>JAXIVH010000043.1:172500-405000 GCA_036785325.1 Urophycis tenuis
ATTTGAAAAAAAAAATTGAAAAAAAAAACAAAAAAAAAGGAAAAAAAATGAAAAAAAAAAATTTGAAAAAAAAAGATTGAAAAAAAAAATGAAAAAAAAATGAAAAAAAATGAAAAAAAATGAAAAAAAAATGAAAAAAAAGAAAAAAATGAAAAAAAAAATGACAAAAAAAAAAATTTGAAAAAATAAAATAAAATAAAAAAAATTGAAAAAAAAATGAAAAAAAAAGAAAAAAAAAAACTGGAGAAAAAAAATGAAAAAAAAATGAAAAAAAAGACTGAAAAAAAAAGAAAAAAAAAAGAAAAAAAAAATGAAAAAAAATTGAAAAAAAAAGAAAAAAAAATTGAAAAAAAATTGAAAAAAAAAAAGAAAAAAAAAATTGAAAAAAAAAGAAAAAACAAAATAAAAAAAAAAACAAAATTGAAAAAAATAATGAAAAAAAGAATTGAAAAAAAAATAAATAAATAAAAAAATGGAGAAAAAAAAAATTGAAAAAATTTTTTTTTGAAAAATTGAAAAAAAAATGAAAAAAAATGGAATAAAAAAAAACAGAAAAAAAAAATGAAAAAAAATAATAATAAAAAAATAGAAAAAAAAAAGAAAAAAAAATGAAAAAAAAAATTGAAAAAAAAAATGTAAAAAAAAAAATTGAAAAAAAATTGAAAAAAATGTGGAAAAAAAAATGAAAAAAAAATGAAAAAAAAAAAAATTTGAAAAAAAACAATTTGAAAAGAAAAAAAAAAATTGAAAAAAAAATGAAAAAAAAAATTGAAGAAAAAAAAAAGTGAGAAAAAAAAAATTGGAAAAAAATGAAAAAAAAAAAAAATGAAAAAAAAACAATTTGAAAAAAAAAATTTGAAAAAAAAAATTGAAAAGAAAAAAAAAATTATAAAGAAAAAAAAATTGAAAATAAACAATTAAAAAAAATGAAAAAAAAAATTGGAAAAAAAATTTGAAAAAAAAAATAAAATAAAAAAATTGAAAAAAAAAAATTGAAAAAATAAAAAATTGAAAAAAAAAAATTTGAAAAAAAAAAAAATGAAAAAAAAATGAAAAAAAAATGGAAAAAAAATGAAAAAGAAAAAATTTGAAAAAAAAGATTGAAAAAAAAAAGAAAAAAAAAATTGAAAAAAAAAAGAAAAAAAAAAAAATTGAAAAAAATGTGAAAAAAAATGAAAAAAAAAGAAAAAAAAATGAAAAAATAGATTTGAAAAGAAAAAAAAAATTTGAAAAATAAATTGAGAAAAAAAATGAAAAAAAAAATTGAAGAAAGAAAAAATTGAGAAAAACAAATTGGAAAAAAAAAAGAAAAAAAAAAATTTAAAAAACAATTTGAAAAAAAAAATGAAAAAAAAAAATTGAAAAAAAAAATTGAAAAGAAAAAAAAGGAAAAAAAAATTGAAAAAAAAAAGAAATTGAAAAAAAAAAACTGAAAAAAAAATGAAAAAATGGAAAAAAAAAGATTGAAAAAAAGGAAAAAAAATGAAAAAAAAAATTGAAAAAAAAAAGAAAAAAAAATTGAAAAAAAAAAGAAAAAAAAATTGAAAAAAATGAAAAAAAAATGTGAAAAAAAATAATAAAAAAATTGAAAAAAAAAAATTGAAAGAAAAAATGAAAAAATAATGAAAAAAAAAGAAAAAAAAGAAAAAAATTTGAAAAAAAAATTGAAAAGAAAAAAAAAATTTGAAAAAAAAAAATTGAAAAAAAAAACAAAAAAAAAGGAAAAAAAATGAAAAAAAAATGAAAAAAAATGAAAAAAAATGAAAAAAAAGAAAAAAATGAAAAAAAAAATGACAAAAAAAAAAATTTGAAAAAATAAAATAAAATAAAAAAATTTGAAAAAAAAATGAAGAAAAAAAAAGAAAAAAAAAACTGGAGAAAAAAAATGAAAAAAAAAAAAATGAAAAAAAAGACTGAAAAAAAAAGAAAAAAAAAGAGAAAAAAATTGAAAAAAAATTGAAAAAAAAAGGAAAAAAAATTGAAAAAAAATTGAAAAAAAAAAAGAAAAAAAAAATTGAAAAAAAAAGAAAAAACAAAATAAAACAAAAAACAAAATTGAAAAAAATAATGAAAAAAAGAATTGAAAAAAAAATAAATAAATAAAAAAATGGAAAAAAAAAAAAAATTGAAAAAAAATTTTTTTGAAAAATTGAAAAAAAAATTGAAAAAAAATGGAATAAAAAAAAACAGAAAAAAAAATGAAAAAAAATAATAATAAAAAAATAGAAAAAAAAAAAGAAAAAAAAATGAAAAAAAAAATTGAAAAAAAAAAATGAAAAAAAAAAATTTGAAAAAAAAAATTGAAAAAAAAAATTGAAAAGAAAAAAAAATGAAAAAAAATTGAAAAAAAAGAAAGAAATTGAAAAAAAAAAATTGAAAAAAAATGAAAAAATTGAAAAAAAAAACAATTTGAAAAAAAAAATTGAAAAAAAAAAAAAAATCATAACAGACCTCCCCATTGCTGAGCTAGGATTGGAAATTTCTAGACACCGTGGGTTTCGGCTTTAAGAAAAAAAAAAAAAAAAAAAAAATCATAACAGACCCCCCCCCTTTACTAAGCTAGGATTGGACATTTCTAGACACCGCAGGTTTCGGCTTTAAAAAAAAAAAAAAAAAATCATAACAGACCCCCCCATTACTGAGCTAGGATTGGAAATTTCTAGACACTGCGGGTGTCGGCTTTAAAAAAAAAAAAAAATCATAACAGACCTCCCCATTACTGAGCTAGGATTGGACATTTCTAGACACCGCGGGTGTTGGCTTTAAAAAAAAAAAAAATAAATAAATAATCATAACAGACCTCCCCATTACTGAGCTAGGATTGTAAATTTCTAGACACCGCTGGTGTCGGCTTTAAGAAAAAAAAAAATATATATAACAGACCCCCCCATTACTAAGCTAGGATTGGAAATTTCTAGACACCGCGGGTGTTGGCTTTAAAAAAAAATAATAATAATAATAATCATAACAGACCTCCCCATTACTGAGCTAGGATTGTAAATTTCTAGACACCGCTGGTGTCGGCTTTAAGAAAAAAAAAATATATATATAACAGACCCCCCCATTACTAAGCTAGGATTGGAAATTTCTAGACACCGCGGGTGTCGGCTTTAAAAAAAAAAAAAAAAAAATTCATAACAGACCCCCCCCCCCATTACTGAGCTAGGATTGGAAATTTCTAGACACCGTGGGTGTTGGCTTTAAAAAAAATAAAAATAAAAATAAAAAATCATAACAGACCTCCCCATTACTGAGCTAGGATTGTACATTTCTAGACACCGCTGGTGTCGGCTTTAAGAAAAAAATAAATAAATAAATAAAAATCATAACAGACCTCCCCATTACTGAGCTAGGATTGTACATTTCTAGACGCCGCGGTTGTCAGCTTTTTAATAAAAAAAAATGAAAAATTGAAAAAAAAATAAATAATAAAAAATAAATAAAAAAAAATAAAAAAAATTGAAAAAAAAAATGCAAAAAATTGGAAAAAAAAACGTCGTTTAATCCCTCTTCCGAAAAGCTGGACAAGTTGTTGAACATGTCTGTTTGTCTGCAGGCCTGAATGTATCAGCCAGCCTCTCCTATTCAAGACCATGAACATGTCGCTCAAATATGCTAGTTTTGCGAGCCAGCTCTCATCACTAAAGTGCGCTGCTAATGGTGACTGTCGGTTGTAGAGGAGTTTCTGTAACTGCTCCCTTAACTCGTTCACTCTGGTAAAGACTTTTTCTTTTCGACAGCCACCTAACCTCTGTATGTAGAAGAAGGCGCCTGTAATCAGCACCCATGTCCTCGCACAATAGTTCAAACATCCGCAAATTCAGGGCATGGGCTTTGATGTAGTTATTCAGGACGTATTGTGTTGTTCAGGACGGTGTGGAGTTCAGGGGACACTTTCTTACTTGCTAGCATCTCACGGTAAATCATGCAGTGAGTTGACTCGCATTCTGGCGCCACTTCTTTCAGTTTGGCAGTGAACCCGAACAACTGGCCGGCAGCCCCGTCAGTACAGACCCCGACACAAAACGCCCAATCCAGTCTGCCTGCAGCGAATTCTTTCATGCTCTGAAATGTAGTATTATTTTAAGCTGAAATAATTGATTTAAAATTTACGACAGTATTGTTTTGTGCTCTAAACAGTCCTGTACCTATATATTTGCAACCATATTCTTAATTGAAACTTTTTTGAAAATCGCTGTGCTAACGTTACATTGCTGAGTGCACAACAATCCTGCATTTCTCTGACTAGCAATGAACTCCATGCATGTCTAGTTTACTAAAGTCAATTAGCAGCGAATTCTGTTTGATATCAGTGTAGACAACTAGAGACATTGATACGTGCTTTACATATATCGTCCTTTTTTACACAGGGACGCCGGAGGAAACCCGGCAACTGATATGTTTTCGGCACTGTTACGGCCCTCAGCCCTTGGCTGTGTCCTGTAGGTGTGGCTGTTTCCTGTGGTAGTGGGTGTGGCTGTGTCTTTGTGTTGCAGGTTGCAGGGAGATGGCCGATTGGGAGCACCTGTGTCTGTCGCTGCAGCTGATTTAAGCCGGCTGGCTCAACTCCTCTCTCTCTCTCTCTCTCCTCCAGGAACGACGTTGCTGCTGTTGTTTATTTTGTTTTGCACCAGACAACACGCACCACACATGACTTCACATCCAAGCACTCTCTTACACCACTGACATACAATTCCACACTTCATTGTACATTTAATTGGTGCCTTTTGTTAATAAACCGAACCGCTTTGGTTAAACCATACGTCAGTTATCCGCGTTTTGTTGCGGCCCTGGAGCCAGTCGTAACAGCACGAAAACTAGCAGACATTTCTGAAATCAAAATACGCTTCAAAGCAAATGTGGGAGTGAGTCATGTGTTCAATGTTGCAGCCATTCATAATTGTAAATAAAGAGAAATGTTGGTTAACAAAGACATCTGTTTCTGAACATCAATGAAATTCACGAAATTTACGATTCAAAACCGTAATAACTGAAAAAGATACAAAACACCATGCCGTGTATATAAAAAATATTTATTGCAAACAGACAGTACACGGTACACCACCCTATAAGAGAGTCCATGTGCCAGCCAAAAGGTGTATATGAGCACTTCCATCTCAATACCCCAGCCATGGTCCTGCTCCCTTTGCAAAAGCCTCATTAAACTGTGCATCGCTCTTCTGCTGAGGCGGAAATCCTGTTTCAGCTCAGTCTCTACATTGAACCATATGCGCAGTATAGGCGGGATGGGGTTTATGGCACAGTATCTTGTTGGAGCACCAATCTGGAAAAGAAAAACATCACACCATTAATGGGCTGAGTTGGAAAAATGTTTGCCCATGCAAACTAGCTGTTTACGTCTCCCCTCCCCCTGTACAAAGCACATAGTAACTAATGCATGATCCAAATACATCGATATGACCAATGACCAGGTACGACTTACGAGTTGCATAAATCCTTAACATATAGCTAACAGTCATGACAAAATATTACGTATACATAGATATTTACTGGGTTCGTATTACAATAGAAGTCGATGTAATTTACGCGCGTCCAGCGTCAGCTACTGTGTTAGGTTAGTTCGGCTAATGTTAAATACAGTTGTTTACAAATTGCAAATAATCCATACATACCATAAGCTGATCCACCAGCAGTCGTAGGCGTCGTAGGGCTCTTCTTCTCCCTTGATTTCTGCGATTTGTTGCAGACAATCGCAAAAAAAAGAATGCACACAATCGACATACACGCAGCTGCAGACGGCATCTTGGAAGTTTGTGATCAACAATTGTCGCCTCTGGTGACGTGCTGCCAGCTAGCGTCGATGTTTGATGACGTAACCGTAACGAGTGTTGTCTCAATTCATAGGGGCATGTTTTTACCCCTTGCCTTTAACACTCTGTTTCAAGGGCCAAGACGTAGGGGAAGGGGTAAAATAGAGAATTGAGATTTGGCCTAATTCTTCATGCACCTCATCTTGATACACATATCAGATGAGGTTGTGCGTTGTAGATAGTGCAAAAAGTGTGGATACTGTAAAGTGGCAAAGTGGAGTGTGCAGTCCCTGAGTCAGAGTTCAAAGTTTCTGAGTGGTGGTGGGAGGGAGATGATATGAGGTCAGATGATGCTGGTGGGTGTGAGGTTAGAGTCTGTGGCAGGGGGCAGAGGAGGGAGGAGGGCCAGGGGCAGAGCAGGGAGGGAGTTGAGCCTCCGGACCGCCTGGAGAAAGAAGTTGTCTTTGAGCCTGCTGGTTCTGGCCCGGAGACTCCGCAGTCTCCTCCCTGATGGCAGGAGGCTGAAGATACTGTGGGATGGGTCGGTAGGGTCACCTGCAATCCTGATGGCTTTGCTGGTGAGGCGGGTGGTGTAAATGTCCAGTAGGGTGGAGAGAGACACCGATTATCCTCTCAGCTGCTCTCACTATGCACTGCAGAGTCTTGCGGCAGGACACGGTGCAGGCACTGTACCACACAGTGATGCAGCAGGTCAGGAGGCTCTTGATGGTGCCTCTATAGAATGTGTGCATGATGGTGGATGAGGCTCCAGCTCTTCTCAGTTTGCGGAGGTACAGCGGAAGTACAGGCGCTGTTGGGCTTTTTTGGCCAGTGTTGTAGTGTTGTGGCTCCAGGAGATGTGTCTTCGGAGATGTGCACAACCAGAAACGTAGTGCTGCTCACCATCCCCACTGTAGCATCGTTGATGATCAGTGGAGCATGCTGTGTGTGCATTCTCCTGAAGTCCACAACAATCTCCTTCATCTTCTTCACATTCAGACGGAGATTGTTGTCCTTGCACCACGTAGCCAGCCTGTTCACCTCACTCCTGTAGATCATCTCATCGCCGTTGTTGATGAGACCCACCACAGTCGTGTCGTCCGCAAACTTGATGAAGATTTTGGAGCTGGATGTTGGTGTGCAGTTGTGGGTCAGCAGAGTGAAGAGGAGGGGGCTAAGCACACACCCTTGGGGGGCCCCCGTGTTCAATGTGATGGTACTGGAGGTGCTGCTGCCGATCCGAACTGCTTGTGGTCTCCCCGTCAGGAAGTCCAGCAGCCAGTTGCACAGGGAGGTGTTGAGTCCCAGCTGGTCCAGTTTGTGAATGAGCTGCTAGGGGATGATTGTGTTGAATGCTGAGCTGAAGTCGATGAACAGCATTCTGACATATGAGTCTTTGGTGGGTGAGGGCTGAGTGGAGGGCAGAGGAGATGGCAGCATCAGTGGAACGGTTGGACCAATATGCGAACTGGAAAAGGTCCAGAGTGGGGGGGAGGGCAGACTTGATATGGTGCACGACTAGCCACTCGAAGCACTTCATGAGGATGGGATTGAGTGTGACTGGGCAGTAGTCATTGTGGCAGGAGGGAGACGACTTTTTTGGGACCGGGATGATGGTGGTGGCTTTGAGGCACGTGGGGACAACAGACTGGCTCAGCAACGTGTTGAAGATGTCTGTGAAGACATCTGTGAGCTCCTCGGCACAGTCCCTCAGTACACGACCAGGAATGTTGTCAGGACCAGAGGCTTTCTGTGGGTTCGTCCCTTTGAGAGATCGCCTCACGCTATCTGGGGATGGCGTCAACACCTGGTCGCCCGGGAGGGGGTGGGGTCTTCTGTGCCGGGGCAGCTGTTGTCTGCCTCAAAGCGGGCGAAGAAGACGTTAGCTTGTTCAACAGAGAAGTAGAACTGTCCCAGATCTGCGGAGAGGGCTTGTAGTCGGTTATGGATTGGATCCCTCGCCACAGGTTCCTGGTGTCTTGGACTTCTTGGACTTGGCCCAGGCTGCCTTCAGGCCCACCTCATCTCCAGCTCTGAAGGCGGTGTTCCGAGCCCTCAGGAGTCTGTAGACTTCCCCTGTCAGCCATGGCTTCTGGTTGGCCCGAATGCGGATGTTCTTGGTTACCGTGACATCATCAATGCATTTCCTCATGTAGGAAGTGATGGTGTCTGTGTACTCCTGGAGGTCTGTGATGTCGTTGTAGGTGGCTGCCCGTCTGAACATGCTACAGTCCGTGATGAGGAAGCAGTCCTGGAGTTACTCTGAAGACCCCTCAGGCCACATGCGTACCTGCTTTGTTGCTGGTCTGATGACTTTAAAGATGAACTGAACTGAAATAATCAACATTGATAACTTGTTAGTTATGACCATTATAAAAAAATGACAAAAAAATATTTTTAAAAAATCAATACATAGCTTTTTTAAGCATTACAAAAATTCTGTTTATTAGTGCACGGGGCAAACGCACCGAGCACTGGCCCTACAGCAAAGCTGTGGAGCCAGTGCTCGGGGCAAAGCCCTGAGCACTATTGTTATTCTGTGGATTTTTTCTTTTTATTATTATTATTCATTCCTCTTCCTCACGTTTTTTGATGTGTATCTAGTAGAGGTGCACAGCAACCTCACTATCTGTATCTGTTTCTGTATCTGTTCAACCAAAAAAATATCTGTATCTGTATCTGTATTCGGATAGAAAACCGGAAATGGGCGTGGTTTCTACCGGAAGTCTCCTTTATTGTGTCGAATTTGTATTTTCTAACCTAATATTCATTTGCAATGCAATAGTAGTCCCTTCCAAGCATCACATTGATTTAATATTCTTATATTATTAATTATGAAATATACTTTACGACAATAATTGTATGCCAGTCCACACCACTAGGACACGCACAAGCCACCTGCTGCCTAACGTACGTAATGCAAGGACTGCGCTCGTGCCCTCTCTCACGCAGCGGATACTGAATGATAAATCTAAACTTGAGTGTGTTGCTGTTTGTTTAAATAACCATGAAATACTTGGTCAAAATTCCATTAAACCTGACTGATACATGCAGCATATGTCACTTAAAGGAATTAATATTGACTGAAATACACGGTAAAACGTTCGACTGTCATCGCACACTATTTATATTGTCACAACGGAATACAAAACAGGAAAACATACTGTGTCAGTAGTTTATTTGACTTTTAATGAGATAGAGAAATCAGCTATGTGTTGAATGTCAGGCGAATGTCTAATTTCAAGCTCTAAGTTTCATGTCCACCGCGGTCAGCTCAGCTCAGCTCGCTGTTGTGCGCTGACTCAGTGGGACGACGACATAAGTGATCTCCTTTCAATCATTTATAATAAATGAAAAAAAACGACTATTTAGTGAAATCAAAGTCCGATGCTGCAAACAGAATAGACATTTTTATCTTGTTGCCAACCTGCCATCCACAATGATATGAACGGATTTTAAAGGTCCCATATTATGCCCCGTTTCCACAAATTAAAATAGTTCCCAGGTGTGTCAAAGACATGTCTGTGACATGCTTTGGTCAAAATTGCCTTTGGATCAAATATTGTAGGTCTCTCTTCATCACCTAAAAACAGCTCTGTTCAAAACGGTCTGTTTCAGGGCCTGTCTCTTTTATGTAAATGAGCTACACCAAACCACGCCTACCTCTCTGCGAGGGGCGTGGTCCCTACGGAGCCGAGCCTCGGCTCCATAGCCATGTGCTAATGTTTACAGACTGACTCGGCCAATGGCTGGCAGAAACTCTGTGGTTCAACCTTTATATACAGTCTATGGGTTCAACCTAGACTACTATAGAGAGACTCTAGTCTCTCTAAAGGACTCTAGTTCAACCCTACCAGTTTGAGCCTGAATCTGACCCAGAGGGAGAGACGCCGGCTGAAATTCTTACTCTGCGGCTGCCGCAGGAGGTTTCTGAATGGTAAGTTACATATATCATGCGACTTTATATATTTATTTTTTTACGTTCTGTGTGTTATTACACTGTTACTTACATGTTAGCTCCTGCTAACGGTTACGTCTTCGCTGTGTCTTTTTTGGTGAATGAGCAATTTTGTAAATAGTGTAGGCCTAGTAACATTATACTTATCTCTCTTGACTGTATTCTTGCTATCTACGGATAAATGTATAATGTAGAAACTAGTAGGCTATCAAACGATGCTTGCATAGTAGGCCTAACCTAAATTCTATATTTTGCAAAGTTTGTGATTGTTTTAGCAGAGGTGTTTCATCGTAACAGCACCCTGACGTTTGTTGTTCTAGGTCTTTAGGATTTACTTTTGTATTTCAGCATAAATATGTCTGTCTGTATCAGTAATGTGTCATTCTGGTAGAAAATCGAGGCAGTGTAATGTTGATTAAAATGCCACTGTTTTCCATCTCAACATTATTCAAATGTCACAAGTTTTATGCACTTGACATGGTTAGGAAAATCTTACTTCTTATCCAACTATGCTTGTGTACTTGCATTCAAGTGAAATTCTAACTAATTTTCTTTTGACAGGTGTTTGTGTGGAAACTGCAACACCATTCCCACAGAGCAGGAAAATGTCTGCTGTCTTGAGATAGCACAGGTAGTATCTACATATTCAAAGTGAAAACTAGTTTGTCTTGATTATGGTTTATTTCATACTTATGAAACACAATGGCATTTATTGTTTGCAGTACCTTGTTTGCAGGTTACCAGACGGCTGCAGGAGGTTGAGGGGAACCAGAAATGCATGGTGGACCATCCTGGATTGGAGCCTGTATGCCTTAATGTATACTCGCTCCAGAATGCAAGCCAAATTTTGTAGACACTTTTTAAACATTTATTGACATTGCATTACTAACAAATAAGTTATAACTGTGCTAATCAAAACAAAGTAGCATAACAAAATAATAGATATATATAATAGATGTGTATAGACAAGAAAAAAATGTACAACTCCACAAAAACACATTAAATGTTCAACGCAACGAAGCTTCTGGTGGGAGTAGGGGCAGGAGGAAATATGTCAGCCCGATGGGATGGATGGCAGGCCGGTGTTAGAGCAGGTTGACGGGTACCACGCAGGTGTAGACTCAGGGATGGAGAATCTGTAGAAACACAGAGAGTGTATGAAAATAGTTTAGTGGTAGTAGTAGAGGGGAGGAGACGAGAGGAGGGATAGTGCTCTTAGTAGCCATATGTTTTAGCAGGCAATCCATAAAAATAAAATGGGATACAAAACAAAAAAGTAAATGCTATATCTTGTCCAATTGCTTGAAGTCGTTACAGGTACCTTGCATATCGCTCTTTTGTGAGCTGGTGTTGGGGCTTGCTGGGACGCAGAATCCGGGTCATCATCCCAGCTTGTGTGGTCCTTAGAATCCAAACGGAGTTTCCTGATGCCACAGGTCACTACGTGGGATTCAAACAGCTGCTTGATTGAAGCGGGACACATAACCCGCAATGACCTCCTCCTTGTCTGGCCGCTCAAACTGTGCAGCAAGGTCTTCAGGAACCAGGATTGCCAGGACTGCATCAGTGTAGGGTGCCGGGTCCATAAACACCTTCTCGAAGATGAGGTCCATCATGTCCACTACATACCCTGTTTTATACAAGAAATGCACAGACATTGTTTACTTTTTTCAGAGACTGAAAGTGTTTTGCTCATTACCTCCTGACACTTTATCTAATTTATTATTTTTCATAAGGTTTGTGTGTGTGTGTATTACTTTATACAGTTATTTATTGTTGAAATGTTTATAGATTGTAAGTGCAACAAGTAAAAAAAAATCCTTTAGTTTTGGTATAAAAAATTAAAAAGTAAACTCTTACTATATGTTGGCTCTGTAATTAGGGGTTTTGCTCTACACTCTCCCTTCAATGCCTTCGGGAAGTGCACCTTGAAGAGGGGTACACCTTGGTCCGTCTTTGCTTGTGGTCGGTTGGCGTTTTCGTTGTAGTACATTGCCGCCAAGTAGAGTCTGTAATAACAAAAGAAAAAAATCTAAAATGTCAGAAACTTTATTATATTTATGATAACATGTAACTCCTTACTAACTTCTTCCCAAGTAAATGCAGCCTAATGAAGTTGGCTGTTTACCTGCACTCCTGTAAGAAGCCTGTAGAGTCTTGAAGGACAGCTGTGTGCCTACACAACGTGTTTCCATCTCTGTCTGGCATGCAACATCTCTTGATGCAGGAATCTGTGCCGTTGATGTTTTTGATGAGCTGGTCTATAACAAGCACACAGGGGTTAGAAAAAAACATCTTCTCAGAACAAATGTAATCATCCCTCCCCCCACTATGTATCTGAGAACAGTGAGAAACATTTTTTTCACATGCATTTTAATATACCATTGAATAATGACTGAATACATAAGGTAAGCAACAAAACATAGTTTGTTTGTATGCACAGGACAGGCCAGGACAGTCTGATGACAGAGAGTTCTGAGGTTGAAGTCCTATAATAACAAAATGGACCCGAGATAGTGACATGTCTGTCGCTACGACATGTCCACTATTCTGCTGCAGCAGAGGAAACTCTGCTGTTCTCAGCTCCACGGCCACTCGTGGCCACGACCGCTAAAATGCGGGACGATACTGTAAACCGGTGCGTGTTTATCAAAGCTTGGTCGCCGTGCAGAGGCACCAGTCGGTTTGAGCTGCGTTCAAAACGCCTCAGGCAGTGATCACTGCTCCAGTATAATGGGTAAACCTGAAACTCACCCAGTGATAAACGTTCCGCGGTGCAAAAATAAGGGCGATTAAAATGCGTTATTTTTGTGTCATTCATTCATCTTAATGAACGCGTTAAAGTCCCGGCCCTAGTTTTAACGTAACTTTAGTATAAGCAGACTATGTCGCGGCCCAACAGTACTTTATGCTAGCTGCCATGCTAACAGGGGCCGCCAAGCCGGCTAAACAGTAAATCAGAATAAAATGTTAAAACTTACAGCTTCCACGTTCGTAGTTGGATCGCGGACAGTTGGTACCGATCCATTTTTAATCCGCAGGGATTTAGCAAATCCAGTTTTATACTGTCCCTTGTTGATGAAGCAGTCCGACGTGAAATGGTTAGCACACACATACAGCACTTTGGGAACTGCTGTAGGGACATCACCATCAAAAATGAAATTCACCCATTGAGTCCTCAGAACCTCCGAAGAGGGAGGTTTATAAAGAGTTGTGTGCTCATTTGTGCAGCCAACAACAGAGCAACCACTTCTTCCAGCTCGTACCTTCGCCGTTGTGCCAACCGGAGCAACGCTAGCGAGGGGAATAATGGCGGTGTTTAGAAACTTTGTTAGGGGCGTGGCAAACCTTCACCGGAGGCGTTGCCACCAGCCTGAGAGGAGCGGCCGAGTCTGTTGCTGACGTCATTTGCAGACCATTTCTCAAACAGCCCGTTTTAGCGCACATTTTCTAAAGACTAAGAAAGCAAAAAAACGAGAGGATGAACTTTTTTCATATCAGGAGGGATTGTAGACAGGCCGGGGATGCATATTATTGATAGAAAACCGCTCTAAAGTGCATTTTGCATAATATGGGACCTTTAAGATTTTTTTTTGCCGAATAATAACGCGAATATTCGGGTAGAATACAGATATGTTTACATCGCATTATCTGTGCTTTCCAAATAACGTATTCGTATTCGGGTGCATCCCTAGTACAAAGGCTGGGTTAGGTCTTAAACACACCTTTGAGTCCCCTGGGGCAAACTGCATACAGGCTGCGCGCGTCGACAGCGCCTGTAAATCACTCACTCGCTTCGCAGTGGTTAAAGCTAAGAGCAAGGCCGCTTTGAGGGAGAGGAAGTTCAATCCCACTCCCTCCAAAGGTTCAAACGGGTGTCGAGACAGTGCATCTAACACCACTGACAAGTCCCATAAAGGCACTAAGGGTCTAGAAACAGGGCGCATCCGGCGCACCCCCTGAAGCTGCACACCAATGGGTGCTGGCCCGGTGACTTATCACCCAGGCCCACGTGGCATGCTGAGATAGCCGCCAAGTACACCTTAATTGTGGAAAAGGCTTTCCCCTTGTCTAGCAAATCCTGCAGAAAACAGGGGATGTCCCTCACTGAGCATTGAAAAGAGAGAATCCGCCTCTCCTCGCACCAATTCTCAAAAACCCGCCATTTACCACTGTAAAGTGAGCGGGTGGAAGAAGCCCTTGCACACTGAATAGTGTCGATCACACTGGGAGGCAGCCCAACTGCATCCAGATTCAGCCTCTCACGGGCCAAGCCCACAGCGCCACATGTTCGGGATGGGGATGATAGATCTCCCCCCGAGCCTGGGATAAGAGGTCCCTGCGCGGCGGAAGGGCCCATGGCTGACCCGACAGCATCTGCACTAGCTCCGCCACCCAGTGTCTGGATGGCCACCGCAGGGCTATCAGAACCAGTGACAAGCCCTGCTCCCTCACCCTGGCCAGAGTGGGGGAGATCAGGCTGAGGGGAGGGAACGCGTACAACAGGACGTCTGGCCACGAGTGAGCCAACGCGTCTACCCCTAATGGTGCGTTCGTGTCTGCCAGGGAGAAAAACAGAGGGCACTGTGCGTTTTCCTGCGATGCGAACAGATCTACGGCAGCCTGCCCGTATCTCTAAAACACCTGAGACACCACTTGTGGATGAAGTTTCCACTCCCCAAACAGAGGGTTTCCCCTTGACATGAGGTCTGCACCTCTGTTCAGCACTCCCGCCACATGTGTCGCCCGCAGCGACCCCAGCCGGGAGCTGCTCCACAGAATAATCTTGCGAGCTAACCTGTGCGGCTTCTCCATACGCCACTCTAAAACACTCTCTAAAACTCTAAGACTCTAAAACACCGTTGAATCTCGGTGGTTTTACAGCAAACTGTAGCCTGTAACCCCGGTTTATAGTGGACAGAACCCACGGGTGAACTGCGCATGCGCGCCAGTTGCCCATCTGCGCAGCGAGAGGTCCTATGGAGCCTCTCTGCGCCGTCTCTACCTCCGTGAGAGAGGAGAGACGTCCCTCTAGAGGGGCAAAAGTGCCCTCTAGAGGGAGGAGAGGAGAATAAACCCTCTCCCCTAATATGTTGTTTTGTTTGTTTTGTGGGGTGCAACTCGCCCTTAGCTTTATGCTTGGCTGCGAAGTTGCTGACTTTATTATCGTCAAACCGGGAACATGCATTTCTGCTCGGGAACACAGAGTGGGAGTGCTTGTTGAAACACTGGGGGAAAGTGTACGGTGACACTGCGTGTGCGGTGCTTGGTGGCACAGACATAACAGCCCCGCTTCCTCCTCTCCTGGGGGTAGTGGAGGAAAACACTGGCTGCTGGCTCGAGAACCTGTGATAAGAGCCGTAGCGCCGAACTGTGCGGGGCAAACATTCACCCTCTCTCCTCGTCGCATTTTCAACGGAGGAGGGGGGGGTGAGAGAGGGGTTGCGCGCATCAGGTGGAGCGCCTCTTCCTCCCCTCCGCGGAGTGCGGAGGGCGGCGTTTTGCTGCTACCGCCGCGAAAGACTGCTTACCCCACGGCTTGTTATTCGCCGCTCTCGGCTGCTGATCGCCGCAGCTAGCCGTGGGCCTGTGCGCCGGTTTGGTGTCTGGCTGTCTCCCTCTCGCTGCAGCGCTGCAGCGAAGCCTGGGCGCGCTGCGGGTCGCGGCGCCTGTTTGCGGGGCAAACATAGGTCGAAAGCCTCACCTTCCTGCTTTCTGAGGGTGCTCGTCTCCCTCATTTTCTGCAGCGCCGGGCCGAAGAGACCCTTAGTGGGGTCGGTGGGGGCATCCATCACCTCTGCCTTTTGTGTGTCCCCCAGACCCGACAGGTTCAGCCAGAGAGCTCGCTCTCCTGACACCGCCAGGCCCATGACGCGCCCGCTGCCCTGCACCGCTCCCCGGGAGGAGCGTAGGATGAGATCGTTCACCACACAGATCTCATCCCAGAGCACTGGGTTCGGGACCCCTGAGTCCAGCTGCTGACCCATCTCTTCCAAAATCTCCGACTGATATGCCGTTAACAGCGTAACCGAATTCAGGGAGCACACAGACTGAGCCGCGTATTTATACATCCTCTGATAAATACCCGCGGCTGTGCGTTTGCTCTTACCGGGCAAGGTGATGTGGGAGGACGCTGAGATGGCTCGGCGGTTCGGGTGAAGGTGGTAAGCCACTGATGGTTCCACAACTGGGGGCTCGGCCAACCCCAGGTCGCCCATGTCCCGCACTTCCAGCTTGGAATAGCCTTGTGTGGCTAGCTTGCTCTTATATGGGCTAGACCAAAAACGGCTCATTTCCCTCATGCAGGCAGGGACCGCTGGGAGCAGCTGCTTGGCTGGAGGCTGTGCCAGAGGGAGACGTTTACCGTCGTATAGGTCCCTCTCCTTCCCCTCCATGCCCTGGGCCGCTGGCCATGGGATGTTTAGCTTGGCTGCAGCCCGTTTGCAGACCTCGTACAGGCCGTTGTCAACCGGGGAGGCCGCTCCTGATGAGCTGAGAGGTCGGGATTGCAGCTCCGTCGGGAAAGTGGAGTCATCCTCCCCCTCCTCCATGTCAAAATCGAGGATGTCGGAACCGGCGTCGCCGTCCGCATCGTCGCTTTCGCACCCCGGTCCGATGAGACCATCGTCCCCGAACAGCGGGGGCATGACATGCACATCCCGAGCATCAGCCTCTTCCATCGAGTGCGCCCAGCTTTTCGAAGCTCGCGGCTGAAGGTCAGCTTTTGCTCCGGTGGCTGTAGCGGCTAGGCTGGGGTTCTGACTACCCGCACTAGCTACCGCCACTCTCAGTCTCCTCTCCAGAGTTTTCTCCGCCATAGTGGCGCAGTGGGCACATACGAGGCGGTCAACAAGCGAAGCTTGGGCGTGTTTAGCACCCATGCACGCGATGCATAGTGGGTGCGGATCCCTGCCCGAGATGGTTGCTCCACATGACGCGGGACACGGGCGGGAGGCACCCCCTGCCTCCTTCGGCTCGGGCCCTTTGGCGGGGGCCGCGGGCGCAGACATGGCCACTGGAGAGAGAATAATAACCCGGGCGTTAGCCTTGGAATGAGGCTCGCCACGACACGTTAGCCTTATAAGCCGGTTATACAGGCGTAAGCCTGGTTATAACCGTGCTTTAATGAATAGCCCGCCGCAACGCGATAGCTATTCGTTATGGTTTGGTTAGCCAACAAGTTAATGTTAGCTGACCTGTTCGGGCTAGCGTTCTGACGCGCGAGCCCGAAGCCAACGAAGCTACGAGTAAATTAATATGTCGTAGCCTACAGGAATAGTTCGCCACAACGCGGACACTATTCCCAGTCACAAACTCACTTCTCACGAAGCTTATCAGCACAATCTAAGTCGCTGCGGACACCGCGCTAGGCGACGTTCTCCTATAACGGGACGTCTATTAGCTGTTAAGCAGGTAACCGATTAATCCGACTTGTTTGGATGCGCTGAGGGAGCTTGATAATGTTTCCGCATGGGAAGAAAGCGAGAAATGACCCGATCTGGTGGGTCGACCGAGATATATAGAGGGGGCGGGGCCCTCCCACAGGTCGACCTGTCTGTCAGAGACAGACGTGGTGTCATTGGAGCTTCCATAATGGTCACGCCGAGAGCGATTCCCATAGTGAAACACCGAACGAAGTTAGAAAAAGAACAGTCGTTAAACAAAATGTATTCATTGGGTCTCCTTCTTCCTCTCCCTCTTTGCGCGCGGGGACGCTCGGCCCTACTTGGAGACGGGAGGGGG
Organism: Urophycis tenuis; assembly: GCA_036785325.1. Lineage (NCBI taxonomy): Eukaryota > Metazoa > Chordata > Actinopteri > Gadiformes > Phycidae > Urophycis > Urophycis tenuis. The sequence continues at coordinate 189,973 of JAXIVH010000043.1, forward strand.
GCGCCTGCGGAGAGCAGTCCTCCTCTTGTCCTCGGCCTCAACGGCCACCTTGGAGGGGCGGGGGGCGCGGATGTCCCCTGCGTCGCTACGTGGTGCTCGGCCGTATCCGCCAGCCTCCTTAGGCTGGCGTCAATGGACGGCAGGCATGCCAGATGGACCTCCAAACCACGGAGCCGGTTGTCCATCCCCTCAAGCCGGGAATGTATGTTCCCCAGCTCCCTCTCCAGCATTTCAAAGCCCCCTCGCTGGATGTCCAGGAAGGGCTGGTCCTGGGCTTGGACCCGTCTCTGCCCGCGTCTCTGCCCGCGTCTCTGCCCCGCGGGGTGCTGGCTCCCTGCGGCCTCCACCTCCTCGGTCCCCGGATCACCCACCACCACCTCCTCCTCCTCCTCCTCCTTGTCCACCACCTCCTCCTGCTGTTGCTGCTGCGCGGTTTCCAGTGGACCTAATGAGATTGGATGCAGAAGCTGGTTAATGTTAAGCCTATAGTTCATGTAAATTTGTTGTAAACAGCTCATGTAACACATTTTCTTTTAGTACATGAATAAAACATATTCATATATATCTAAATAAACAGTTAATCAAACGTATCAACATCTTTGGTTTCGTGTAATCCGGAGTTACATGCCAAAATAATCATGATTCAATTGGGTAAAACAAATTAATTTCACATGCAAACACTAGTGAAAAGGGCCAGACGACGAGCTTGACAATGCGTCCTGTAAGCACAGGTCCTTCTGATTCCATTGCCTTTACGCATGGTATTTGTTTATGTTGTGACCTGTGCAACCTACTCATCTTTATTACGTGGGGTTTAAATATAGGTTACTAAATGTGAGTGTCTTCATTAGTGGAAAAATATGTTTGCCTTACCCGTTATTCCAACTTCTATCCCACCAAAGCCTTCGATGCTGATAACCGAGAGTGTGGAGGACGCGATGTCCTCTGCCGAGTTCATAGTAACAGCGGTGGAGGGGCCGCCCCCGGTGGCCACCGTTTGTCTCCTGTGCTCGGAGAGCTTTTGTTTGGCCCTTCGTCTTACATCATTGAACCGTTTTTTACACTGGGCAACGGTTCTCAGGGTATCAGGGCAAACCTGATTAACAATGGTTTTAACCTCCTCCCAGGCTACCTTTGCATCATCAGCCCGTGGAGGTCTGTTCGCGTGACCATATATTCTGGCACTGCCAGCTTGGACCTCCCGGACCAGAACATCAGTTTCTTCCTGGGAGAAGTTTGGCCTTCTGAGGCTGCTGCTGCTGCTGCTGCTGCTGCTGCTGCTGCTGCTGCTGCTGCGTTTGTCCATGTCGAAATCAAATTAGCGCTGCGCCTCGCCCGCGGTGCATTTGAAGGCGAGGAGAGGAGCTCATTTGATTGGTGAAAATTTCACTCAGCTGTGTTAAACCCACTCACACCCTCTCTCCTCCCTCTTTGCCACTTTCGCTGGTGGGAAGGACGGAGGCGGGCTTGCGCGAGACTGCGCTTAGACTGCGCCTGGCACAAAAATTGCAAAACAGACCAGGCGTTCGCAGACCAGGCGCAGGCGAAGCGCACCCACGCTGCGCTTCGCCTGCGCCTGGTCTGCAAAATTAGAGCCCTAAGAGTATGTACACTTCTGTAAAGTTTTTACAGGTTCTGTGCTAGGAAAACAAGCCTGTCAACTGTTCCTGGTTTCAGGGAAGCCCTGTAACAGGTAACAATGTTACCACTGCAGCTGAAAACTCGCTCTGAAGGAGAACTGGTTGCTGGCACTAAAAGATACTTCTTTGCTACCTTGCTAAGTGCTGGATAGTTAATTCCAAATTCCTTCCACCATTTAAGAGGATCTGTATCACTCTCAAGCCTAGCTGTCAGCGAGTAGCTTGAGAGTTCATTTTCAATTCTCTCCTGCTGTGTTAGTGTGTTGCCGCTGGTCACTGTGCTTTGTTTGAAGAAGCAGGCTAGTGTCTTTTTCTTCTTTGCTAAAGGTGGTGCCATTGACACTTCTTGGTCTGCAGGCTCAGACAGAGTGTGCACAGCTAGCTCAGGCTGACTGCCTTCAGCCAAAAGAGATGTTGCCTCCTCAACAACTCTTCGTTTCACGGCATCAACCCTGTGTCTTGGAATGTACATGTCCTTAAATCTGGATCCACAAATGTGGCCATGTCCAACTGGTCACTTGTGGCTGGATCTGCGTATTTCACATTCAGGTAGTCCACAATGGTGGACTTTATTGAGCTGCATTATAACAAATCAACTCTTACCGTTGTAAAATAAAAGCTGTGTTATACTCGAAAAACGGGTTTTATTTTCCAAATAGAGTAATTTCTTTTCTTCTTTAAGTTAAACGGAATCTCATTTAAAGGACGTTGTGTATATCTAATTATCGCTCGTTTATGGCCCAAACAGATGACCACAGAAATCGCAGATTTAACCCGTTGTGTATTAAACAATTTCACCAATAAACATCACAACATATTTCCCCGTATTGCATTTCATATAACACACTCACCCAATAAACATCACAACATATTCCCCGTATTGCATTTCATATAACACACTCACCCAATAAACATCCCAACATATTCCCCGTATTACATTTCATATATGACACATCTGCACAATAATCCTCACAACATATCTCTCGAATTTCGTGTGGAAGTGTCCCCGTCATGAACAGTTCGCTTAGAAGTTTTGCTTCGCAGTCGCAACAAACAATCCAAAAAATGCCATTCAGCGCGCACCAAAAAAAAGAACACAGTCAGCTGGCTCACCGATACCGAAGGTAATCCTGGACGGGAAAGTAACCAAAAAAGAGGTTGCGTGTCTCTTCCTGTAGCTTCTGTTAGACTTCACTCAAAAATCTCTAACCGCGATTTGCTACGCGAAAATCCCACCACCGAGCGGCCTCCTTCGTCCATTCATAAAAAAGACCGGCTTCCTTTTCCCACGTGACCATTTACATTTTTCAAAAAACACCCATTCGGCAAAAAAACAAATGACATGACAAGCCATAAACCATGCAAATATCAAAAGATATCAAAAGATAACTAAAAATAAAAATATGGTTTTGAACATTCTAATGACCCCAATCTATATCTAGTTAGAGGGAAAACATCGCTCATTTGCATTAATGCACCCATCACCATATAAATAATGAAAAAATATACATCTTACTGAAACATTCATGGACACACATTTGTGTAACCGGTAGTGTTACAGCATAGGTCAGTGTCCCTCCACTGCCAGGGTGTTCGTGTTGAAGAGCTGAAGGACAGGTCTGACATAGGAAAGGGTCACATAGTCCTCCCCTGATAAGGCATCTGTGAACTCCTGGAGGGGTTTTAAAGCCTTCTGCACTGCCTCTAGGACCTCAAGGTCCTGCCATGTGAGGAGTAGGTGTCTGGTCTTTTTGTCTGAGGAGAGGACCTTGGTGATGACCCGCTCTTGTTCCAGGATCCGCTCAATCATCAGCTGCCTTGATCCCCAACGTGTTGCGGATTCTGTGATGAGCTGATGAGTTGGGAGGCCAAGCTGTTGCTGGACTTCAGAGAGATCCCTCCTCCTCAGCCAGCTAAGATAAGATAAGATAAGATATTCCTTTATTAATCCCCCTTAGGAGAAATTCACAGTGACCAGCAGTACAGGGGATAGATGTGCAGTAAGAGCCTGGCTAAAGTCAAACAATAAACAATAAATTAGATTAAATACGAGCTCTTAAGTCAGGTCGGTGAGGAGTGAGAACCTATATGCATACGTGGTAAGCGTCCTTGATTGCTGTTTATAGTGCAAAATGCAAAATAGATAGATAGTGCAAATATGCGGAAAGTGCAAGGTGCAAGATGTGCAAATTTTTACAGGTATTCCAGGTACAACATATGAATAGACCTAGAATAACAACAGCTAGGAGACAGTCCAAGGTGTGTTGTTTGGTGTATGTGAATGTGAAGTTCAGTCCATTTGTCTGGTGGTGTTGGAGCTTCCTGAGCCTGATGGTTGGTGGGATGAAGGAGCGCCCAAGCACTATGAGGCACTTGGCTGAGTGAGCATGTGGCTGAACGTGTTCCTGAGTTGCTTCAGTTCGGCATAGAGAGGGTGAAAGGGTAGTTCCGGGTCGCCAGCAGCTTTCCCCTCGTCCTCCTTACTGTCACCGCCTCCACACAGTCCAGCTTCATCCCCACTGCAGAGCACGCCTTCCTCCCCGGCTTGTACAGCTTACTGGCACCACCGCTCCCAATGCTTCCTCCTCAGCACACGGCAGTGAAGAAGGTGACACTGGCCACCGCAGACTGGTAGACCATCCGTAGCAGCCTGCTGCACACAATGAAAGATGACAGATGGACAGTGGTTATCAATGAGATGAACAGACCTAAGATGAAAATGGCTAGAAAACAGTCTGGGGTGTGTGGTGTGGTATACAAATCCATTATCTGGTGGTGCTGGCGCTTCCGAGACGTTGGGAGCGGGTGGTTGAGGTATTGTAGAGCCTGATAGCTGATGGGATGAAAGAGCCCCCCAAGCGCTTTGAAGCACGTGGCTGAGTGAGCCTATGGCTGAACGTGCTCCTCAGTTGCCTCAGCTCGGCATAGAGAGGGTGAGAGGGGTTGTCCAGGATCGCCTGCAGCTTTCCCCTCATCCTCCTCTCTGTCACCGCCTCCACACAGTCCAGCTTCATCCCCACCACGGAGCTCGCCCTCCTCACCAGCTTGTTCAGCTTACTGGCCCCACCGCTCCCAATGCCTCCTCCCCAGCACACGACGGCGAAGAAGGTGACACTGGCTACCACCGACTGGTAGAACATCCGTAGCAGCCTAGTGCACACATTGAAGGATCTGAGCCTCCTCAGGAAGAACAGCCTGCTCTGTCCCTTCCTGTAGAGGGCCTCGGTATTGTCAGACCAGTCCAGTTTGTTGTTTAGGTGCACCCCAAGGAACTTGCAGGTATCCACTATCTCCACCTCTTCCCCCTTTATGGAAACCGGTAATGGGGGACTCTTTCTGCGTCTGAAGTCCACCACCAGCTCCTTGGTTTTCCCTGTGTTGAGCTGAAGGTGGTTCCCGTCACACCATCCCACAAAGTTCTTCACCAGTTCCCTGTACTCCTCCTCCTCGTTGTCTGTGATGCATCCAACAATGGAGGAGTCATCCGAGAACTTCTGCAGGTGGCATGTTCGGGAGTTGTAGCAGAAATCCGAGGTGTAGAGGGTGAACAGGAATGGTGAAAGTACAGTTCCCTGGGGTGTGCCGGTGTTGCTAGTCACCATATCTGACAAGCAGTGTCGCAGCTTGACATACTGCGGCCTGTCCGTGAGGTAGTCCGTAATCCATGCCACCATGTCAGGATCGACCTGCATCACCAGGAGCTTCTCAGCCAGCCGGCCTGGCTGGACGGTGTCAAAAGCACTGGAGAAGTCGAAGAACATGATTCTCACCATGCTCTGTGGCCTCTCCAGGTGTGTGTAAGCTCTGTGAAGTAGGTAGATGATGGCATCCTCCACGCCGATGTGGGTCTGGTACGCAAACTGCAATGGGTCCAGTCAGTCGCGCACCCTGGGCTTGAGATGGTCCAGAACCAACCTCTCAAAGGTTTTCATGACGTGTGACGTTAGTGCCACAGGTCTGAAGTCCCCTGGAGCGTTGGGACGACCCTTCTTCGGCACAGGGACTACGCAGGAAGTCTTCCATAGAGTTGGCACCCTTTTCAGCCTCAGGGAGAGGCCGAAAAGGTGCGTGAACACTCCTGCCAGCTGCTCCGCACAGATCTTGAGCACCCTCGGGCTGATGTCATCGGGTCCTCTGGCCTTGTTAGGCCTGATCCTTGTGAGCTGCCGTCTCACGTGGCTGGTGCTGGTTGGGGTTGTTATTACTGGGGTCACAGGAGTAGTCGGGGGTGTGGCGAGGGGGTGACTGTCCTCTGGGCCGGACATTGGTCCAGCCTCCCTGTGAGGGTGGAACGGGAGAGAGAGGGAGGGTGGTGCTGGGAGGGGAGGTGCAGGAGCTGCCATGCCCGGATCTGGTGGTACAGCAGGGAGATGAGTAGGGCAGGAGGGGGGAAGGGGAATTGAAGATCTGGCCCCAGTTGGTGAGTCAAATCTGTTGAAGAACAGGTTTAACTCATCGGCCCATTCCTTTGTCCCCCCCTGTGATCCTCCGGCAGTTTTCAAGCCGGTGATGGTTCTCACCCCTGCCCAGCTGTAGGAAAAGCTGCTAGCTATTTTTTTGCACAGGGAGACAGCCCTTGTGATGCGGCTGTCATCCATCCCATGACCTGTGAGAATAAGAATCATAACTTTATCAGCAGAGTGCTTTCTTAAAAATATAAATATAAATATGAGGGTTGATCTGATTTTCAGTCAATTCCAGTACTCATTTAAAAACCCAAAGGCAAAAGAAAATGAAAATGGTCGATATGAAGGAAAGTCGAAGTAAGTTGTTTAAGGCCCTGTTTAAACACTGTTTTAGGACTGTCACAGGTTAATAAAGTGACGAACCGGCCCCACGTCTCCTGCATTTCATTGAGACACAACACAGACGAGTTTATGTTACACTATGCTATCTCTCAATCTATCTATCTATCTAGGCTATCTCTATCTATATATTTACTTATATATCTGACACTGTCACTCTCTCACTACTCATCTCTCTCAATGGTATCAAGGTGGGCTTTTGTCCGGAGTCCCCAATGTGACGTCATACAATGCATTATGGGCATTGCTAACCTGTTAGCCAGAGGCTAACATTTCACCTACTTTTCCTTATTATATTTCCTTTTTGTGATACCCTACAACGTCAAATACAATGGATAACTGTTTAAATGTTTATTACCAACTAGAAAATTGCCAGAATAGAAAAAAAAAAAACCTGCACCATGGGCTTTAACGAGAGAATGTTGAAGAGCCTCTGCAATGTGTTCACCAGTGTGGTTGTCGGGAAAGTAGCTTGTTTGGAGGCACGCCGTTTTCATCTCCCAATCTTCAATAAAGTGCACGGTTAGGCACATATACGGCTCGCATGTGGGGCTTGTCCACATGTCGGTTGTTAACACGAAATGTTGTTAACCCGAAAGTTTTTTCTGCATGTAGCATACATCTCTGGCAGAACTTCCCTAGCAAAATGATTACGGCTGGGCAATTGGTACCGTGGGTCAATTACTCTCAACATATTGATGAAACCCCTTTTCTCAACCAAGGCTATGGGGACCATATCCTTGGCAATATGGAATGCCACCGACACACGCCTTAGTTATATCACGCCACTTCTTAGTTTTACGGTCATAAGGCACTTATGAATTAAGCTTCCAACGAGCTTTGCTTTGGGAGAGAGACAGAAGGGGACTGCGAGCCTTTGGCTACAGCAGCAGCACCACGTAGTTTGACACTCTCTTCATACAACAGTCGGTGGTTCTGCTGCAGGTGGGTGAAGAGATTTGTAGTGTTTCCACCTTTCGTCATAACTGTTTTCTTGCACTCTTTGCAAATCGCGTCGCTTTGCTGTTCATCTGTAATTCGAAACCCGAAGTACGTCCAAATAACGGAGCCATGATGTTTTTTTTTAGCTACCAACTGCTCGCTCTCCACTTGCACAGTGTTCGCCATGGTTTTGTTCAAATGATTGTTATGATGCGTAGAGTGCCGCGTGGGTGGGAGAATATGACGTACATGAAAGGGGCGGGCCGCGGGATTGAGCAGCTGCGGCTCGAGGCTGGTAGGCTCAGAGAGAAGCTGTCAGGCTGATAAAATAGCGTTCGCAACGCAAAATCAAATTAATATAATATAATATGTATGTATAATATATATATAAATGTACCGGTATAGCGCTAACTACCGGTATATCGCCCAGCCCTACATGCCAGTGACGTAGCTGATTGTTGAAATCCAAAATGGCAGCGCCCAGGTAACAAAAACAACACTTTAACATAGAATTGTATCCCTTTTAAACAAGTTCAGCCATTTTAGTTATGTACCAATGAGAAGGCAGACAATACATCTGTTATATCAACTAAACTTAAAATTTCAGTTCAGTTCATCTTTAACCCGGGGTCTGTATGCAGGCATTAATATAGTGGTGGTGTGGTCTGAGGCTCCTAGGTGGGGCAGGGGGAGGGCTTTGTAGGTAGCAATCACCATTGAACCTCTCTCGATAGCCCACTCTTATTACAGGAAATTGTGGGGCCCATTCCTTCAATTCGTTAAGAAGACAGATCTTCCACTCACCCCTAACTGACACAACTGAAGCAGCTTAGAGAGGTAGATATGTCATTTGTGTGGTAATAGGGGTTATAATGTATGCTACTGTTCTGTCTTGGGATGTCTGTTGCTGTTTCTATTGTAGTTTACTATTATTTGACTGCTGTTTTTTTGTCTTTATCTGTCCCAGTCCCATTTTTTTTCATTATTATTTATTTATTCATGTTTTTTTTATTGTGGTTGTTCTAGTTTATACAAGTTGTTTGGGTATGCAGTAGTACGTCAGTGACCACTTTCCTATTCTCTTTTCTGTTGTTTTTCTAAAAAGGAAAAATGGATACTTAACGCTTTGTGAATGTCTTTATATAACTTGTATACATCAAAAGTTGAAAAACCCCCCCACAAAAAAACGGCATCCCGATCGGACAAAGGAGGTTCCACCAGGAGGAGGCGTTATGTGTAAGGACATAATGGGCCTTACGGACCCATTATGTCCTTGCGGACCCCCCTTGCGTCCACCGCAAAGGCCTGACGTGCACCTCCCAAAAATCCTAGACGTGCGTTGAGGCAACGCAACACCAACGCAGCGGCATTGGCTGTGATTTTTCAGTACCGAAGAGGGCGCGTCCTAGCACCTCTAATGACTACAGACCGGTGGCACTGACGTCCCACCTGATAAAGTCCCTGGAGAGGCTGGTCCTGTCACTTCTTCGGCCCCTGGTCAGTGCATCGCTGGACCCGCTGCAGTTTGCCTACCAGCCGAGGCTGGGAGTGGAGGATGCCATCATCTTCCTGCTTCACCGTGCCTATGCCCACTTGGACAGGCCCGGAAGCACTGTGAGAATCATGTTTTTTGACTTCTCCAGTGCTTTCAACACTATCAGGCCTGCCCTGTTGGAGAGTAAGCTGACGGCGATGCTGGTGGACTCCTCCCTGGTTTCCTGGATTACGGACTACTTAACGGGTCGACCACAGTTTGTCAGACTGCAGGACTGTGTGTCTGACACTGTGGTCAGCAGCACAGGGGCTCCACAGGGGACCGTTCTGTCACCATTCCTGTTCACCCTGTACACCTCAGACTTCCAGTTCCACTCGGAGTCCTGCCATCTGCAGAAGTTTTCAGACGATTCTGCAGTGGTTGGATGTGTTAGTGACGGTAACGATGTGGAGTACAGGAGCGTCGTGGATTCCTTCGTTGAGTGGTGTGAGCTAAACCATCTGCAGCTCAACACCAACAAGATGAAGGAGTTGGTGGTGGATTTCCGGAGGTTGAAATCTACCCCCACACCCATCTCCATCAAGGGGGTGACTGTCGACGTTGTCCAGGATTACAAATACCTGGGTGTTCACCTGGACAATAAACTGGACTGGGCCAAGAACACTGAGGCTGTGTATAAGAAAGGCCAGAGCCGACTTTATTTCCTGAGGAGGCTCCGGTCCTTCAACGTCTGTAATACTATGCTTAAGATGTTCTACCAGTCGGTGGTAGCCAGTACCATCTTCTTCGGGGTCGCGTGCTGGGGAAGCAGGTTGAGGTCAGCAGATGCCAACAAGATCAGCAGGATCGTCAGGAAGGCTGGCTCCGTCCTGGGGGTCCAACTGGACTCTTTGTTGGAGGTGTCTGAGAGGAGGATGCTGCGCAAGTTGCGTAGTATCCTAGACAACAACGCTCACCCTCTCCACCAGGTGCTGACCTCATACCGCAGTGCCTTCAGCAATAGACTCATTCCACCCCGGTGTACCACAGAACGCCACAGGAAGTCCTTTCTTCCTGTGGCCATCAGACTCTATAACTCATCTACTTCAGGTCGTTAGAGGACCTCACATCTTCTAAATGCACCATCACTGCAGAATTCACTTTATTCACTGCATTCACTGTATTCACTTTATTCAGTCATTTAGTCACTTTATTTAGTACTGCCATGGGAACTATACGTATTGCTGTATATTATATATACCTACGTAGTTACTGTAGCGGTACGACAAACTACCTCATCTTATTCCATTACACATTCACTGAGATATATTTATATATTTATTAGTTTCTATTATAGTTTGTACGGGTATATTAGCTTACACTTAAGTTGAGTAACTAAGTATAGGCTAATATAACAAAATGTTAGGCTAGTTGGTTTTTATTTTTATTTTTTATTTTATTTTATTTATTTATTTTGTTAGTTGGTAGTTAGTTAGTTGGTTTATAAGTTACTCTTGTTTATTGTTATATTGTTGTTAATTGGTTATATTAGGTATATTTTTATATTAGGGTATATTTTACTTTATTTTATTTTTAGGTATATTTTATTTTGTGTATATTTCTTTCCTTCTTTGTTTTGATCTGTTGCAAAACAATTTCCCTCGGGATGAATAAAGTCTCTTGAATCTTGAATCTTGATTGGTCCGCTAACTACATCCGCTGGAGACCACTTTTCCGGTTTCCACTCATAAACACCGGCATTTTTAAGTCTTGGAGTCAGTTTGAGTTGGTTGGTTGGTTGGTTCAGAGAGTTGCAAGAGTTTTGAGTTTTTGAGAATGAACGACCTGGAAGAGCATCTGGCGGAGGAAGTTCGCAAGTACGCGAACCTGTACGAGGTGTCTGCAAGAAATTACAAGGACCATCAGATGATAAATAGATAAACAAATAGGCTATAATGAGGCTAATGACGATATACATTACAAGAGTCTAGGTCGGTCGGTCAGTCTTTACAAAAAACCATAGCGCCCTCTACCGGTGTGGCATTGAATTGCATTTCGACACATAAACCCCACGCAGAACCATCACGGCCTCATGACTGCGTCCGAGCATTGCGTGATCACTACGCGGAAGTGCAGTGGGGGTGGAGCAAGACGTTCATACAAGGGGTGGCCAGAGGGTGTACAAGGCTTTATAAGGGGGTCTGTATACTAGGCCTAATAAAGGAAAATACTTACTATAACCTAGTACCTAAGGAACATGCCTAATTGACCATTTTCATAACCCAGATGCATCTCTCGCATGCACGCACACACACACACTATATTGCGATCCCACTCTCTACATTAACATTCTGATTCTGGGTCACCAAGTGAAAATATTTTAAGCAAGTAAAGCACAAGCATACAGAAGATTAGTTGATGAAATACGTTGCAGTTTATTTGACATAAAATGTATGAAATGTTGCATACTTAGATGTGCAAAATGTGTAAACTATGCAGGCAAAAGGCCAACCAGAAAACTATAAAACAATCAAATACAAACTCTTTTCAATTTTACAACAGGTTGGGTAATATAGGTAATATAGGTTTCAACATGACCATCATCTAGGTTTACATAGAACATGACCATAGGCCCCAAGATATTTACAGCAAAGTGCTAAACTATCTCTGGATAGATTTAAAAGAGCATAGGTCTTCTGTTATTGTGAGAGAACTGGCAAAATCTCTTACAAAATCATTCATGTTGATGGTATGTAGTGTGCCCTCCTTGATTCACCACCAAGTATGCCAAGGTGACTTAACCTCTCATCAGCCAGTTGTCCTGAGGTGGGTTTTCATCAGTTTCAGAGCAGAGAAACTTCTCAGCGCCACTGTAACTTGGCTACACCTAATTACCTTCACAATAGCATGCAGCTACAGAGATAATCTTTGGGCATTATTGTAGTTTGAGCTCTAGTTTGAAATTCTTGTGAACTGAGTTCATTTAAAGTCAGTACATACTTACTGAAAACTTCCTATAATGTGGTTTCCCACATTGATATCCTAATCTAGTGCTGTGTGGCTTCAGATTAACTACTGTATAGCTAGCTTTCATAACATTAGCTGCAAGCAACTTGCACAGTTGGGACAAAATCTCTTCTCTCAATGTGCTGTCAAATTGTCAATAGTTTAAAACAAGAATTTATCCAGAGATCACTTTAAAACTTACTTTGGAATTATGGTTTCACTGACACAGGTCCTCTCCATCCATGGAAGCGCTTTCCTCATTTGCATAAATCACGCTGCTTTCAACTGAACTGAACTCAACTAGGGTGGCACCCTAGGTAAGTCCTCTCACTCGCGGCCATATTGGCAACGCCTTTCGGGCAGATATTTGGTCTTAGCAATACCAGGGCTCTATGTAAATGTATAGGGGAGAGCTGTTTGAAATCACGATGAAAAATAGGTTTGGTGGTTTTGTATCAAATGAACGTATTTAAAGCTATTCTTACAGGTAATCATGACTGCGCATGCGTAGAGCTTCACGACACTGTTGTCATCTACGGCATAACAGCAAGACGTCATCGCTCACGGTCGGCAATCCCAGATCGTGCCATAAAGCAAGAGATAAACAACGTAACTTTTACCCTTGCCTGTATCTGCTTTGGTATGGACTGCTTAAAGGCCATGTCTGTTTGGATAAATAAAAACAATTAAAAATAACTTCTAAGTGCCGCAAAAAGCGTGCCCGCGTATGATTGGAGCAACGGCACCGGAAGAGGCGGGCGTGTGCAAACAAGTTTCCCCATGCATTTCAATGGGAGTGATGTCTCCTTCTAGTGGCTGGCAACTAGACTTACTTGAAACCCGATCCCTAGATTGTATATGTAGATTTGTTAAAGGGATATTCCGCCATTTTTGGAAATAAGCTCATTTTCCACCTTCCCTCGAGCAAAACAATCGATCTTTACCCTTTTCCCGTTCATCCAGCCGTTCTGTGAGTCTGGCGGTACAACTTTTAGCTGTAGCTTAGCATAGATCATTGAATCGGATTAGACCATTGGCATGACGCGCCTCAAAGTATAGTCCCGGTATACAACCGGTAATAGCAGGTAATCACGTTGGTTGTATTGCCGGAAGAAGCCTACAGGAACTATTGAGGCGCTGCGTCATATCACTGCGCCCATGGTACCTTTGCAACTTTCCTTGATTATTACGCCAGAATGAGAGTATAGTTCCGGGTAAAATCAGCCTAGAAAATCGCCACGTTTCATTTTCCGTCGGTCTTATTGCACTTTCAAACTTGAGAAGAGACAAGTTTTAAATGGGAAAAATTACAGAAATCGTAGTCACTTCTAAGCGGGCGAGATGCCAATGGTCTAATCCGATTCAATGATCTATGCTAAGCTACAGCTAAAAGTTGTACCGCCAGACTTACAGAACGGCTGGATGAACGGGAAAAGGGTAAAGATCGATTGTTTTGCTCGAGGGAAGGTGGAAAATGAGCTGATTTCCAACAATGGCGGAATATCCCTTTAAATGCACAAGAAAAACTAACTTAAAATGTCATTATGAAAAATTACAGCACTATCGCCCTTCAGTAAAGATGTGGTTGGCCCTTAAAAGAGCCTTTAGGTTATCAAGATGCATCCAGATTACTTCTTAGCGGGTTTCTCGGTCTTCTTAGGAAGAAGAACGGCCTGGATGTTGGGCAACACGCCGCCCTGAGCGATGGTCACACCGCCCAAGAGTTTGTTGAGCTCCTCGTCGTTGCGGACGGCCAGCTGCAGATGGCGGGGGATGATGCGGGTCTTCTTGTTGTCGCGGGCGGCGTTCCCCGCCAACTCCAGGATCTCGGCGGTTAGATACTCGAGCACAGCCGCCAAGTAGACTGGTGCGCCGGCTCCGACGCGATGAGCATAGTTGCCTTTGCGGAGAAGTCTGTGCACGCGGCCGACGGGGAACTGCAGCCCAGCCCGGGATGAGCGGGTCTTGGCCTTAGCCCTGGCTTTGCCTCCGGTTTTACCTCTTCCAGACATGGCTGCCTTGCCCTTCACCTTCCTATCTTAATGAAATGGTATTTACCATAACTTCCGTACACACTGACTATATAAAGCCACAGGTCTCTGCTCATTGGCCAGCTCACACCTGAAAAAAATGGACCAACCACAATAAACCACATACATCACCGTCAAGACCAATAGATGGCAGTATTGGGCCGAACGACAAATCGTTCCCGTCGATACAGGCAGCGGCCACGGCAGTCCACTAGGGTCAGCGGTTCGATTCCTTTGATCCCCTCCTCCAACTGTCCACATGTCGAACCCGACAAATGTACTAATTGTAAGTCGCTTTGGACAAAAGTGTCTGCTTAATGACCCTTTACCCTTTAGTATACATCTCTGGTCTATAATAGGAGTTATATATATATATATATAAATGTTGGGTTTTTTTACTGGGACCTTGTGGTCTTCATTTGTCATTCCTATGTTTTTTAGACATGGGAACGACATTGGTTCTCTGCATTTGACCCATCCTATAGGAGCAGTGGGCTGCTATGATCAGCGCCCGGGGAGCAAGTTGGGGTGCAGGGTTCAGTGTCTTGCTCAAGGACACTTTGACATGCAGACAGTTTTGGAAGTGGGGATCAAGGGGATCGAACCGCCGACCCTACGGTTAGTGGACGACCAGCTCTGTCCACCCGGTCTACCCACTGAGCTACGTATAATTAACAAAACAATTTCCAACTCCTGACAATTGTTAAGGGCAACGCTGTGGAATCAGTATGATATATTACATTGGCTGGCTATTATCAATGTATGCAGCAGCCTGCCATCTTTTGCTATTGTCGGCTGACATATATATATTTAAAATGAGGCACATTTAATGACATCATTTCCGATGTCAGAAAGGTGTTTGCACAAACAAGGAGTTCGACTTAGTGATTGGTGTTTGCAGTAAATAATAAATATAGACAATAAAAATACACAAACAGTGCAAGATGGCTGGACCCAATATATTGAGTTAAGAAATAGAGTCTGTAGCGCATGAATATGCAGTCATCTAGGGTAGGATGTCCAACCGTTCATCTTGGCCAGCGATTAAATTACTTTTCAGTTGCATCATACACTACAGCATGGAAACAGGAAATGAGAATTGCCCTTCAGACATGTACGTGGCTCTTAAAAGAGCCGTTTTTATTAACCCGGACTGAGCAGTTTAAGCGCGCTCTCCGCGGATACGACGGGCCAACTGGATGTCTTTGGGCATGATGGTGACTCGCTTGGCGTGGATGGCGCACAGGTTGGTGTCCTCGAACAGACCGACCAAATAAGCCTCGCTGGCCTCCTGGAGAGCCATAACAGCAGAGCTCTGGAAGCGGAGGTCAGTCTTGAAATCCTGGGCGATCTCTCTAACGAGCCGCTGGAAGGGCAGCTTGCGGATCAGCAGCTCGGTGGATTTCTGGTAACGACGGATCTCTCTTAGCGCCACAGTCCCGGGCCTGTAGCGATGGGGCTTCTTCACGCCACCGGTAGCCGGGGCGCTCTTACGGGCAGCTTTGGTGGCGAGCTGCTTCCTGGGCGCCTTTCCACCGGTGGACTTACGTGCGGTCTGCTTGGTTCTCGCCATTTCTGTATTCTCGAACAATTCATCTCCCTCGGCGTTGAACTGAGTTTATATAGGCTGCCCCCTCACGCTGATAGGCCCTTTTTAAAAACCCGCGGTGACAACGTAGAGCCGATCAGAGAGATGAATGGCTCTGGGACAACTGAAAGAGAGCTCAAAACACCCACCCCATTTTTCCGTGGTCAAGACAAGATAATGTGAAATATCATAAACTTATGGAAAAAACGGCTCTATCGTTTTTTATTATTAAACCAGCAAACTGCAAAAGCCAATCAGCGTTGTTCGATTTTCCTTGATTCGTATTTTTGTGATTGATAAAAGGTAGGCTATCACAAGTATAATCTATCACTTGTAGCCATTCACTTGTTGTTCATTCGGTTTAGGTAATTTAATAATAGACATTTTATATTGAGTTTCTTTGGTTGGAAATCTCAGCGGTAAAACAGCGCTGGACAGCGTGTCATACTTGCAAACATTTGACCTTAATTACGATTTAATATAATCAGTTGGAGAAGAGGGTCTATGCAGTGGCCCTCCCATTGTCGTTACTAGGCAAACTTGAAGTGCATCAACAGATTCTCATCGCGAACCAATGCAATCGGGTTAGATGGAGATCCCGCATGGGGGAAATTCACTCTTAGGGTTCATTAGTGCAAATAACTCGGTACAAAATTAATGTAGGCCGGCCAGGGCCTAGTCATTAGGTTCAGGCCTACACGCTTTATAGTGATAGGCTACACACGCGATACATTAATACTTAATTGCATTAAGAAATAAAAGATAAGCACAAAAGATCGGGGTGACGTAGGTCGACTAGTCCTCCCGACCCCACCCCCTTCGGCGTTATGTTCGTCCACCCAAGTTGGAAGGCGGCCTGATCTAAAATATAAAATGACCAATTACTCTGAAATCATTGCGTTGGACTTATTTTGTAACATGTAAAAAGGGTTGATGATTTAATGATGAAATGTCTTCCACTGACCATCTGGTCTTTTTTTTTTACATTACATTTACATTTTTTACATTGTCTTTTGGTTGGTTTCGCACTTAAACCTATGATCACAGGAGTAGGTGCCCCTATGACAATTTACCGCATCCCCACTCATATCAGGTTTTATAGGCCTAGACCAGTCAATTCTCGTAATAACGCTTTAAATTATTTGAAATAGAGTGGGATCAAACAAACTGACGCGTAGGTCTACTTCATTTAAAAAAACATTGACGGAACACTAGCTCTTAGAGGTGTGTGGTTGGCTCTTAAAAGAGCCTTTGAGGAGTTTGAGAAATAAGAAGTTCTACTTCTTCTTGGATGCTGGCTTCTTGGCAGTCTTAGGCTTGGCTGCCTTCTTCGCAGGTGCCTTTTTAGGGACGGATTTAGCCTTCTTGGGGCTCTTAGCAGGTTTCTTAGAGCTCTTGGTCGGGGTCTTCTTCGACGCTGTTGCCTTCTTTGCCTTTTTCGGGGTTGCCTTTTTAGGTGTAGATGGCTTCTTGGCAGTAGCCTTCTTCGTCTTCTTTGAGACAACCTTCTTTACGACAGGTTTCTTAGCCGCGGGCTTCTTTATCTTGGACGCCGTAGCCTTCTTCACTGTTGGTTTCTTTGCCTCCTTGCTGACTTTGAAGGAACCGGACGCCCCGGTGCCCTTAGTCTGGATCAGAGTCCCCTTGGCTACCAAATTTCTCACGGCGATCTTGACGCGGGAGTTGTTCTTCTCCACATCATATCCCGCGGCAGCTAAGGCCTTTTTTAAGGCTGGCAGGGAGACTCCGCTGCGTTCCTTGGAAGCAGAGACGGCTGCAAGGATCAGCTCACCGACGCTGGGTCCGGCCTTCTTCGGCTTGGCCGTGGTCTTCTTCTTAGTTGCTTTAGCCGGCGTGGTGGCAGCTGCAGTGGGTGCGACTTCAACCATCTTCTCGGGTAGTTCTGGTACAAAGCTCTGACTCAGAATGGTGACCACACGGCGCCGGTGGGCTGTGGTTATACACACAATGAGAACCGTAGAGACTCAACCAGCGAAGGGTCTCTCGGTGAGGAGGAAATATGGTCTCATTTGTGTTTCCTCCTTAATTGTATCTGGATACAATTGATACACGATGTTAACAATAGGCACGTAAAATCAAAAAACTATAAGCAGACATGTTACATTTAAAATGTGCTGAATTTTATGCCCCACGGAAGTCGAGAATATTCCGAAAAACCTTCATATGGTGATGTGTCATGGTTATGATACCACAAAGATTTATTTGAGATGCTTTTTTTATTAATGCCTAAACACTTTTATAATTCAGGCAGTGCTTTTCCACACACCTGGAACTTCTGACAAACGTTTAGCAGTGATCAAAGTGTCATGTGTGTCTTTTGCTTAGGTTAAAATTAACATATTTAACGGTTGGTAAACACACGCCTCAGTTGAGGCTTGCGGTATAGCGGCCAGGACATCAGACACGTGAACATCTGTATATATCTAAAATAGATACCGTATATTTACGTTAACAAATTTGTTAGCCATTTTGTAATGTTATATCATATTTTTATCGACTGTAAACTTCCTTCCTTGGCGTTTTCTGTCTTCATCGTATTGGAGTATTGGAGTAGAATTTTGGTTTGATCAACTGCATTTTGTTGTTAAGCAGGCCGACATATGCTTTGTGATGACAATAAAGTTCAATCTCCACTTCGTCCTCTTTTTGTTGTCTAGCCTACTATATTTTATTTCATAATCCTTACATCAAAATTTCAAAATTACTACAAAGCAGAGCATTCATATTTATTGAAATTGTCGCAATATTAAAGTTTTTCAATAATAACGTTTGATATTGAAATAATATAGAATTGATAGTTTTTTGTAATTCTACTTGTATCGATAAGTAATATCAATATAGTGTCAGATGGTGACATAGTTGAGATGTACGTTTATTCATCCCATTTGAGGACTGTTATTGATCATGTGTATCACAAAAGTGGCTTACATTAAAACAAATTGAAAAGGTGAATGTTTGATTTTATAAACAAATATCTCTACTTAATACGTTCTGAGAGCTTCTAGAAAACGAATTCAGAGTGTTGTGGTTAAAATAAAATATAACTTAATGTCAACGATCAATAATATTAAGAGGATGATTAAACATCCTTAAAAACCTACATTGAAGTGACTCAACTAAATGATAATCCACCACCGTGTTACGATTTAACATTCTGTTGTCAAGTCAAGAGTATGATTGTGTTTGAATTTGAATTTTAGAGTTGAAAGAAACGGGTTTTGGGACTCCTAGGAGGTATGGTGAGACGCATTATCCCAGTGATTAAGGCCATGCGCTCTTTGTGATAGGCCTACTTTGTAAAGCTACGAGCATTATAATGAGATGTGTATGAAATGCACTCCACACATGATACCATTTCCTGGGGAGCTGACGATCTGTCAGCTGCCTGGATGGACCTGGCCTTTGCATGCGGAGCAGAGAAGAACGTCCACAAACAGGGAGGCGGACACACGCAAAACCCATCGGATGTTTTACAGCAATCCGTCTTATTTGAGTAGAAGTGACAAAATAGCGCATCGAACTTTTTTTTTTTTTTTTTTTTTTTATCGCGGAGAGATTTTGGGTTCGCCCCCCCCCCCCCCCCCAAAAAAAAACAATTAAAAAAAATTATATATATATATATATATATATATATATATATATATATATATATATATATATATATATATATATATATATATATGGGGTGGAACTGCGCCAAGCCAGGCCCGTTTCAACACAAGCAAAGCTTGTCGATCTTAAACCATTGTATCCACCATGATAAAAAAAAAAACAATAATAATAATAATGATGCCTATGAAGCTATGATAATGATAATGAAGCCCTAAACGAAGCATTTGGGTGGTCCTTAAAAGGGCCGTCGAGTTTCGTTTTTAAACTACGGAAGTTATTTGGAGCTGGTGTACTTGGGTTACAGCCTTGGTACCCTCAGACACGGCGTGCTTGGCCAGTTCACCGGAAAAAAGGCGAACAAGCAGTCTGGATCTCTCTGGTTGTGATTGTGGAGCGCTTGTTGTGGTGGGCCAGACGAGAGGCCTCAACGGCGATGCGCTCAAAGATGTCGTTGACGAAGGAGTTCATGATTCCCAGAGCTTTGGACGAAATGCCAGTATCAGGGTGGACTTGTTTCAGCACCTTGTAGACGTATAGCATAGCTTTCCTTCCTGGTCTTTCTGCGTTTTCTACCAGGCTTGAATGGAGACTGCCTTCTTGGAGCCTTGGGCGTGGCTTTGGGTGTAGGATCAGACATTGCTATTTCGATCAATAATATGGTATAAAGTATATGGCTGCCATATTTATAGGAAAATGAATCCCATAGAATGGAGATACCTTGGTGTAATTTGATGGAGTCAGATCTAGAATGTTATTAGAATGTAATGTTTAACTCAAACAACGTGACTGTATTATGCCCGTTTCATTCAATGTCATTTTGCAGCCAAATGGGCACTGTCTGATCTGTTTGTGTATACCAATTACTGCCCAACGCGTCGCAACAGCCCGTGGACATTCGCATGTGGTCTTTTACTAAGAAAATCAAATACAATTACATTTGAGTTGAGCAGAGTTCTGTTGTGTTGTTTGCCTTAATTCGGATACACCGAACTTGACCAGCGGGAAACAAGCATCTCATGAGGACGTTGGTGGCTCTGAAAAGAGCCTTTGGTTTATGGTTTAAATCGTTGTCGTTTTTAGGGTTTAGTTCAGCCGCCAAAGCCGTACAGAGTACGGCCCTGCCTCTTCAGAGCGTACACCACATCCATGGCGGTGACGGTCTTTCTCTTGGCGTGCTCGGTGTAGGTGACGGCATCACGAATCACGTTCTCTAGGAATACCTTGAGAACACCACGGGTCTCCTCGTAGATAAGACCGGAGATGCGCTTCACTCCGCCGCGACGAGCCAAACGTCGGATGGCGGGCTTAGTGATTCCCTGGATGTTGTCACGGAGAACTTTGCGGTGACGCTTGGCGCCTCCCTTACCGAGCCCCTTTCCTCCTTTACCACGTCCAGACATTATACAAACAGATGTCCACTGCTGACAATGGCGCCACCCGCTGAACCTCTCAATATATTGGATGATGGCGGACGTAAGGGAGAGCAAATGGGCTGCAGCCCAGCCCAGAAATGAACAATCGAGGATAACCGCTTTGTAGCAAAAAAAAAAAAAAAAACTTGCGGCACGAATACCAGGCATGTACACAAGAATCCCCCGGAAAACATACCACACGATACCGGGGCAAGGTAATGCTGCGTCTGATTTTTTTTTTTTAACTCAGTTACGTGTATTTGTACGACGGTGATAACATTGCGACTACCGAACGCCCCTCCCACTACTCGTGTAGGTCTGGACTAACATCCATTAAGTCATACCTTCGTGAATGCTATGTGCATGGTATTGAAACACGCCGAATATGGTTCGGTGTTGAACTTCATGATTCAAAGAAGGAATACCTTACGTACTTCGTATATAAATGAGTCTTGAAACAGCTAGGTGCATGGGCTTTAGGGCTCTCTACGGAAATGTGTGTGGCTCTTAAAAGAGCCTTTGGGTTATCAAGACGCGTAGATTACTTCTTAGCGGGTTTCTCGGTCTTCTTAGGAAGAAGAACGGCCTGGATGTTGGGCAACACGCCGCCCTGAGCGATGGTCACACCGCCCAAGAGTTTGTTGAGCTCCTCGTCGTTGCGGACGGCCAGCTGCAGATGGCGGGGGATGATGCGGGTCTTCTTGTTGTCGCGGGCGGCGTTCCCAGCCAACTCCAGGATCTCGGCGGTCAGATACTCGAGCACAGCCGCCAAGTAGACTGGTGCGCCGGCTCCGACGCGATGAGCATAGTTGCCTTTGCGGAGAAGTCTGTGCACGCGGCCGACGGGAAACTGGAGCCCAGCCCGGGATGAACGGGTCTTGGCCTTAGCCCTCGCTTTGCCTCCGGTTTTACCTCTTCCAGACATGCTTACCTAGGCTTTGTGAAATACGTAGATGCGACTATCTAACCACACACTGAGTATATAAAACCATCAGGTCTTTGCTCATTGGCCAGCTCAAACCTAAAAGAAATGGACCAACCACAGTAAAGTACAACATCACCGTCACAACAAATGACAAACGACAAATCCTCCCAAATAAAAAGTAAGAGATTATTGAAGTAATATAGCTATAAATTATAAACATAAGGTCAGCATTGGATGTCGAGTAACTCGAGATTCACACGAGCCTCTATATAAAATGAAAAACACTTTCCAACAACAATTGTTGAGGGCAGCGCTTTGGAATAACGTTTCCACTCGTACATTTAAAGCGACGCAAACATTCAGCTCGTTTAATTACATCATTTCAGAGTTCAGAGAGATGTGGATGGTGTTTGAAGTAAACTACCAACAATGAAATATAGGAGATATAAAGTTTAAAAAATAAAAAAAAATCTAGTGTTTAAGAGTGCAGTAGTGCAAGCGAATATGCAAAACGTTATCAAGGCTGCGGTAGGCAACATTTAATCCCAACCATCTGCAACTAATCCACGCCAACAAGGCGTGCATTAGTTGCACTAATGAAAACAGGCCTTGCTATGTACTACGTACTACCAATTTGATAACAATGCGTTGAGAAATGCTTTGTACTGCTAGTCTATTGCGAGCATCGAGCCAATTTATGAGAATTGCCCTTCAGACATGTACGTGGCTCTTAAAAGAGCCGTTTTTATTAACCCGGACTGAGCAGTTTAAGCGCGCTCTCCGCGGATACGACGGGCCAACTGGATGTCTTTGGGCATGATGGTGACTCGCTTGGCGTGGATGGCGCACAGGTTGGTGTCCTCGAACAGACCGACCAAATAAGCCTCGCTGGCCTCCTGGAGAGCCATAACAGCAGAGCTCTGGAAGCGGAGGTCAGTCTTGAAATCCTGGGCGATCTCTCTAACGAGCCGCTGGAAGGGCAGCTTGCGGATCAGCAGCTCGGTGGATTTCTGATAACGACGGATCTCTCTTAGCGCCACAGTCCCGGGCCTGTAGCGATGGGGCTTCTTCACGCCACCGGTAGCCGGGGCGCTCTTACGGGCAGCTTTGGTGGCGAGCTGCTTCCTGGGCGCCTTTCCACCGGTGGACTTACGTGCGGTTTGCTTGGTTCTGGCCATTATGCGTTATGTGCAGTGCAGAATGACCTTTTTGAAACTGAGGGCGCTTATATAAACAGCAAGCATCCCCTCTGAAGCCGATTGGTCTTTTTAAATGTAGCGCGACAACTCGAAGGTTAATGATTGGATGGAGAGCTCTGATGTCACACCTTAAACACACCTTCTTACTGAACCTTTGTTACGTGTTCTCTGAAGCGTATATTATTCTTATCGACGGGCACAGCGTTATTTGAGATACAATCGTCAAAGCGTACTAAATCCATATGTGAATGGATTTACGTATTTTATTTTTATTAAACAGAATCCATACTCACAATGTATTTCTTAAAACTAGGTTGATATACAGACTCGTACTTCTACATGAAATTACTCAATCGTTTCACGAACGCAAAACAAGTCTGCCAGGGAGGGTTAAGGTTAGCCTAAGCCTAACCCTCCCTGGTAGGTTAAGGTAACCTAACCTAACAGGGAGGGTGACGACACATGGACAATCAAAGTGCTCTTATCTTTTAAATGTTCCATTCACTCCAGTATACACAAATAGATGCGTTCACTCGTGATTGTGGGGAAATGGGACTCTATTCTGTGATGTATTATCCACAGATGTATTATCCACATATTGTGCACATTGTTTAATGCACGTT
Source organism: Urophycis tenuis (assembly GCA_036785325.1). Classification (NCBI taxonomy): domain Eukaryota; kingdom Metazoa; phylum Chordata; class Actinopteri; order Gadiformes; family Phycidae; genus Urophycis; species Urophycis tenuis. Next base: position 213,250 of record JAXIVH010000043.1, read on the forward strand.
GTGTATAGTTGGTGTAATGAAAGGAAAAAGGTTTACAACGTCGTTGCATTGAGCAGTCGTGGCGTCATCACTGGTAAACACGGCCGCTACGTTCACAAATAGGCTGAAACGGGGGCTTGACCGACTAATATTGAATGAAATAACATCATCCAAGAGACCTCGTCAAAGTACAGAGATGAACTTGCCACCGGGACCAAAACGGCTTCACTAACAGGTCTGTGCTGCCGTATATTTATACAGTGCTTATCATAATCATATCATGCCTTTCTACTGAGTAGCTCACCAACAGACCACAGTACGTGAGGCTCCGTCACTGTGTGTCTGACAGGTGCCCCTCAGGGTACGGTGGTGTCTAGTGAGGAGGACGAGGAGGGTATAGGGAGGAAGAAAGGAGGGAGAGGTAGTGAAGGGAACAAGGTGGTGGTAAGGTTTGATGAGGAGGGACAGAAAAGGATTAAATCAATGAAACTGATGGAGTTGACAAAGGTGATGATGAAGGCTTTGGGGAATGTGGAGTTTGTGAGGGTACTGAATGATGGAAATCTGTTGGTAGGGTGTGAGAGTCAGGAGAAGGTCAGAGCTGTGTTGGGGAAGAAGGAGTTTGCAGGGGTCAAGGTGGTGAATTCAGGGGTAGTAGGAGAGCGCAGGAGGGGGAGGACTAGGGGCATAGCTAGGGTGTCGTTGTATGTGAATGTTAAGGAAGTAGAGGACACGGGGATAGGAGGAGGGGGAGAGAAGGTAGTCTTGGTGAAGAGGTTGACGAGGGGAGGAGATGGAGTGAGGAAGAGAGACGGAGACTGTGTATATAGAGGCGGAGGGAGACAGGTTGCCACAGGAGATTTGGGTAGGGAAGGCTCAATTTGATGTCAGGGAGTATGTGGAAAACCCAGTGAGATGCTACCAGTGCCAGGAGTTCGGCCACATGGCAAGGCAGTGTAAGAAGGAGAGGAGATGTGGAAAGTGTGGGGAGGTGGGCCATGAGTTTAAGGATTGTGGGGAAAAGGAGAAGTGTTATTATTGTGGAGGAGAACACAGGACAGGATATAGGGGGTGTGAGAGGGTCAGGCTAGAAGGAGTGGTGCAGGGTATTAAAAGGAAGGAGGGAGTTATGTATGCGGAGGCGTTGAAGAAAGGGAAGGAGATGGCGGGAGGAAGAGAGGAGGTGAGAGGAGGAACAGAGGGAGGAAGGGAGGAGGAGGAGGGGATGGTGGCGAGGGTGGTGAGGAGAGAGATGGTGAAGGTGATAGGGGCGTTGGAAGAAATAAGGGTGGAGGTGAGGCGTGGGATGGAGGAGGCTGTGAAACGTGGGATGGAGGAGGTCATGGGGCAGGTAGAAGAGAAGATGAGGGAGGAAAGGAGGAAGATGTTGGTGTTTGTGGCAGGGGTGGTGAATGCAGTGTTGAAGGGGGATAGGGGGAAGCTGGAGGAGAGGGTGAGGCTAGTGGTCAAGGCGGCAGGGTGTCATCTAGGGGAAAAGGGGTTGAAGTGGGAGGAAGTGTATAGGGAGTTGGGAGCTGAGGCTGGGGATGGTGCAGGGAGTGTAAGAAGATGCTAATTTTACAGTGGAATGGGAGGAGTTTGTTAGCAAATGGGCAGGACTTCAAGCAGTTTATTTATAGTAGGGAAGAGAAGCTAGATGTTATATGTGTGCAGGAGACATGGTTGAAACCTAGGTGGGATTTTATTATTAAGGGGTATGTGTCGGTTAGGAAGGATAGGTTAGAGGGAGGCGGGGGTGGGTGTGCTACATTTGTGAGGGAGGGGGTGTCGTATAGAGTAGTAGAAGTTGACTTAGGGTTGGAGTGTGTTGTGGTTGAAATCTGGGTAGGGAGTAAGAATATTATGGTTGTTAATTTTTATAATCCTTGTAGGAAGTTAGAGTTAGGGCAGTTAGAGATGTTGGTAAGGGACAGTGGGTGTGTTGTGTGTGGTGATTTTAATGCACATAATATATTGTGGGGTAGTGAGGGTACAGATTATAATGGAAGGGTGGTGGAGGATTTGTTGGAGGATAGGCAGTTAGTGGTTTTGAATGATGGAGCGGGGACTAGGATAGATGTTAGCACGGGTAGGGAGTCTGTTTTAGATCTAACTATTGTTGTCAAGGGAGGTGTCTGCGGAGTGTGAGTGGGAAGTGTTGGGGGAAAGTTTGATGGGGAGTGATCATTTCCCAGTAGTGACTAGGCTTAATCTAAGGGTAGGGGAGCAGGGGGGGAGTAGCGTAGGGGGGAGGTGGAAGTTTGAGGAAGCAAATTGGGAATTGTTTAAAAGGGAATGTGATGCAAGGATAGGGCAGATAGAGGATAGCATGAGTGTAGATGGGATTAATAGTATAGTGGTAGGGGGAATAGTGGGGGCAGCAGAGAAGGCTATTTGTAGAAGCAAGGGGTGTAGGAAAGGGAAGGTAGTGCCATGGTGGGATGGAAAGTGTAGGGAGGCTGTTAGGAGTAGGAATAGGGCTTTTAGGACACTTAGGAGGGAGTATAGTCAGGAGGCAGTTATAGATTACAAGCGGGCGCAGGCAGTGGTTAGGAGAACTATCAGGGGGGCTAAGAGGGGGCATTGGAGGGAGTTTTGTGGGACGATAGGAAGGGAAACTAAAGTAGGGGATGTGTGGGGAATGATTAGGAAAATGGGAGGAATTAGGAGGGAATGGGGGTACCCAGTGTTGAGTCAGGGGGGAGAAGTAGCGGTAACAGACAAGGAGAAGGCTAGGTTAATGGTTAGGGCATTTGCAGGGGTACATAGTTCGGATAGTTTATCAGAGGAGGGGAAGCGGGGAAGGGAAGAGACTAGAGTAGGTAATTTAGATGCATTAAGAAAGAAGAGTAGGTTTGGGGGGGACTTAGATAGGGAGTTTAGTATGGGGGAGTTGAGAAGGGCAATTAGTAAAACTAGGATGAGTGCGCCAGGGAGGGATGGGGTGTGTTATATTATGGTTAGGAATATGAGTGTAGAAGGGTTAGGTAGGTTGTTGTTGTTGTTGTTTAATAAGGTATGGAGGGAGGGTAGGTTACCAGGTAGTTGGAAAGAGGGGTTAGTTGTACCAGTTAGGAAGCCAGGGAAAGATGGGAGTTGTCCGGGTAGCTATAGGCCGATAGCGTTAACGTCGTGTGTATGTAAGTTGATGGAGAGGATGGTGAATGAGAGGTTAGTGTATTATGTTGAATCTAGGGGGTTAGTGGTTAGACATCAGAGTGGATTTAGGAAGGGGAGGGGTTGTCTAGATATGGCGGTGTGTTTAGAGAATGAGGTTAGGAAGGCACAGGTTAATAGGGATGTTGTAGCAGCGGTGTTTTTTGATATAGAGAAGGCTTATGATATGATGTGGAGGGAGGGTTTGTTGACCAAGTTGCATAAGTTAGGGATAGGGGGTAGAATGTTTAACTGGTGTTGGGATTTTTTAGAGAATAGAGTTATAAGGGTGAAGATAGGGACAGAGGTATCAAATAGTGTTAGGATAGATAATGGTACGCCGCAGGGTAGTGTAATTAGTCCAACGTTGTTTTTGTTAATGGTGAATGATGTTTTTGAGGGGGTGGAAGTTAGTATGGGTATGTCGTTGTTTGCAGATGATGGGGCATTATGGAAGAGGGGTAGGAATGTGGAGTATGTGGTTAGGAAGTTGCAGGAGGGTGTAGACAGGGTCGAGAGGTGGGGTCTTAGGTGGAGTTTTTGGTTTTCAGTGGAGAAGAGTAAGGTGTTGTTTTTTGGTAGGAAGAAGGTTAGTGAGGATAGGGGAATAGAGATGTATGGGAGGAGGTTGGAAAGGGTGAGTAGTTTTCGGTTTTTGGGGGTTATTTTTGACAGTGGGTTGACATGGGGTGAGCATATAGATAGTGTAGTAGGGAAGTGTAGGAAGGTGGTTAATGTGATGAGGTGTATTGCGGGACAGGAGTGGGGGGCTAGTGTGGGGGCGCTTGTGAGTATTTATGTAGCATTAATTAGGGCTAGAATAGATTATGGTAGTGTAGTGTATGGGTCAGCGGCTAGGACAAGGTTAGGGAAATTAGATGTGGTGCAGGGATTAGCGTTTAGGGTTAGTTTAGGGGGGGTTAAGTCAGCGCCAAACTGTGCTTTAGGGGTAGAGTTAGGGCAGATGCCATTGGACTTGAGGAGGAAGCAGTTACGGGGAAATTATTGGTTAAGTATTAGGGGGCAGGTTGAGGGGCATCCAGTGAGAGAAATTATGGGGGATAGATGGGAAAGGGGTAGGGGGCAGAGTAGAAGTAGTTTTGCGTGGGTGGGAGATGACGTAGCTAGGGAATTGGGGGTTAATGAGGTAGAGGTAGAGAGGATAGTGGTGTGGCCAGAGAGACCGTGGTGGGTGCTTAGGGAGGCAGTGGTGGATTTAGAAATGCTAGATAGGAAAAGGAGGGATAGAGGGAGGGACTTAGCAGAGGAGTTTTATAGGTATGTTGGGGAGAAGTATAGGGGGTATAGGATGGTTTATACAGATGGGTCTAAGGAGGTAGATAGAGGGGTAACAGGGGCAGCAGTTGTGGTAGTGGAAGAGGGGGTGGTTATTAGTAGAAGATTGAGCGATAGTTTAAGTATTTATGGGGTGGAATTAGTGGGGGTCCTATTAGCAATGCGGTGGGTAGAGCAGAGTAGGGCTAAGGAGGTGTTAATTTGTAGTGATTCAGTGGGGGTGGTAGTGAGTATTAGGAATGGGGGGGGGGGTATCATCATGAGGAGTTAAGGGAGATTTTAGAAATTAATGATAGAGTAGGAAGGGCAGGGACAGTGGTTAGGTTTATGTGGGTACCGGCACATGTAGGGATAGTGGGGAATGAAAGGGCAGATAGGGCAGCAAAGGAGGCGACTAGGAAGGGCCAGGTGGAGCATAGGGTTAGATCGTCGAAGGGAGAGGGGAAGAGTTTTGTGTGGAAGGAGGTGATGAGGAAGTGGCAGGACGAGTGGAGTAGGGAAAGAAGGGGGCGGCATTTGTTTAGGGTCCAGGAAGAGGTAGGGGGTGTACGTAGGTGGGAAGGGGGTAGGAGAGAGCAGGTTGTAGTAGCTAGGGTTAGAATTGTTTAAATGAGGGGTTGAGGTTGATGGGGAAACATGATAGTGGGTTGTGTGAGTGTGGGCGGAGTGAAACTGTTGAGCATGTGTTGTGTGAATGTGTGAGGTATGGAAATGAGAGGAGAAGAATGTTTGAGAAGTTGAGGAGAATTGGAGTGAGGGTTAATGGGTTTAAAGCAGTGGTAGAGAGTTTGGGAATAAAGGAAGGAAGAAAGGTTGTGTTGGGATTTATGAGGGAGGTTGGGGTGTATAGGAGAGTATAGGGGAGAAGGGATTAGGAGGTTAGTCGGGATGGGAGGGGGTAGAGGTAGAGTCAGGTGTGTGTGTGTGTGTGTGTGTGGGGGGGGGGGGGGGGGGGGGGGGGGGGGGGGGGGGGGGGGGAGTGGTGAATAGTGTGTGGGTGTGATGTGAGAGTGAGTCAGAAGGGGGCGGTAATGCAACGAAAGAACGGATGCAAACTGCCGTAAAAAACTAAGGAAGAAGAAGAAGAAGAAGGTCCAGAGACTGGTTGATCAGTATTCCTGGCTACCATTACACCATGAAGACAGAAGAACACTCCAAGCAACTCAGGGAAAGGATTATTGAAAAGTACAATTCAGGGGATGGATACCAAAAAATGTCCAAGGCATTGAACATCCCCCAGAGTTCAGTGAGGTCAATCATCAAGAAATGGAAGGAATATGGCACATGTGTGGCACATCTGCCTAGATCAGGTCGGCCTCGTAAACTGAGTGACCGTGCAAGTAGGAGACTGGTGAGAGAAGCCACCAAGACCCCTATGACTACTCTGAAGGAGTTACAAGCTTCAGCTGCTGATGGGAGAGACTGTGCATATAACTGCTGACCGGGTTCTTTACCGGTCAAAGGTTTATGGGAGAGTATGCTGAGCGATGAGAAAGCCACTGTTGAAGAAAATTCATATTAGATCTCGACTAGAGTTCGCCAAAAGGCATGTGGAAGACTCTATGGTCAAGTGGAAGATTATTTGGTCTGATGAGACCAAAATTTAGCTTACAGTACCTCACCATTGGCTGATGCTTCAAACGTGATGTTCTCAGAGGGAAGTGGCCACTGAGCTTAGAGTGTCATCAGCAGGTTGCAACAGAGATACAGAGAGACATTGAAGTGGACGTACCTGACCACCTGGCACAGCCGTCATCGTGTTGCATGGGCCAGGGAGCATTTATGCTGGACAAGGGACTAGTGGGCCTCAGTGCTGTTCTCGGATGAAAGTCAACTCACAGAAATGATGGCCGCACAATGATGTTGGAGATGTCAAGGAGAGCGCTATGCATCAGCCACTGTTGTCACCAGATGAGCCGTTGGTGGTGTTAGTGTGGGCAGGTGTGTCTAGTCAATACAGAACTGCCCTTTGTCCCTGTGTGAATTGTATAATGAGAAGCCCATACTACCTGAATAACATCATTAATCCACTCATTGTGCCCCTGCATGAACAACAGGCCTAATTTCATCTTCATAGACGACAATGCTCCAGCTCATCAAGGTCGCATCATTAGGGAACGGCTGCTGGAGACTGGGGTACCTGTAGTTGGCTTTTGTTTCAATAAATTGTTTGCGATGAGGATATCACCATTGCATGCTTCTACTTAAATGCCCTGCTTTCGTGGTATATCACTGTGGTGTGAACTTTTTCCATTTTCCATAAATTTAACCCAAAACCAGCCAAATATCGCAAACTTTGTGTATAGCACCGAAAGCATTTGCAGATAAACATGTCCACGCCCCTGCTCGAGCAGTCTGCTCAACTACCTCAGCTGGTCGACTGGTACTTCCATCACTAAAAGGAGGAAAATGTTGGACGGTGAAATCACAACTCTTCTCCATCTTGGCACCACAGTGGTGGAACTGCTGATTGATTGATTGAAACTGCCAATGTCAGGACTGCAGAGTCACTCCCCATCTTCCGGAAGAGACTCAAGACTCACTTGTTCACCAGCAATTGAAAATGCTTTAAACTTGTTCTGGTGACTTGCTTGCTGTACTGGCAGCAATGAAGTGTTTCACCTTTGGACAAATGTAGTTTTGTAGGTCGCTTTGGACAAAAGTGTCTGCTAAATGAATCCTCCCTGCAAGTCTTCCACTATATAAACAATACCAAATCGTTTCCACTTCACTGACTTTCATAAAAAAGTACTTACTACAAAAAGGTCAAACACATCGCAAGTTAATTAATTTAACATGATCAAAGTTATAGATTTTAATGTCAAAGTAAATTGCAGCAAATGGATAATGAACTCATTACTGAAATTATGCTTTACTTTAACCTTTAACCTATCAGACTGACTCCCATTTCTTCATTATTCAGAAATTGAATTGACAAAAAACATCTATGTTTGAACATTTGTTTTACAGAATAAGTTTGCCATCTTTGAATGACCCTAACCCTGACAGGTTTCTGGCATTCTTTGGAATAAAACAAATTATCCGTCAGGCTTATTAATACAATCATTTATTTGGTAGCCATATCATAGTTTGTATGTTGAGTACACAATTAAAATTAGAAATAAACGGGAATGAAATTTTACATTTCAAATAAATGAGCATATCATACGAGTTAAAGAAATACAATTCAAAAAAGGCGTTTGGAAATGACAATTTTCCCTATTGCATAAAACAAACAATTCAAATTATTTGGACTCAGGATGTAATGACAATAGAAAAACGACAGTTGAAGAGAATTGGTCATCCTCATAACAAACCAACAAAGCAACATTCCATGCAAGAGTTACGCGATCGAGGAAATACCGGATCTTTGTGGCTCTGCTACGGGAGCTGGCGGCCATGTTGGACCGATGGCTGAACTCATCAGCCGGGGAGGCGATCCAGATGAGGAGACCAGGGTCACATTATTTCACTTACTGGCACCATGAAGCTAGTGGCACATTGACGGCATTTATGTTTACGTCTTCAAGACTGAGTAGGCACAGGAATATATATTTATAAAGAACACAGAAGGTATCGACGGACAGATCACATCACTGCCCTCCACAGCTGCTGTCATATGATAATTCAAAATTGGATACATGATTATGATTCACAAACAAAAAAGCTAACTGTATACCCTTCTCCCTCCACACACCAAAAAAAATATGACCTGCCATTATTGGGCCTTTTAAGCCGAAACCTTAGCCTTTGTGCTGGTTTGCTCCGTCTCAGAGCTGCTGAACGGACTCAATACCTCCACCTCCATGGTCTGGTAGACGAAGAAGAGAAATGACACCAGCAGAGCCAGGAAAGAGAGCTTCAGCCAGACTGAGAAGCCACGGCGCACTGCTTTGGTCTGGACAGCAGGGGGCGCTGCAGAGACCAGCCTGGAGGCAGATGAGGCGATGGAGGAGGATGGAGGGGAGAGGGCCAGGTTGGAGGATCTGTGGCGGGTTTCTGAGTAGGTGCTGGTGGTGGTGGAGAGGCTCTTGGGGGAGAGCAAGAGGTTCTCATGGTTCCAGAAGTCACTGGGCTGGATGGGACGGCCGGCGGCTCCACGGATTGGCTTTCGACAAGAAGCACTGAAACCAAAATCAAACTCATCACATACGCGTGTATATATGTATACGTTATAACTGAATTTACTTTTTATATTCATACTGTACTGATCTCATCTACGTTAATCGATTGAGGGATAAAATAAATGAGAATAGGACAGAGACATGAACCAAAGCCCATGTTTAATACTTGACTTAAAAGAGCCCCTCATGTACCACCAGGTTTGTGGCTGATTAGTTATTAGAATAGAATTTATTACACCATACAGAGTTATGAATCCAACCTGTCTACCAGTCGGTACAGTCCACCAGGGAGCAGATCCTTCATACAGCTGAGGACACTCCCACTTGTCATGTCACAAATGGACCTGATGGACCCTATAACAGAAGTGATGCATGTTGTGGCTCATGTCTTACATGATTCCCGTAGGACTGCTGAGGTCATTTGCAAACACTTCCTTCAGAATGTTCCTCTCTTGGGATTTGGGGGACTGGGCCACCACCTTCTCCACCTGGAGAACGAGAGAGAGGACCAACATCAACACATGCTCCTCCTGCATTTGCTCAGCATTAATAAACCTGGGAGATGGTAAGATGCCTAACCCTACGCTCACACTGGTGTTTTTTAGACAGAGGCTTGGCGACGCAATACCATTCATTTACAATGACAGTGAGCGACGGGCGGCAAGGCGAAGCGTGTGGGCTGCAAAACGCGAGGAGGGCAGGGCAAAAAATAGAAACGAGTCCTATTTTATGCAAATGTTGAGCGAAAAAACACAGCTATTGCGAAAGCCAATCCGAGCGAAGGAGGCGTGGCGGCCGCGCAACTTCAGAAAATAATCCAACATGGTGGACCACGTCGGCGAGAGATATATCTAACAGGACTTTACCCTGGTATGTGCTTCGAAATCTATCGAGAAATAAATGTTGTTAAACCAGAAAACGTCATGGTATGGCTGGATATTTTTCTTGATAGTTGCACTTCCTAAAGTAAACTAACAAGCACAGACACTCCCCCAGAATGCCCACCAGGCGAATATCGCCAAGCACAAATGCGCTTGGTCGCCCGTCAGTGTGAGCGTAGGGTAAGCCAGCCTTGGCTAGTAGCACACATGCAGTGTCTCTATCCCAATGAAATCAATGAGAGAGAATGCATCATATGACTCCAATTACCCACTGTCTAATTTCCAACTGAAAACCATACAAGCCACCAGAGGGTGCTGGCCCTGACAATGGATACCACAGAGCTCATCATGTGAACATAGAAAAAAAAAAAAAAACTAAGTCCACAGGACCTCACAGTGAATCCCATGTGGATGCACACAAACCCCTTATCCTAAACCCTTACCCACCAATCGTAAACCTGACCCTAACCTCACCTCACAGTGAATCCCATGTGGATGCACACAAACACCTCCACTCACCAATCCCCAGTGCATCCTGCGTTTGTGACAGGAGGAATTGGATAGGATTAAAACCTTGTCGGAGTAGGACTGCTTTGACAAGAGTGCCACAAAGCTGTGTCTCCTGACTGGACTGAGGTCCAAGAGGAAGGGAGGGATTTTCTGCTGCTTCCCCTCTGCCACATGGGTGTCAGAACACTCCTTCTGAGGACATTGTGTGCATCAGTGTGTGTGTGTGTGTGTGTGTGTGTGTGTGTGTGTGTGTGTGTGTGTGTGTGTGTGTGTGAAAGAGACAAATACCAATTAACACACTACTCTTCTGAATAGACATACAGCTGCTGTACACACTCACACGAGAACCAGTCGGTTCCATACCACAACTGGGGGGTGGTCGGGTGTGCATACTGCACCCCCCCTGAGACTAAGGGAGTAGGGGCTTGGCTTGGGGAGGCAGGGATCATAGAATAGAAATACCTTATTGATCCCAAGCTGGGAAATTGCAAACTGATTGATCAGCGGTCTCATCAACTGCTACAAAAATTAATAGCATTTTTTTTATATTTATCAAACGCCATCTCATCAGATGGCGATGGAAAAATATATATTTGTTGTTAGTGTATTGTTAGTCATGAATCCTGATGTGTAAAACCACTCGGTACAACATGGTACACACAATAAAACATTTGTCTTCTCAACAGACAATGAAAATAGAAACAGGTTTGTGATCTAAAAATCATAAAACTAGAACTAGAACCCTGAGTTCTCCAAACCAAATCACTCCTACCCACCAGAGGGTCTCTGCTCTGAGAAATAGTTTTTGCTGTAAACTGTGGTGCCTGCAGTCGCAAATATAACACAAAAATTAACAGAAATTTACACAAGACCTTCAGACTCTAACCAACCTCTTCATCGTGTAAATGGTGTCAATTACACAAAATCTAGTAAACATAGTGTCCCAAAATGTCCTAAACAAAACCAAGAGCCATAAAATACTCCAAAATAAACTATTGAAGCAATGAAAGAATGTACGATCCAACCTCCAACAAGGTGGTGTCCAGGGGTCCTTCCATCACCAGAGGAGAAACACTACTACTGCTCTGGTCCTGGAGGGTGGACCATTAAAACCAGTGTGGTTCTAATGGTCCTGGAGGGTGGACCATTAAAACCAGTGTGGTTCTAATGGTCCTGGAGGGTGGACCATTAAAACCAGTGTGGTTCTAATGGTCCTGGAGGGTGGACCATTAAAACCAGTGTGGTTCTAATGGTCCTGGAGGGTGGACCATTAAAACCAGTGTGGTTCTAATGGTCCTGGAGGGTGGACCATTTAAACCAGTGTGGTTTTAATGGTCCTGGAGGGTGGACCATTAAAACCAGTGTGGTTCTAATGGTCCTGGAGGGTGGACCATTAAAACCAGTGTGGTTCTAATGGTCCTGGAGGGTGGACCATTTAAACCAGTGTGGTTCTAATGGTCCTGGAGGGTGGACCATTAAAACCAGTGTGGTTCTAATGGTCCTGGAGGGTGGACCATTTAAACCAGTGTGGTTCTAATGGTCCTGGAGGGTGGACCATTAAAACCAGTGTGGTTCTAATACACAAAAGAGTACCCAGAGGAGGAAGAGAACTATGTGGTGAGGCCCTGGGAACAGCCTGGGGGTCTCAGTGGATTTGGGGGTCTTCACTGCCAAAAGATGAGGTGCTTTGGACACCGCAAAGTCTTCAGACGATCTCAAAATCTCTAAATCCCAGAGTGGCTCCCATTGGCCAGCCTGTGGCCTGGATGTACCTGGGGTTTCCCATTGGGAGAGTGTCCCATTGCATTAGCCTGACTGACCAGGGGGCGGGTCTGCATTAGCCTGGGGTAGCTAAAAATATCAATTTGCCAGTGAAAAGGGAAAAAAAGCAAATGTATTGGAAGTGGCCACCAGGAAAGCCCTAAATCCCAGGAGGGCACCCCAGTGAGCAACTGTGAGTCACGGTGGGTGTGGGAAGCCATTCTCAGACATACAGCCTCATCTAAAACTTTGTGCCTTTCTAGATAGCTTGGTATCTGGACACTCCTCCACTGAGACACAACACCATCAAGTTGATAACAAGCAGTGATTCATCAAGTAGAACAGAGAGGAGAGGATGAGGACAGAAGTCTGAGTGTGTGTATCTGTGTTCATAAAAGTGCTTTTCCCCCAAGAGAAGTGCATGAAAAGGGCCAAACGGTTTGGGTTCCTGTTCCTCCCACCAGAGCAGTGGGTTGCTCCCACCACAGCAGTGGGAGGGCACATGTGGGCGGGGATTGCCGGGTCCAATAGCACCATGACCCCCCCCCCAAAGTCATGGTCATTGGCCTACTTGGCACCACGTCAGACCTGCTTCAAATCAGTCCCTCAGGGAGATGCAGAGCTCCCCGCTAGAGAACCAAGTCACCCCACCATCACTGGAGAGCACCATGGGGTTTGTGTAAAGTGTCCAGAGCCAGGGTGAGGGATGGGGCGTTACCTTATTGTGCTGGCTGCTTCGTGTCCGGGTGGTGACGGGGGTCTTCCCTCGGCTGCGGACCATCCTCTCCACCAGGGGGATGGGCTCAGGGAGCGGCTCGGGCTCTGGGATCACCTCTGGTTCCGGCTCAGGAATCCCCCTGGCCTCTTTTGGAGAAACACAAGCTTTGTTCAGCCTGCTCAAATAAAAACTTGAACCAAGTGTGAATCCCTCCATCTTCACTCCACTCCAAGGTGGAGTATGAATCACTCCATTTTACTACAATAAAATATTACCAAGATGGCAGGGGCAATCAGCAGATATGAGTCATTGATCTTCATGACATTAATCAAGTTTAAAGTCTGTACGTCACTTGGATAAGTGTCTGCTAAATGCAACATAAAGCTTTACTCAGTAGATGCATTTTGATATTCAAGGGAATTCACATTACTAATAGTCAAGTCTGACTTTTGTCACTAGTCCTATGTCTGGGCTGCAGAAGTGTCAGCAATGCACGCTTTGCATTGCTGAAGTTCCTAACAACAGTCACCAAAATGTCCCCTAGGTGATGACAACACAGTAGGTCAGATGGAGCACATCAAATCACACACTTCAAACTAAAGCAGGAAATACGGGATCATTTCCCTTTGTGAAAACCTACATTTAATTGAATTGTTCCATTCAATGTTTTTCCTTCATTCAATTAATACATTTCTTTATCATAGTTATTCATGCATTTTTACTGCATAGCTTTGGCTCCGTCTCTGTACTCTGCACAATGACAATAAAGTTGAATCTAATCTAATGTTCTTTATTGGTATAGATTCCTTTGGTGTTTATTATTTTCCCCACTCCTGCTCCTCAGACACGCTCCCTTGGGTAAATAAAGGTCAAGGGACAAGAGATGATGAAGATGGTGGTGGTGGTGGTGCACCTTCCTCCTTGTCGCTGAACTGGTCCGAGTCTGTGTGTCCGTTGTGATTTGCCTCCGTCTCGGTCTGGACAGGAGGGAGGTGTGGAGTGGCGGGGGAGCTGCTCTCCTCCAGCAGCCTCAGAAGCTTCTTCTCATAAACCCGACGGGTCGACGCTAGAACAGCAAGACACATGGTCAACACTCCCTAACCCAATAGGAAGAGATGATGGTCAACACTCGGCCAATAGGAAGGGGTTGTTGGTTGACTGTGTAATATATGTGTAACAGACCGTTTTTTGCATTTTGTATAATACACAACAGAAACATTTTCTCTCTTTAGACAAGTCATAACTCTCCAACTTGAAGTTTGGATTGAAGTCTCTAAAATTCCTGATACTTCCGTCAAAGGCAAAACTGTTTTAATGAATAACTTTGCAACATTGGCAAGTTCCCAAATTGATATGCGTGTATTCAAACATTGAACACGTTTCACCCGTTTCAACAGGAACAGAGTGAACAGTGAATTCCCCTCCAGGAATGGAGCAGCTGAAGTGCTTCTGTGTGGGCACTGACCTACAATGGGCCCGGCCTCCACCCCCAACTTCATCAGCTCATCTTTTAGGCCTTCCGTCGTCAGCTCGGCCACATCAAGGCCCTCGCTCTGGACCTTGTCAGTCTTCCTGATGGCCTTCTGTGGGTGCAACATGTCAGATGTCAACCTCAGCTACTCAACCAGGATAACAGAGAATCTAGAGCATGAATAGTGTTATAAAGCATCAACAATACAATGTTCTTATTGCATATTTTTGGGGGGATTCAGTTATTGAAATAGTCCTAATGCTGTGACTCAACACAACACAACACGCAAAAGTGGTTGCCAGATTGGTAGCCATGGATCTCCTTTGCAGCCAATCTGGCAACCACGTGTGCCGGCATGTTCCATGGTAAAATGAGGGGAAATCAGAAACAGTTCTGTCAAACCACCAATTATGTTCTGAAATGTATCTCAGAACAAAAGGTCATTATGATGTCATTAAAAACAGGGTCCTGATGATGAACAGATCTATGGAGTCTTAAAAGGTGCAGTTTGTGGGGTTTACTGGCATGTTGCGATGGGGTTGCAACCAGCTGAATACAACCCCCTCCAGGCAGCTTTGTTGACCTCGGTTTCAACCATCAACAACCAGACTTCAAGGCTATGATTTATTTCTACAACGACCAACTACAGACCTCCAGTCACTCAGCCATTGAATGTGGAGATGAAAGCCATGTTTACACAGCAATTGGTGCGTGTTAAGGAATGCGCTGGGAGCCTGGCCACCAGGTCACATCCACTCGTGACCCCACGGGCCTCAACACAACGCCACAACAAAACAGGGTGTCATAAGAAGACCACTGGGAAATGTTTTGTAGCTACCCCATTTCTGACTGTATGCTTCCCTGTCTTAGCAGTCGTTCTGGTTGAGTGTCGGCTAAAGGACGGGATTTTATAAATACGTAGTAGCAAAGTTATAATTGTGATTTTTTTTGGAGAAGCATATTTTCCTATATTTTACATTTTAATTCCTTACTGAATGTATTACTTTTTACTTAATTTCTTTCCATTCTCTACGCCCTTCGTATATCACAGCCTCCTGCAGAGCGGCTGGTACAGTAACATTCCCTCTAATGTGCCCTCATGCAGCCCATCCCCATCATTGCCACTCGCCTCCTGGCCGATATGAGAGGTTCATCATGACGGGAGTATATCAGTGTGTCAGCACCATAGACTGTATATAACTAATGGACAAACCCTCCGTGACGTCACCCATAGGCATTCTTAACAGCGGAGATGAAGCCTAAAATTGAGCTTCTGGGCGCCGCCATCTTGGACATTTCAGTCTGTGTTCTAAGCCCGCCTACCTCCAGCCAGACCAATCAAAGCCTCGAATCCGTGAAGGTCGTGCCGTGATGACAGATGACAGCTGCCAATCATGTTGACCACGCCCTTAATTATTCATAAAATAAATCCTTCTCTGTGCATTAAAATAATGGATTCTAAAAAAATTGACCCCGCCTCACAGTTGTCATGGACTCGAACACTACTGAAAGACACCAAAACCGTTTTTTGAACCAGGCTGTAAACATGTTTATTTTGGCTGTAAAGTTGGACATTTTAACATGGGTGTCTATGGGAGTTGACTCCGTTCTGCAGCCAGCCTCAAGCGGCCAGTCGAGGAACTGCAAGTTTTTGCACTTCCGCATGGGCTTCATTTTTCAGCATGGAATGTTGCCGCTTGGTCAGCACGTGACCATATTCTAGCGATTGTTTGGGCAGCGATACAATATCTTCTGACGTCACAAAGTCTGCAGCAATAAGTTTAAGTTTGACTCCAGGGCCTTTGATCTATGGGATTATATAATTCTGGTTGGTTCTGGTTGGCTATATTAACTGTGTCTGTGATAATCACCGTGTGCTGATAAAATAGAGTTTGAGTTTTGTTGAGACGACCGATATGCGATGCTGTCCTGAAAAGACAAAGGCTATAAAAACAGCACTAGGGGAGTTTAGTTAGGAGGAACAGAGTGGAGCCACATGGTTTTCTGACATTCTATGTCAATACGACTTAAAAAGGAAGACACTAAAGGAATGTGGACTAAATGAAACATTGCTTTGACAAAGGAGAAGGAATCAGGTGGATTGCTGTTCATTGGAATGGGTGAGGCCAATAAACACATGCACTAAAGGTGAAACAGATACCAGGATCATAGACTTCATAAATATACACACAACAAATTAACGTAACATATTTACATTTAGCGGGCGCGGGTGAAATATTTCATTGCTGTTAATACAGTAAGAAAGTCACCAGAACAAGTTTCAATTGCTAGGTTAACCATTGCTAGTATACAACATATCAGGCTGAGTGCCAAGTTACAAATATAAATCATATTCAACAGCATCGCCTGTGACCCACGTGTCCATATGAGCAGGCAGGGAAACGGACAGGCAGGGAAACGGACAGCCGCACTGTTTTCGGGTCCTTCTCGTCATCACAGCTGCTGTGATACTGACTAATGAGTACCAGCTCCACAGTCATTATAGTATGTGTGTGCGTACAAAACACAGAGCCCCGTTGTGTGTAACGCACACAGACTGTACGGAACAGTTTGTAAACGTTCAGTGCATGTGTATATGGGTAGAAAGGTTTTAACTATTGAGTATTGAATCTTCTTGCGCACCGTTGGGCCTACAAACAACAAGAGTACTTGTAGAGTTTGTAGAGAGTTTTGTTTATTAACATATTCTTGGTACTTCAGAAACTTAGCTGAACATGTCATGTACTGCAAATGGCAGTGGAGCGGCCGTGACAGGAAGCAATATGGGATTCACATTATTAAGAAGTGTCCCCCTTATCGGGCCGATGTCCATCATGCATCCAGGCAAAACTTAGGGTGTGCAGTGCACACAGGCAGGGAATTTACACACATCCAGGACAAGGCCTGCCAAATGAGGTAGGCGTGGCCTATATGCTCATAACAAGAGAGGCAATCAGAAGTCCTGCTCCCTCTACTTTACGCAGTGCAATCAGAAGTCCTGCTCCCTCTACTTTACGCAGTGCAATCAGAAGTCCTGCTCCCTCTACTTTACTGGGCAGTGCAATCAGAAGTCCTGCTCCCTCTACTTTACTGGGCAGTGCAATCAGAAGTCCTGCTCCCTCTACTTTACTGGGCAGTGCAATCAGAAGTCCTGCTCTCTCTACTTTACTGGGCAGTGCAATCAGAAGTCCTGCTCTCTCTACTTTACTGGGCAGTGCAATCAGAAGTCCTGCTCTCTCTACTTTACTGGGCAGTGCAATCAGAAGTCCTGCTCTCTCTACTTTACTGGGCAGTGCAATCAGAAGTCCTGCTCTCTCTACTTTACTGGGCAGTGCAATCAGAAGTCCTGCTCTCTCTACTTTACTGGGCAGTGCAATCAGAAGTCCTGCTCTCTCTACTTTACTGGGCAGTGCTATCCAAAGCTGCTGCGTGCTGCGTGCTAGCCCTCAGACAGAGCTGCCTTCAGGAAATTAAAGTGTTCAAAGTAACCCTGTGAAGTCCAGGGGCGTCATGTCTGTAGAGGCTTTATGGCTTGAGGCCAAAGCATAGACTGCAGCCGATACTTTTGTTGAAAGGTATTTGATAAGTTGAAACAGTCAAAAGTTGTTTTTCCCCCCTCTAAATCTATTTGGTATTAGATGACCCATAGAAAGGAAAGCCTTTAATGAATTTTCAAACCTCCTTGAGGTTAAAACATTCAAGTAAATTAAACAGATGCCTGCAGCAAAACGGTTGCATAGTGCAAAAGAAAGACAGACAGACAGACAGAAATGGAGGCCTGCTAGCCTGTTGCATAACCAGCAGCATTCCAGGAGCTGTGTGAACCCAGGAGAATGGGAAAAGGGAAGAGAAAGGATAGGCTGGCGTTCCCAACGCCCAACCCTCAGCGTTAAATAAAAAGGACACGGCTGGAGCCTTGCTTCCTCTGTAGCATCAACTAGCATCAACTAAACCTGTATCATGAAGACGTCTACAATAGAAATAAATCATGTTAACATAGAAAGCATATACAAACATGGTTTACACTTCATAACAAAGCAAATGGTCATCACGTAGAGTACTGAAACTACAGAAAAGTGCAGGGCTTAGAAAACAGCATACAAGACGAGTAACATAGAAACCAACAAATATCATCTACACAACGTGGCAAACTCATCCACAAGCTCCCATACACCCATTACATACACATGGATGTGATTTTCTCCACACACGCATGTTACACATGTGAGCTATGGAATGGAACCCCTGGCCACACACAGCTGGCTGATGTCACCACGGTTACGCCAGGTGGTTTTTCCACTGCCCTTGTTAGTTGGAAAAACAAACAAAACCCAGCTCAGTTTGTGGTCTGCCACTCTAGAGGGGCGCACCTGACATTCATACATGGAATGTGAAATACTTCAAACTGTTGGAGGTGTTGGATGTTAACACCTTTACTACAGTGGTGGTGGGGGGGGGGGGGGGGGGGGGGGGGTATAGAGCTTTAGACCAAGGAAAGCATGCGGGGATGGACTGGAACCACAAAATAATAATATCCTTTTTATTTTTTGCCCTAAATATTTTTGCCTGCACATGCAGCACTTTTAGTTTTAGCGTTTTCTCCATTTGTGACGTTATGATCCCTTCTCACTTTGAATAAACAGCTGTATCTCAGAACTGTACGCAAGAGTGTGTGAGTGAACTATTTGAAGCATGTGAGGAATGCAGGTTTTGGTTGAGGCAGACTTCAGCCTCCATCACAAGTCTATAATCTCTGAGGCATGGTGGGGTTTTACCAAGAGAACACAGGGCGTCACAACAACACAAAGACAACACATTACACATGTGAGTAGTGTTTTAACCCCCCCCCCCCCCGTCAAAACACACACACCCGAGAAAGTATTTCCGCAATAAAGCAGAACCAACTTTCTGACATGAGGAATGTCAGAGATTCAGGCCTTGTAACAGCAATGTCTGACTCAACCTGGAGGAAGTATATGTATATATATATATATATATATATATATATATATATATATATATATATATATATATTTCTTACAATATTTCTATACAATATTTCTTACATAGATGTGTAAACGGGGGTTTACACATGTACATGTGTAATCATATTTTTTTTTTAAGTTATACAAAAACGCGAATTTCATGGTAGTAGTTGTGACCTGAAACACAACTAGTACTTAACCCTAACCCAATCGGACGTAGGACCTTAAAGTGATGGTTCGGAGTTAAATTCACCCTGAGGTAATTTCCACCAATAATCAAGCCAAATACCCCCTCAGATGCATTTTTAGCGACGGTCAATATTGGTCAAGTTTAGGGGTATCAGCCGAATGGCTTATTACTGGAGTGAATGGTACAGTGTGTCCATCTCGTAAATTACCCCACTAATAATGCATGGATTGTTACCCAACTTCTGTAGTAGTACATATAGGGTCTGTACTCAAAAAACGAGTCATTTGAAAGTTTGTAAGTACACCAGGAGTTTATTTAAAAGAGCACTTTCCTGATAGCTTCAACTCTCTGCTGCTAACGCTGCGTCGACGTCACTTCCGTCTTTACGGAAAAGTTCGTAAAAGTCCTCTTCAACTTTATACAAATAAATGGGAATATCTAAACTATGGATTTGGGGACTGTGGTACACAACAAACAATGTTCATAATATGAAGTATTCAATTATTTCAGTTGTCAATACATTTCGATGGAGTGTTGAATTCACTAACTTTTTCCTTACACTTGTGAGTTTTGAAGAGGACTTTTACGAACTTATCCGGAAAGACGGAAGAGACGTCGACGCAGCGGTAGCCTTAGCAACAGCTAGTTGAAGCTATCAGAAAAGTGCTCTTTTAAATAAACTCCTGGTGTACTTACAAACTTTAAAATGCCTCGTTTTGTGAGTACAGACCATATATGTACTACTACAGAAGTTGGGTAACAATCCATGCATTATTAGTAGAGTCATTGACGAGATGTACACACTGTACCGGCACTCCAGTACGAAGTCTTTCGGCTGATAACCCTAAAATTGATAAATATTGACAGTCGCTAAAAATGCATGCGAGGGGGTATTTAGCATGACTATTGGTGTAAATTACCTCAGGGTGAATTTCACTCCGAGCCATCACTTTAACACAACAGACTTGATTGGTCCCGGTCTATTTCAAAAACTACAACGCCCACCATGATGCGTCTGTGCGGCGCTTTCATCCGCACAGATCACCCTTTTCACCATCTGTTGACGGTACAGACCACCCTTTTCACCATCTGTTGACGGTACAGACCACCCTTTTCACCATCTGTTGACGGTACAGACCACCCTTTTCACCATCTGTTGACGGTACAGACCACCCTTTTCACCATCTGTTGACGGTACAGACCATCCTTTTCACCATCTGTTGACGGTACAGACCATCCTTCACCATCTGTTGACGGTACAGACCACCCTTTTCACCATCTGTTGACGGTAGAAATCCCCTGAGCGCGGTGCAAGTCCAGAGCCCGTGGTGGTACGACTTTAGAAAGGCCACTCTGCCACCCCTTGGTCCAAAGTTCACAGCCGAATGTGTAGCGGACATTGGAAGGTTGCGTTTTGCGTTTTGTTCTGAGGAGTTTGTTGGGCTTTACAGTTAATAAATAATATATTTATTTTAAAGCTTAAAACGTGTAGTCCTGTATTGAATATAATCTCAATTCCCTGTGGGGGATTCAACCATTAAATATTGGCGCGTCTAGTGAACTTTGACTCACCCGTCCGGAGGAGCGACTCGTGTGGTGGACGACGGGCGGCGGCTCCTCGTCGCTGGAGAAGCCGTCCAGGGAGGACACGGTCCTCGTGTTCTTCGTGGTCAGGTTCTTCAGATATAGCTGCACGTACACATCTTTTGGAGAGTTCGCGCTGGGAAGCTCCACGTTATTGGCCAGAAGCTCGTTTTTGAGCTTATCTTTGGTGAGGACCGAGGGGTCGTCGAGGTACTCCGGCATCTCTGCAGATTGAGTCCACACAAAGTCCACGGTCGCCGTCGATAACAAAAGTCAATTCGGGGGGTTAGGATGGGGCCGGTGGGCGCCAGGGGAAAGGCGGACACACAGCGCCACCTGTCCGAAAGAATGAACGCGCAGAAGCCAGTTGTATTCTAATATATAGTATACTATGTCCCAGAACAGTTCTACACCCCTGCATCCAGCTAATGTTACACCACCCCAGTGCTGTGTTGTTTTTCGGTTGTCCTGTATTCATGCAAACAAAATTGTCGTAAATAAAAGTATATGGTTCCTCCGACGTCTTTAACCACCAATGTGTCGCGGAAAGTAGACGTGAAAACCGGAACCACTGGGGCGCTGAAAGGTGCGATTTGATTGGCTGCAGCTTTTCTGTATACGCCGTCGCTATTGGTCTCTATTTCAAACTATAACTAACAAGGGCCTCACCAGAAATGTTGGCTACGTCATGTTTTTTTAAAAGAGAAGTGTATTCGCATTTTGAATTGGCGTAATTCCAGATGGTCAAATTAGATAAATTATGTTAAAGCATTTGTTTTGTTTGCCCCCCGGCTTCCACGTTTAGATTTGTTTTTTAATATATACACTCCGTTTACCTTAGAAGGACTTTGGTTTACATCATATTTTAATCGGCGTATGCATATTTCTATTTGTTATTGGTGTTTGACAAACCCGAACATCACGTTTTGAATTTGCTAAAGGCCGGCGCACACCTTTACGATGTCATCGTTTCATCGTTTGTCGGGTGATCGGCATAACAATTCGGACCGTATTTGACACGCTCGCTCGTCCACCGCACACTTGCGAATTTACGATTTTTCCGACCGAATGTTATCACATGACCGAAATAGGAAGCCACAAATCACGTGACTTTCAAACTGAAAACCAGCCATGTTTGTGTCGTAGTCGTCCAACGTGACTAAGTGCGCTATTCACATTGGCTGTTTAAATAATCCTGCGCGATGACATCGGAAGAGAGACCGCACACACATACGATTGTATTCGGCACGAGGAAAATCCGTACGGAAATATCAAACATGTTTGATTTGATCCGATGAAACGACAAACGACAAAATCGTTTGTCGGCTGCTACCGCACACATTTACGATTCCCATGCGAAGTCATCGGGCCGACAAAATCGTACACGAATCGTAAAGGTGTGCGCCGGCCTTAAGGCGATCACAAAAGGTCTTTGAAATCTGACCTATAGAGAAGCAATTAGTTTTCCATTAAACGTGTCTTTTTCATCATAACCAAACATCCAGAGACATTCATTCAAGCACAGCAGCATTTACATCTCATAACATGAACAAACCTTTTCATTAAGAACAAAACATCCAGACACACTCATGCACTGCAGGCATTTACATCTTAAAACATGTGAATAAATATAAAACACAATGATTTGCTCTTTTGCACATTACATTGAAATAAAATGGTAATGCATTTGTTTATTTGTATAACTGGACATAGTAAAACTGGGAGAGGAAGAAAAGAAAACTCCAGCAATGTCTTTTCTTTCCATTTTCAGCATCAAAACAAGCAAATGCATCACTAGGACAGACTACTCAAACAATATGGCAGAAATCAAGTGACACAAAGCTAAATGAAAGCACTCTTCGGCCTTCTGTGAGCAGAAATACCACTTTATTCCGCTCACATCAATAAAATAAGAACTTGAAATAAAATAAGATGAGCCACCCTGGTCTGGCTCCAGGGGGGACTGTGGACACGAGACAGATCTCTTGAAGGAGAGGCCAGGGGTTAGTGGGACAGACTCTTACACTACAGACCAATTACCAAGTTTTGTACCGAGTGTGTGTGTGTGTGTGTGTGTGTGTGTGTGTACGCCATGCCAATACCCATAGACCATTTGTATACATGTGATTATGTGGAGTCAGGCATCTGTATACATTTAGTACTGGACTTCCAATCCCCATGTTCTCCCCCAATTCAAAGTGTGAGACCAGAAGCTCCTAGCCCCCACAGCATCATTTATCATTCGATCCCAAAGAAGACGATCCTGTAAACTGTGTCATGCTGAAGGGAGGGGGGGAGAGCTCCTCCTTCAGGCCTTGATCTCAGCAGGCACAGGGTACAGGGGCTCAGGGTTCTCTGAGACTAGATCCTCTGGGGGGGGGGGGGGGGGGGGGAGAGAACACACACACACACAGTTTTTTTTTCTCCATACTCTGCATGTATGCCAATATAGACTGAAACAATTATACCGTAGTCTAAGAAAGAATGCCACCCTCACTTAACACCTCGCTTTCACCAATAATTAAGGAAAAAGTTAGTGAATTCAACACTCCATCTAATTTCAAGTATTCAATTATTCCAGTTGTCAATACATTTCGATGGAGTGTTGAATTCACTAACCTTTTCCTTACACATGTGAGTTTTGAAGAGGACTTTTACGAACTTATCCGGAAAGACAGAAGAGACGTCGACACAGCGGTAGCCTTAGCAACAGCTAGTTGAAGCTATCAGAAAAGTGCTCTTTTAAATAAACTCCTGGTTTACTTACAAACTTTAAAATGCCTCGTTTTGTGAGTACAGACCATATATGTACTACTACAGAAGTTGGGTAACAATCCATGCATTATAGTGGGGTAATTTACGAGATATACACAGTGTACCGGGCACTCCAATACTAAGCCAATCGGCTTATACCCCTAAACTTGATAAATATTGACCGTCGCTAAAAATGCATCTGAGGGGGTATTTGGCTGGATTATTGGTGGAAATTACCTCAGGGTGAATTTTTCTCCGAACCATCACTTTAAGACATTCATGTTTGGCCACAGAGGATGTAATCTTCAGGAGTGACTGTTTTATGTTGAGTGTCTTACCCTCAAATATATATGATCAAACCTTTTGCTTTTGGATATTCTGATAAAAAGCATCCAGATAGCATCCATTTATTAACTGTCATTACAAAACCCTGTATCTGCTGTGTGACACCCACATGTCCAGTCTGAGATAAATAAAGACATCTGTCCCAGTGTGAGGACAATGTTATAGGCCACTGTGGGACTAAATAGGTAGCTTGGTTACCTGGCAGGACACACTTCCACAGGCCATAGGTCTTTCCCACAGCGGTCTGCCAGAGCCGCAGGGTGCCGTCCTCCGACCCACTGGCGTACAGCTCCCCGTCGGGGCTGAACCTGACGCAATGGACCGGCCCAAAGTGGCCCTTATACGACTCTGTGGGCAGTGACAGACTTTAGAACAGGCTCCTTTTGACACTTCTTGCATTGCCAAGAAAGAAAGTGCGGAAAATTATGTTGCAGATTACAATATAATACAACGCAATAATACCGTTGTGTGTGATCAGTCATCAGCCCGTTTCCACAGCTTGTGGAGCGCATGTGTGTGATACTTTAAAGAACTTTTGGGAACTTTTCAAGACAGAATAAATCTACATCACATGTTGTATCTGAATGTTAAACAGATAAACAAATCACTTTTCATGACGTGCAGTCAATACAATGAGGAACAACTTCGTGTTCACCCACACAGCAGCAGGGCGATGAGGCCCAAAGTGGGCTTCCACACCAGAGAACGAGGACAATGAGTCACTCACCCAGCTCCTCCATGGTGCTGTAGTCGTACTTGTAGAGCTTGAAGTCATCTCCACCGGCAACGATGAAGTCCTTCTCCGGGTGGAGGGAGGCAGAGTGGATGTTGGCGGGGGTGTCTATTGTTTTGATCAGTTCCAGGCTACACACATACACACACACACACACACACACACACACACACACACACACACACACGTTAACCTATTTTTTTTTTTTTGTGCAAATTTAATGTACATAGAAGGATGGTACATTATAAAGGGCATGCAACAAATCGGCGAAAAAGGGGTGCCCACCAAATTAAAAAGTCAATGGCAACAGTAGAAAATTATAGTCTTCAGTATTTTCCTAAAAAAAAACAAAAGAAGCATCCTGACCGACAGCGAGTTTTGGCTCCAGTCTCAAAGCAGAGGACTGCCAAGTCATGAATCCATGCATACACCGGGGAGGACATTTGGCTAGAAATTCACATTTCCATGTAATGCAAAATGTCCTGGTGGCATTGAACTAAAATGTCCCCCATCTGGGATTAATAAAATACTTATTATCTTTTAACTGTTGTAGGTAACATTCAAAAAATGTAATCTGAGCATTCCTGTTGCAAATGCAATCCCTTTTAGAGGACATGACAGTTGCTATTTCCCCAAAGGATAATTTTGCAGCCCGTTTCGTGAATTATGGCTGCAGCGTTCTCGCTCAATACTGGGCCAATCTCAAATCACTGCTGCATTAGTCCCTCAGAATCAAGCTGACAGTCACTGCTGGTGGCCTTGATAGTCTTATTGGAGATCTGTGGTTAACAGGAGAAGTTCTGTGTTTGGAATGAAACACATAAAACACATACAACCCGACATGCTACATCTTGTGTATGCTATTACCTCTTAGTGTATGCCTGGATGTATGTACATTTATGTATATTTTTTGTATATTGTATTACATAGGTTTAAACATAGTTTTGTATTAT
Organism: Urophycis tenuis; assembly: GCA_036785325.1. Taxonomy (NCBI): domain Eukaryota; kingdom Metazoa; phylum Chordata; class Actinopteri; order Gadiformes; family Phycidae; genus Urophycis; species Urophycis tenuis. The sequence continues at coordinate 238,690 of JAXIVH010000043.1, forward strand.
ATATTCATATATTCTAACACTCCACTATACGTAGAGTGTCTGTCTCTTCTTTCTTTTTTCCCTGGAGTATTGTAACAAATGCAATTTCCCTCAGGGATCATTAAAGTATGGCTGTCTGTCTGTCCATGAAAATATAATAAGTTTCATTCCTTTGGGTTGATTATACACAAATTCCCAGGGAATTGAGATTATACACAAATTAATTATCATGATTAATCACAGCAAATTGTGAGATGCCATGATTGGTCTTAAAGAGCCGGGGGTGACATCTAAAGTCCCATTCAGTCAACTCAGGTCTAGACAATAGTAGCTCTTAAATCGAAGCATACAGCACATGTCGAGGAAAGCTGGTTGGGCCGCCTGCCCGTGTACCTGTGTGCATTGTAGAAGGCGATGGTCCGTGTACCTGTGTGCATTGTAGAAGGCGATGGTCCGTGTACCTGTGTGCATTGTAGAAGGCGATGGTCCGTGTACCTGTGTGCATTGTAGAAGGCGATGGTCCGTGTACCTGTGTGCATTGTAGAAGGCGATGGTCCGTGTACCTGTGTGCATTGTAGAAGGCGATGGTCCGTGTACCTGTGTGCATTGTAGAAGGCGATGGTCCGTGTACCTGTGTGCATTGTAGAAGGCGATGGTCCGTGTACCTGTGTGCATTGTAGAAGGCGATGGTCCGTGTACCTGTGTGCATTGTAGAAGGCGATGGTCTTCCCATAGGTGATGAGCATGACGTCGCCGTCCGCCAGGTACTCCATGCTGCTCACCGACGTGTCGAAGGACAGCATTTTCACAGCCTCAGGGGTGTTCCGATCCCAAAGTCTGGCCACACACCGAGGCCGACAGACACACACAAACTTTAATATGTTACTTCCACTGAGATCACACTACTGCCCTTCAAGTATGTGAGGATGCACGGAACAGTTTCTGTCCCCTCAAATGTTTTCCCCCACATTCCATTTGAGGCATAAATAATAAAGTTTATAACAAAGTATAAAGTTTACTTGAATCTTGAATAAATTGGTGTTTATCCAATCGACGCAGAAATGAATGAGTCATTCAATCAAAACACCATACACCACTACTTTAATATGAATAATATACTTCAATAAATTGGGCTGGGGTAACTATGGCTACTGACCGGACAGTTCGGTCTTCAGATGCTGACAGGATGTGCTGGTCGTCATGGCACCACAGGGCTTTCTTAATGGATGCCGTGTGGCCAGGAATCTCCTGTGGTGCTGTGGGAAAAACACAAGTGGGAGTATTAGCCCAAATGAATGACAGATCCCCCACCAGCTATATGCAAATAGGGGCCATTTAAAAAGGTCAGGTAAAGGAGGCACCTAATTAGGGAGTTAAGAGCTGGCTAAAGGATAGTCCTGAAGCAACAACTACATGAAACACTTCCTTACCTTCATCTGGTTTGCTTAGGTCATAGATCCTCAGTACTTTGTCATTACCACCAGTCAACAGACAGTTACTGTCCTGAGAGAGAGAAACAATAAGGTGATAATGACATTGTTTAACATACACTTCTGATATATACTACATGGTTGAATGTATGCATATTTCAATGTAGTTATTTAATTATTGCTGTATCTTGTGAGGACTGGTTCAGTAGGCCTGTGTCAGTCCGGACCTACCTTAGTGAAATTAACGGACTTGACGATGTGCTTGTGGGCCAGCGTGAGAACTTCAGCACCACTCACCGCATCCCACACCTTTCTACATCGTTTAGGAGGCAAAAGACCATCAAGACACCCAGAGTGACACCAACATTTCCTCTTTTTTTTTTTTTTTTACATGTAGTCAGTTAGCAAATGCTTCAATCCAAGTGACTCCCAGCTGGGGCCACGCTACACAATGTTCAAGGCCAACGTGGGAACAATGAAGCCAGGAGGATTGTACAGTCTGTACTTCTGGTCAGAGCTGACAGGTGGTAGAGTCAGAACCTAAGCATGTGTGAGTGAAACAAACGGGCAGCACAAAACAGCAACAGTCTTGTGACCCACAAAGTCCACAGTTGTCATGTGTGGGTTAAGATGGAACCATAATATCAGCGGGTTCAGGGGTTAAATGGGCGCCGCTCAATCACTGGATCATTGGAATATCTTGTGCAGTGCAACCCCAGCTTCAGGGATTTTATCTTACACATGTCATTAAAGAGCCGGGAGGGGTGGACAACTTGACTTCAGCCATTGGGGTGTGAATGAAGGATGTTTCACTACAGGGTTAAACACCTTAACCACAACACTATCGCGCCACAATCAGCGAGTTGTCCTACGTTACAGGAGACCACAGAGGGCCTTTTAAGGCACTTAGCTTTATCAACAAACAATCTGGTAAATGTGAGCACATTTGTGTCGTTGAGAAATTGCCAAGCACAGAAAGGAAAAGTCTGAATATGTTTAAGTTCAAGAGGAGGTCACATATTGATCTGATTCAATTGTGTAATGGTTCAGGTGTTCAACTCTCAGCTGGACACTGGGTTCACACCATATTGTGCCATCTTTGAACAAGATGACCAAGCCCTACCTGCTCATTAGCGAGCAGTAAATTACGTCACTTCGTGTAGCTTTGGCTAGAAACGTCTGTGATGGCTGTCTCCTAGCAACAGGGACACACATGAGTATACCGGTCAGTCCTACTCACGCTGTAAAGTCGGCTGCCGCAGTGGCCGCTTTCGTGGCGTCTGTGTTCAGAGTGGCGCCCCAGACAGCACCCTTGTGACCCAGGAACGTCCCGATCCAGTCCCCCGTGTCGCCCTGGCGCAACATCGGCTTGCCATCTGAGGAAAATGCGAGATCGGGCCATTGGTTGCCTTGTCAAAAGAATGGGTTTACATCACGAACTGATGCGATAAAGTACCCACGAACACGTGCGTTTTTACCACAACGGTCAATGGGGTCAATATATAAGACATGCATATGAACTGTTAATGTACTAATGGTGGTCAAGTGTCAGCTCACCTTTGCAGGCACTGATGAGGAAATAGCCGAAAGGAGTGATGCCGCTGAATGCTAGGTCAACTACCGGCCTGGTGTGCCCAGAGCAGGTCAGCGGGGTCTGTCTCATCGCCATGTTTCTTCACAAACACACAGTTATTGCTTAATCGAGGCAAACCTCGCAACAAACTGACAAGTGTGCCAGCTAGCCGTGCGTCAGGTAATTGGGGGTCTTATGCTAACCGGCAAAGCAGTAGAACCACCAGAACTTCACGCTACGTAAAATAGCGCTGTCTTAACAAATACGTGAGACGTGTGGATGGATATGAGTCAAATATGTCGGTCAATGAAACGACGGGCACCCTCCCAGCATCAGAATGTTAATGCTAATAGCTACAACATTGCAACTAACTAGCAAGCGTGGACTCGGTTAGCCGAGCACCAAGAAATAAACATGGATGATACACTTCCGGTAGCACGGCCCCGCTCTTCTTCTTCTACATTAAACGTCGCACAAATGGCACTGCTGACCTCGCTCAACCCTGGAGGAAACGGTCGGGCGAGCTATCGTGTTAGGATTTCCACGCTTAACCAAAAATGTGTAGAAAGTATACAATGTCAACGCATTCGCATTCGAGAAAATAGCGGTTGCCCGTATCAACGTATAAAATGTAAATTTATGGGTTGTTTTGCAACACCAGCCACTTGGACAAAGTGTTGCTGTAAACCATTGACAATTGCTGCATTGTTCAACAATAGTCATTTGACATCGTTGACCTTTTCATGTATTAACTTGAAACAAACTGACTAGTTTGCATATGTGCCACACTCTAGCGAAAGTCAAGCCAAAACTCGGAGGATTAAAAAATAATATTTTTTGATAGGTGGCAATGAGGCTTATTTTTTTTAGATTTATTCAGTGTATTCAGTAATGAACGCGGACCTTAGGTGAGTGGCATGCAACAGAAGTGCTCCGTGGTGTTACCGCGGTCGGACGGCAGGTGTGACATGCATCAGGGAGTGGATCATCATGGTGATCATGGTTTGAGGGAGAGACCGTGCAGGAGTCAGGCTGGTCGACGTCATTGAAGGATGGGAGCGATGGGCACTTTGCTTCGTGGCTATAAGAAGAGATGGCGTCCCGGCTCCGGTGAATAAGCAGAAATCACAGGAAGGAGGGAAAAAAACGAAATATAAAACAAACCCGATGCTGGTTGAGATGCTGCGTAGGCTATTTGAACCATCGGATGGAAAATACGGGAGTTACAATGTCGACGATGGCAACACTATAAGGATATTACAGGATCTGGCGGATACAGAATTAATTGTCGTTTTGTTTTTGCAATCATTGTAGGGTTTTATTGTAAGAGAGTAGTGGTGGGTTCATTGTCCACCTCCATAGCTTCTCCCTCCGGGACTCTCTGCTCATCCGACGCAGGGAGAGACACGGGGGGAGGAGAGGGGAGACACGGCGGGGGGGCCAGGGAGAAAGGGGCGATGGCGGCCGGTGGGGGCTCCGGTGAAGCGGTGGATCAGTACCGGGCGGAGGTGGAACGACTGACGCGGGAGCTAGCGGAGGCAAATCGGGAGAAGATACGCGCCGCTGAGTGCGGTCTAGTAGTCTTAGAGGAGAACCAGACTTTGAAGCAGCAATATGCGGAGCTGGAAGCAGAACAAGAGGCTCTCCGGCAGGAGCTGGAGCAACTGCAGGAGGTGAGCCCACCGGTGGCGTACCCGCATGTGCATTGTGTTTTCCTCTAGAAAGCCGATCATCTAATATTCTAAGTAGCAGGCCTGGTATGATTCTGATTATGTACGGGGGTATGGCAGCTGAACCTGGTTGTTATGCTGTGGCTCATGTGTCTATGAATGTTTTTTCATTCATCCAGGTCACGTTTATATGGGGGGGGGGGGGGGGGGGGGGGGTGGAGGTACCAAAACAGGGTCGCTAGAATAACGAGGCACAATTGTATTGTCCAGGAACTCGGCAGCAGGGAGGGGCTGTGTAGTAACATGATGCTATGCAGCAAATCACACCTCACACCTAGGAAGTGCTATATCAGTGACAGTGTCTAATGTTGAGAATAGTCACTGTCCTTTAGGTCACTGTGAACATGAACAAAGAGCAGCTGTTATGCTGGTGAGGTGGTTGAATCATTTCAGCAGCATAATTTGTGTGAATGTGAAAGAAATACACAATGTTCTTGCAAAGGACTTTACTTTGCCAGTCTGAGTTGGGTGCAGTGATATTGTACAGATATAGTATGTGCTTATTATTGTAATGTAATGTACACACGTTAGGCGTTAGGTCAGAGATGTGTCTGTTTAGGTATAAAGGAGTCTGGGGTTTGGTTAGAATATGGTATATAGATATTGTGGCAATAACCAGCAGCAAAAGTGTGTATATGTACCACCTCCAGTGTGTGCAGAGGATGTGGTACAGTGCAGGGTGTGTTGATGGTGAGGTCAGCTTTGAGTCAGTTCTACCTCCTCAGGAGGTGGAACATGTCACACGGAAGAAAACTTCAACCAAGTTACAAGTTTCAAGTCCTTTATTGTATAATGTGCATACTGTACAATGAAATGTATTGGACGAGGCCATTCCAACAGGGAAGGACAATCAAAGAAAACAGTTAAATAAAATAAAATGAAATACAATACAATATAGTCCCACTAGACAGTCCCACTAGACAAGCAGTGAGTAGATGTTTTCCGAAAGCATATGGGAAGGTACAGAACATTGCACTTAGAGTGGATACCCCATCATGTTCTGTAAGAGCTCAGGCAAACAGCCCAACGTGATTGGTGGATCAGTAAATCAACAACAACCATGAGGGGTGAGGAGATATCCATTTTAGGGTGTAAAAGGTCATGAATTGGGACTGCAGCAAAAGGCATTTTGATTACAGGACAGCAAAAAATGCAATAGGAAGGGAACATAAGCAGATGGCTGATCAGCTTTCAAATCCATACTTAGCAAAGAGTCGCCAATGGACAAATGGTGAGCTAAAACATCTAATGCAGCCAACATGAGATACATGAAGATTGATATATTTCAGAACATACAATTCATTAATTAGTACTATGTTACTTATTATGATAATTATTCCTGGTTTCGTCTCAAGGCCAAACGCAACACAGGTCTGTGTCTGTTCTTCGTACACTGCCATACCTCGTCTCTCATTCCTTCAGCATCCCAACCACACCGTGTCAGACACGCCGTGCATCTCTGCACAGACACACTAGCAGTGCATATAGTTAAAGCACTAACTGAAGACCACTCAGAGGAGGGCCGCTCTGGGCTCTGCGGCCGCAGGACGGCAGCATTGATGTGTTTTTTTTACAGTAGTGAAGAGAAATATAAAAAAAAAGATTACAAACAACAATCAAGCCTTTCCTGGTACCCTGGCTCCCTCCGGTTCCTCATGATCTTGAGTTCTGCGTTTGTTTACGCGTTAAGTCATCAGTGCAGCTCCACTGGCCCAGCCGCGCCAACAACGCCATGTTTCGGCGTTTCGACTTCCTGCTGGGCTCACCCATGAGGAGAAACACTCAGGCTCTGATGGGAGGCTGAGTGTTAAAGAGTCAACCAGATATACAGCGTCTTGTTCCATTAGAACAGGGAGAAAGGGCTGAGTGTTGCTAATACTGAGCATCATAGCATCACTGACCATAACAACACGCCGTGTCTCAAGTCAACCCACAAGAGGGATTTGCATCGGTTTGGCCCTCAGTGATCGACCTGCGCTAATGAACTGCACTTCTGTGCCATGTAATCAATCTGTCAGAGCCAGAGGACAGCATCGTCCTGCTCACCTGTAGCAGCCTTTTACCCGGTTTGCTGTAAAAAGACAGGCTGACTGGGCATTTTATTTACTGAAGGTCAGTTTGCATTGCATTGCATTGCATTGCAGTGTGTGTGTGTGTGTGTGTGTGTGTGTGTGTGTGTGTGTGTGTGTGTGTGTGTGTGTGTGTGTGTGTGTTTGCGGGGGTGGTTAAAAACAAATTGAGTCTTCCTCCTCTCTGTTCAATTCCAGACTTTGACATGTTGTTCCTTATTGTCAATAATATGACTATGGCTACTTCCACCCTTCTACACACACATGCCCTCCTTTATCGATCCATAATTAATATCTGCCCTCCTCCCCCCTGTACACACACACACACACACACACACACACACACACACACATATTATCCATGGAGCACATTTGATTGTATCTGCGGTTGTATTTCAGTCTGCATTCCGCGGTGGCTGACTCAATAGCCATTATCCTGGACCATCAACCGCCATCAACCTGTTCTGGAGTGGACAGCTCTGCTAGGGTTACACCAATTTTAGCGTAATCTCTAAAATAGTCTCTAATAATAATAATAATAATAATAATAATAATAATAATATGATGGTGGCCCCTGGTGTTGGTGGAGGTCTGTCATCATTACAGAATAATGCTGGGAGGAGAGTCCACTGCTGCCTAGCCAGAATGTTCTGGTCCAATCCCTGGTGTCCAGATCATTGAGTGTGGTTCCCCTGCCTACTCCTTACTGACATGTATCAGACTTCACTGGAAGTCACTTTGCATATAATAGCCAGCTCAACAGTAAACTGAATGTATAATGGATGGAATGTGTCGACCTTGAAAGGGAAAGACATCTATAAATAGAACAATTTTAAGACAGACTAAAAATTTAGCTTTAAGGAGGACATGGCTCAGGGACGAAAAACATGAAGGACGTGATCATTAGCTAAGTGGGAGACATTGAGCGACGGTTTTAATAGCCAGCGGTTAATAGCAATAGCCGGGCATACTGTAAAGCAAAGAGCTAGCTACACCTCAAAGCTAATTAGCTCTGCTCTGCTCTAGAGTTCATCAGGTTGATGAGCCTCTTCGGTCCTTTGTGTGTGTGATAGGCACAGTGGGGATATGGAAGAGGATGATGAGGACGATGAAGACAGTGATAATGAGGAGGAGGAAGATGTTGATGTGATGCTGGGGATGAGGGTGGCATTTAATTGCCATAATTATTTATTTATGAACAGAAAATCTTCTAGGCATGTGTGACACAAATGCATATTTGCTTGGTTGTGCATCTGAATGGGAATACTTCATTGAGCAGCACTATGTTAAAGCTGTGGCCACAGCCAGTACCACTATAACACTAACCTACATGTCCGACCTTTGTATTTTATGGGTTGCCCAGAGTGGCTAACCCAGGAAGCGGCCAGGTGTAGGAAGGGGGGAGGAAAGGGGGGAGGGGGTAGTGTGCACCTATGTAGTTTAACACACGGCGATTAAAAATGCAATGTGCACGTTGCCGATGATGTCATGTCTTAAAGTAGAAGCACAGCAAGGGTACCTTCCCCCTGGGATGCTTTATCTCTTCACTGTGATGACACACAGACCCTGACAGCCAATAAAAAGCCTCCTTTTGTTCAAAATGATGCCATTGGATACTCTCATGCCAATCTTTCTGTGTCAGTTCCTAACGTTCGGAAGGCAGGCAAGTGTCCAATTCACCGGGTGCAGTGTTATTTGTGTTTGGTCCACTGGTATGGTCCATTATGGTAACACTGGTAGTAGACTAAACTAGGGAAGATAATTCTACTACCTGTGCCCTAGTACATAAACAGAACAGACCCATAATTATTAATACCTGTTTTTCCTATGATGACTCCTCTATAGGCGCTTGTGTAAAGGATCTATACAATATAGCGTCAGTAGAGTATAGTATGACGGATAGACATTATAGAGTATGATAGAAAGACACCACACACCCGGTAGTAAAACAAGAGCTATGTAGTGTCAGAGATGCCAAGCTGGTGAAGCTGTTTCTGACTCCCCAGTAGCTGTGGGCGGACTCTGTGTGCTCTCCACGTCGCCTGTCTGTCTTAAATCATGAGCCAGGCAAAAGTTCATGTACACAAGCACTTAGGCCTTGGTGGACAGAGAGCATGCGTGTCTGCCGGTGTAAGCACATCCACGTCCGAGTCATTTACATAACAGCATGGACGCACTCACATTATGTAGAAACACACACACGCACACACACACACACACACACACACACACACACACACACACACACACACACACACACACACACACACACACACACACACACACACACACACACACACACACATACACACATACACACATGCACGCACACACTGGAAAAATAATCGTGAATTATTGATCAAATATGAGGTAATGTTTGTTCCCTGCAATATAAATCAGCTTACTCCATAACCAACACTCTATCAATCCATTAAGTGTCGCGATAAATGAAGCAATCAACCCATAGAGTCCATCTTATGAATTACTGTCTTTTCTCTATGCTATAATTACAAACACATATCCTATATACCATAAACATTTTGATTATTAAAGGTGCTGTAGGTAAAATGAAAACCTGTTATTTGCCATCCCTCAACTTTTTGTGAATGAAATGTCCTGTGAGATGATCGATGTTGAGTTGACCACTGCTGTATGAGGATGTGTCCAGGTGAGACTGTGGTCTCTGGGAACCAAACCCTTTCAGCTGGTACATCACTACCCTGCTCTTGTATCTGATTAGATGAGAAGAATTGTTACATGCCTTTTAGATCATTTACAAATATAATAAACTAGAAAGGATGGTTGTTTGTTGTTGTTGCTGGTGCATACATTGGATGTCCTGGAGGGAATGAAACCAGAGGTGCAGAGGGACTGGTATAAAGCTGTCTTAAATGTGATTACAACCCTCTCCTCTTCCTCCCCCCTGCATGCCTGTCTCCTCCACCTATCCATCTCTCTCGCTTTGTCTCTCTTGTTTTCTTTCACTTCCCCTTAATCCTTCCTTCAATGTAAACTTTCTCACCCTTTGTTCTGTTCATCACCCTTACCTCCTTCACTGCCTCAAACCCTCCTCCTTTTTCTCCTCCCTCTCCACCTTCACATCACTCTTAGCTCTTTTCCTTATTCAATTGAAGGCCGCTTCCGCACACTCTCCCCTCTCTATAGTCTATAGAAAGAGTGGAGAGAGTGTACATACTGCATATATTTATCCTCCTCTCTATCTCTCTCCCATCCATAATCTCCGGTTTAAAAGAATGCAATAGCAGCAAATAAAACACTTAAGGAGACTCCAGAGGTCACGGGAGGGGGCAAGAAAGAGAGAGAGAGAGTGAGAGAGAGAGACAGAGAAAAGCTGTATGGTTGTTATGGACATGGTCTTTTGAACCTGACCATTTTCCCACACCCACTAGGGCACACCCTCCTGTTCCAACATAGAGCAGGGAGATATCCCCAAAGAACCAGTAGTATGTTGGATTTACTGCAAAGTTAAACAAAAAAGATCATTGTAACATGGGCCTGGTAACTATGACAACGTTATGATGATGATGATGATGATATTCCTTTATTAATCCCCCTTAGGAGAAATTCACAGTGACCAGCAGTACAAGGGGATAGAGGAGTGCAATAGAAGACCTGAGTATAGACAATAAACACTAAATAATAAATAGATTTACCTAAATTAAGATAAAATTATATGCGACGTTACAACTTGTTACAACTTGTTCTGGTGACTTTCTTACTGTATTGGCAGCAATGAAATGTTCCACCTTCTTATGACGAATGTACTCTTTGTAAGTGGCTTTGGATAAAAGCGTCTGCTAAATGTAAATGTAAATGTGACCCTAATGTACACACCTTGGTCTGGGGAGGACGCTGCGTCATGGTGTTATGATGATCTCTCCCCATACGCTCTGCTCTTCCAGAGGATTCTCCACAGAGGTTCTGGGTGGTACGGTTCCAGCTCTTGGTGAATCATGTGACTTCCTCATTCCCTACATCATGACAGAACGCCCACCATGCATCAGCTGCTCCACACCAATTATTCTTATGCGCCTCATATTTTATGTGATGATCATCACATACATTATACATTTAGCAGACCCTTACAAGTGAGGCTTAGAACAATTTAGTAGTAGTAGTAGTAGTAGTAGTAGTAACAGTGATATTATGGTCTGTTTCTTCATCATCTAGGCTACGACCTTTACGGAAGCGAGAGAAGCCAGTCAGTAAGTGACTGCTCTCACAGTAGGAGGGATAACCACACTAACCTTTAATAACTTGTCTGGAGGCCCCACCATCCTCTGTAATGTGTATTCCTTCCTCTTTTTTTTACAATTGGCAGAACTTGTTTGACGTCACATGTCAACCAAGACGTGATGGACTTTCTCTCCCAGGAAGTGGTTTATGGGGAATTCTCCTGGAACTCAAAGAAAGTCCCCATTAGTGGGCCGTCTGAAAACCAGGGGACAGGCAAAACAGAGCCAGGGAGAGAGAGAGAGAGAGAGGAGAGAGAGAGAGAGAGGAGAGAGAGAGAGATGAGGAGAGAGAGAGAGAGGAGAGAGAGAGAGAGAGAGAGAGACGAGAGAGAGGAGAGAGGAGAGAGAGAGAGAGAGAGAGAGAGAGAGAGAGAATAAATAGAGAATAAATAGAGAATAAACCTTTTTTGTTGTTGAGTGAAGCCGAGTGGATGAATTCAGTTTTACATATTGTTAATTTGTCCTAATCACAGGTGCTGAATGTGTGTGAGGATGACTGGGACACAGCATCAGAGCTGTCCCATTTGGAACAGGGCAGGCATAACCAATCAATCCCAAAGAGATTGCTTTTGTCCGGCTTTACTAAAATAGGCTGAAGTAGATGTGGGATATGTTTATGTTAAAACATGTTGGTGCTGTTTGTGTGTGTGTGTGTGTGTGTGTGCGCGTGTGCGTGTGTGTACGTGTGCGTGTGTGTGTGTGTGTGTATTCTTCCTGTATCTGTTCCTGTCTCTGTTGCCGCAGACAATGACCCACAGGAAATACTCCGACCATTTTAAGAGCCTATTCCCGCGCTCCTAATGGCTCTCAAGAGGAACTTATTGTCTTGTTGTTCAAATATTTCAGGACTGTTTTGTTCTGTGGCTACAATACTGTTACATGTTATCTAGGATAAGTTTTGATGCACTATACGTTGTGATTAGATGGACAGAAAAAACGTTCCCATTAGGCATTCAGAATGGGAAAGGCATCTTGTTCAAGGATGCCAACAAGAAGCCTGCAGCTTGTTCCTGGTCTACCTGAATATAGTCAACATTATCTTCTCTTTTTTGATGATTTTTGTATGCTAGTTAAGAATCCAGAGCAAGAAGAATAAGACTATGACAGGAAGACCTACAACACCAAAGACAAGAGAGAGATTAGAGAATAAATATATACCTACAACAGGAAGACCGGAAGACCTACAACACCAAAGACAAGAGAGAGATTAGAGAATAAATATATACCTTTTTTATCAAGTTGATCAAAATCCCTCCCTCTCTCTCGCTCCTAAACCTGTTATAACTCCCTCTGCAACATTGCTTAGTCCTGTCCTCTCTCACTCACCAAGAACACACATTGGAAGCACACCAGAGAGGCCGTTCCACCAGGAGATGAGAACGCCTGGGAATAAGGTCAAGGAGAGAGAGAGAGAGAAAGAGAGAGAGAGAGAGGGAGAGAGACGCCCCAGGTCTCTCGTCCCCAGTGTCCCGTGGTAAAGAGTACTTACAAAGCAGCTGGTGCTGCTGGGTTGCGTGTCCTGACTCATCACATCATGTTGGTGGCTTTCAGACCAGCACAACCTGCACAAACCTTCACCTTTCAGAAGGAGGGAAGACTTTGGTTTTATCTCACATAATATATTACTGCTGCTTTTTGCCCACAATTACTTTTTTCAAAGTGCAACCTTGTTGTTGTAGTATTAGTAGTAGTAGTAGTAGTAGTAATAGTAGTAGTTATGAATATTTGTATTAATAGTATTACTAGTTGTGATACTAGTAGTGGTCATAGTAGTAAAGAGAGATGGGTTCATAATTCTGTCAAAACATATTGAGGACATACATTGAGACGAGAAGAGAATACAATAGAACATATTTTAATATGTTTTCCAAATCAACTTCAGTTAAACATCAAATTATAGACTTTGCTACTGTGGTTTTTCACAGTACATGATGACTTTGACTCTCTCTCTCTCTCTCTCTCTCTCTCTCTCTCCTCTCTCTCTCTCTCTCTCTCTCTCTCTCTCTCTCTCATCTCTCTCTCTCTCTTCTCTCTCTCTCTCTCTCTCTCTCTCTCTCTCTCTCTCTCCCTCTCTCCCTCTCTCCCTCTCTCCCTCTCTCTCTCTCTCCAGGCATTCGGCCAGCCTACTCCACCCAGCGCAAGGTGGCCGAGGACGGTGAGAGTAACGAGGCCACGCTCCTCCAGGAGTCGGCCACCAAGGAGGCCTACTACATGGGCCGCCTGCTGGAGCTCCAGGCGGAGCTGAAGCACTGCCGCTCCAGCGCTAACAGTGCCCAGGCAGACAGCCAGCACCTCGGGGGTCTGCTGCAGGAGATACGAGAGGTAAAGGGGGGAAGCAATGAGGAGGATGATAATGATGATGATGTCTAACATGATGGGGAGGAGGATGACGCTAGAATGGATGACCTCATTTTATACCTCATCTTACTTTATAATCCCCTCCGTCTCCTCCCCTGCCTCACTCCCATTTCCCCCTCCCTTCTCTTCTTCTTCTTCTTCCTCTCCACCTCCTCCCCTTTCACATCCTCTCCCCTCCTCCTCTCTCATCCGGCCACCCTCACCTCTCCTCACCCATCCTGCTCTATCATCATCACCTCCCCCCCCCCCCCCCCCCCCCCCCCATCTCCTTAGAGTAACGAGATGTTGGAGCTGCAGAGGAGCCGGATGCGGGAGGAGATCAGGGAATACAAGTTCCGGGAGACGCGCCTCCTGCAGGACTACACGGAGCTGGAGGAGGAGAACATCTCCCTGCAGAAGCTGGTGTCCACACTGAAACAGAACCAGGTGCTGACCCCCAACAACCACCAAACTGGGGGAGTCCACGCAGAGCCTCAGGGTGGAACCTGGACCTGCCCAATCAGTTCATAGATGCTACTTTAAACAAGTATGCTTGTGAGGGGCTGGACCAGGAGACAGAAGCAGTGAGAGAGAAAGCACTCGACCAGATGAGACAGACACTAGTCTCGAGCTCTGTGTGTCTTGCTCCATTAAAACAATGATTGTAGCTGTTGTTCTGTCGTGCTCAACATACATGCTTTGGGTCCACCGACCTGTCGGGAGTAGTTGGCTGGGGTGTTTGACTCACAACTGAAACGGTCCTGGGTTCAAATCCTGAAATCTGCCTTCCTTGTAGACATATATTTCAATGACTAATGTATCTGAATTCCCTACAAGTCGCTTGCTTTTGATAAGCACATCGGGATACTAAGAAGTAAAGTAGTATTTACTTAGAGACATGTTTCCTTCATGTAGAATAAGGGTACATTATGGAGAAATGATAGTCAGATATTGTGAATAAGTAAATATGACTTATTTAAATAACACCACACAGGGAGGTAAATATAGAATATAACACAATAACACACACACACAGACACATGCAAACCCTAAAATACTCTGAATACAATATACATTCTGCCAATGTGGATAAAAATAACTCAAATTGTAAGCCATAAATGCAATTGATTTATGATTGCATTGATATAATTTAGCGTGAATGTAGAGGGCGGTCATTAGGAGGCAGGGAGGGGTGACCTCGCTTTAGGAGGGGTGACCTCGCTTCAGGAGGGGTGACCTCGCTTCAGGAGGGGTGACCTCGCTTCAGGAGGGGTGACCTCGCTTTAGGAGGGGTGACCTCGCTTTAGGAGGGGTGACCTCGCTTCAGGAGGGGTGACCTCGCTTTAGGAGGGGTGACCTCGCTTTAGGAGGGGTGACCTCGCTTCAGGAGGGGTGACCTCGCTTTAGGAGGGGTGACCTCGCTTTAGGAGGGGTGACCTCGCTTCAGGAGGGTGACCTCGCTTTAGGAGGGGTGACCTCGCTTCAGGAGGGGTGACCTCCCTTTAGGAGGGGTGACCTCGCTTTAGGAGGGGTGACCTCGCTTCAGGAGGGGTGACCTCGCTTTAGGAGGGGTGACCTCGCTTCAGGAGGGTGACCTCGCTTTAGGAGGGGTGACCTCCCTTTAGGAGGGGTGACCTCGCTTTAGGAGGGGTGACCTCGCTTCAGGAGGGGTGACCTCGCTTCAGGAGGGGTGACCTCGCTTCAGGAGGGGTGACCTCGCTTTAGGAGGGGTGACCTCGCTTTAGGAGGGGTGACCTCGCTTCAGGAGGGGTGACCTCGCTTCAGGAGGGGTGACCTCGCTTTAGGAGGGGTGACCTCCCTTTAGGAGGGGTGACCTCGCTTCAGGAGGGGTGACCTCGCTTTAGGAGGGGTGACCTCGCTTTAGGAGGGGTGACCTCGCTTTAGGAGGGGTGACCTCGCTTCAGGAGGGGTGACCTCGCTTCAGGAGGGGTGACCTCGCTTCAGGAGGGGTGACCTCGCTTTAGGAGGGGTGACCTCGCTTCAGGAGGGGTGACCTCGCTTTAGGAGGGGTGACCTCGCTTTAGGAGGGGTGACCTCGCTTTAGGAGGGGTGACCTCCCTTTAGGAGGGGTGACCTCGCTTTAGGAGGGGTGACCTCGCTTTAGGAGGGGTGACCTCGCTTCAGGAGGGGTGACCTCGCTTTAGGAGGGGTGACCTCGCTTCAGGAGGGGTGACCTCGCTTTAGGAGGGGTGACCTCGCTTCAGGAGGGGTGACCTCGCTTCAGGAGGCCAGTTCTCACTGCTAGATGCTTCCATGCCCCCTAGTGTTTAGTGTTCCCTACAGTGGTGCTACCATTGGAAGGAAGGGGATGCATGCAGAGCTTCATTTCTGTGGTTCATCTGCTGTCATTTCACATTCCCCCTACCTTTGTATTCATCTTTCTCATCCTTCTCTCCATCTATCTCTCTACTGCCTAACTATTTTCTCTCTCCATCCCTCTGCCTCACCCCTATCCTTGTCTCTCTATATCTCTCCCTCATATCCCTCCATCTATCTCTCTCACTCTTCATCCATCTACTGTCTCACTCCTCGCTCCCTTCCCTTCTCTCCCTCACCTTGCCTCCCTCAGGTGGAGTATGAGGGGCTGAAGCACGAGATCAAGGTGCTGGTGGAGGAGACAGAGCTGCTTAACAGCCAGCTGGAGGAGGCTCTGCGTCTGAAGGACATCTCCCAGGCCCAGCTGGAGGAGGCCCTGGACTCCCTGAAGAACGAGCGTGAGCAGAAGTCCCACCTCCGCAAGGAGCTTGTGCACCACCTGAGCATGTGCGACGTGGCCTACACGGGCAGCGCTCACCTGTCCTTCACCTCAGCCCCGCCCAGTGGCACGGCCACACCCACCACCCTGCTATCACCCACCACCTCTGAAGATTCTACCGTAAGGTGGGTCCTCTGAGCCAATAGGCATCTTGCTTTCAGATGGAATGGAAAGTCCTTCAAATGTATCGGCCCTTTGTGTTTAAAATGTGTTATAAAAGCAAACTTGCCTGGTCTTAAAGCTCTTTTCTTTTCTTTTCTTCCAAGCAGGTGTAATGGGCATCTTCAGGGGGCGATAGGGGTGGGACCAAATGCTGGGTCTGTACTTCGAGCCAATGGGGAGTGCCGGGGGGTGGGCCGGAAGGTGGAGGGGTTGGGGCCTGACCTCTTCACTGAGATCAACCTGCCGGAGATGCAGAAACTCAAACAGCAGCTAATACAGGCGAGTCCGCTCTCTTACAGAGCTCTGACATTCTGTATGGCACAGTGGTATCTCTAACGTTTAACAGTTTTGACTTCTACTAAACTTGAACTAAATCATGTATACATAATATTGAATGCATTCATATTTAAATTCATTCAAGTTGTATGAAAACCCTTTCTCAAGGATAAGTCTGACAAGAGTTAAGTTGTTGCAGGAAGAGAACGATGGAGATGTGAGTGAGAGATGGCGAGAGGAGACTTTGTTGTGTTACAGATCATTTCCTGTCATCTAAAAGATTTGAGATTGTAATGACAATAGGGAAAGATCCTGCAACAACTCAACATTTCATTCAGATTTCAGAGCGAGACTTATTAGTTGGACATAAAAGAAACACACCAGATCATGCAAAAGGTCCTTTCCATGATGTTGTCAGACACTTTTAACAATCTGAGCCTGGCAATGGCAAAAGTAAGCCCTTTCAGAAGACATACATTGAGTTTAGGCACTATTGCCCCAAAGAATTCCATTCCAGCTTGTTTTGCGGATTACGGCTGCAGCATGCTGCTCATTACTGGACCAATCTCAGAGATTCCTGTCCACATCCCAGTCCCGGGAAATGTTCGATGAAATTCTAGATTACAAATTATTACTATTTCCTTTAATATCTCCACTCCTCCTCTCCTCTAGCTCATCACATGGTGAGAAACAGTCAGTTCTTACACATCATAACAAAGCTATGTGTGAGTGAGTGAGTGAGCGATACCTTGATGCTGCAGTCCTCTCTCTCTCTCTCTCTCTCTCTCTCTCTCTCTCTCTCTCTCTCTCTCTCTCTCTCTCTCTCTCTCTCTCTCTCTCTCTCTCTCTCTCTCTCTCTCTCTCTCTCTCTCTCTCTCTCTCTCTCTCTCTCTCTCTCTCTCTCTCTCTCTCTCTCTCTCTCTCTCTCTCTCTCTCTCTCTCTCATCTGATTGGTTAGAATGCAGTAAGTGTTTATTTATATCCCGGCTGACACAGTACCCTATCGACCGCTCGCAGCTTGGCTGGCTTTGAGGGGATACTGTTGTCTCAGTTCAGCCATTTTTAAGTGTTAACTTCCTTTCTACTTGTTTCTCAAGAGTTAACTTTTACTACGCAAAATATATGACTATATGAATAATGAATGATGTGCTTCTTGTAATAACAATTATAAACCAAATGATTGAATGATTAAATGCTGTACTTTTCACATCAAAAGTTGCAAAGTGCTTTAAATGATAGGAGTAAACACAGAGGAATACTAACAGGTAGACTCCATTAAAACACAGTATGGCTTAAGCATAAACTAAACAATATAAGACAGAACCCATATCCTAGCCAAGGAGAATACAAGTTAAATTAATTAAATGGATAATAAACATAAATAAATAAATAAATAATAATAATAATATTTTATTTTATACAAAGCTTCATCCACACACACATACAGAATGCGTTTGGGGTTGTCTTATGAAAATTGACAATTTGGACAATTGAATAGAACATTTGTTTTGTAAGGGTATGTAAGTTTTTCAGGTTTTAAGTTTTGTACAAGACAAAGATTCATTCTAAGGTCTGAAGCTTTGCTTCACCAAATACGGTGTCATTAACTGTAATTAACTGTCAAGCCACAGTTATATGTTGGACAGCTAGAGTTTACCATGAAATGGAAGTCAAGATGTGTGGAGTCATTCTGCCTTTCCCATCCGCCCCTCTGCCGCCCCCTCCAGGTGGAGCGAGATAACTTGTCTCTGATCACCAGCCTGCAAGAGTCCCAGACCCAGCTCCAACACACGCAGGGTGCCCTGGACGAGCAGCACGAGAGGGCCCTCCGCCTCAGCCAGAAGGTCACCGTGCTGCGCCGCCTGCGCCGTGGGGCCCAGCTCGCCCGAGAGGCCTCTGACGACTCGGACTCCCGGCACCACGGGGAGGCCCGGTCGGAGCATGAGGAGGAAGAGGAAGAGAAGGAGGGGATAGATGATGAAGGCGAAGAGGGCGATAGAGAGAGGGAGAGGAGGGGGAGCAGGTGTCATATGTTTGCGTACCAGACACCGGGGCTGGAGATCCTGCAGTGTAAGTATCGGGTTGCGGTGACGGAGGTGGTGGAGCTGAAGGCGGAGCTACAGATGATAAGGGAGCGCTCGGCGGCGGCGATGGGGGGTGGGGAGGAGAAGGCGAGGGAGGAGCCACAGTTCAAAGAGCTGGAGGAGCAGGTGGCTCGTCTGGAGAAGAACTGTCGGGAGGGGCGAGACAAGGTGATCCATCAACACATCAGTCACTACTTAGGGTTGATGATTACTTGATCTACCTTTGATAGTCCGGCATGTGTATATCATTGTTTTTGTCTTTGCCTAAATTGATTTCCATACATGCACATAACTGTCCTATTCTGCTGGTACTGTATTTTCCTGCTGTCCTCCCCTCTCCACCCCATTCGCCTCCTCTCATCATCTTCCTCTCCTCCCCTCTGATATCCTTCACCCCGTACTCCCCTTCCTTCCCCTCCTCTCATCTCCTCCACTGCAATCTCTGGTCTCCTATTCTCCCTTTTCTACTCCCCACTCTACTTGATTACATCTGCTCCTCTTCTCTTCTCCCCTCTCCCTTCCCACCACTTCCACCCTCTGTCGTATCCCCTCCTGCCCCCTCTCACCCCCCACCAGGTGGCAGGTCTGGAGTCAGAGCTGCTGGTTGCGCAGGGCCAAGTCACTGAGGTCCAGGGGGCGTTGAACGCAGCTCAGGACGAGCTGGTGACGCTCAGTGAGGAGCTGGCTCAGCTCTACCACCACGTATGCCTGTGTAACAACGAGACCCCCAACCGTGTCATGCTCGACTACTACAGGTGGGCCTGTAGCACGCGGTTAGCAGACAGAGTTTGGAAGGGATGCTAATGCTGCAATCTCTAGTAGAGTGGAGCAGAGTAGAGTGACAGAGACTCTTCTTTACTCTATTCTACCCCAGTGGCGGCTCCTGAAGAAAATCTTAGGGGCGCAATTTTTCTGATAATGATTTAGGTGACCCATTCAAGAGGTGCATTAAGCAAGACAGTATTTGTTTTAAGATGATTAACTCCTACAGAGTCCTTCTTGTGTCCACTAGATGGCAGCTCCATAAACAAAAATGGTGTAGCTCCACAATTAATTATGTACATAAATCTAATGTTGTATGATGTTAAATAGCCAAGCAGGACACGAGATATGTCCAGCAATCACATAACGAAAGGGGCAGCATATTAAGTCAAGTATTTATTAACTGACCAAGGATCAAGAGGATCAAGAGCTTTCACAACCTTTACAACATACTCATCAAAACTGTCTAACTGTGCCACGAAGTCCACCGATCAGAACAACACCTGGGCTGGTGGAGCCCTCCGTCTCATCATTGCCTCTCAAACACTCCGCAAAACTTCACACACTGGATTAGCCGGTTGAGGATGTGTCGGTTCGGTAATGCGCTTGCGTTACGTATGACGCAAGCGCGTTAGGGTGAGAAATCCTCATTCAAAATGCATTGGAGGGTAATTTTCCACAAAAAAAAAAAAAAAACATGAGTCAATGGGAGAATATTTGGGCGATTTTCCACGTCAATGAAATCGGTCAGAGAGGCGGGACCAATCGAAACCCGACTTGAATCTGATTATTCTGATTGGACAATGACAGATAATATGTCTAGACCACTGATAACTACTTTTGCTGTGATAGAATTGGCAGAGACGGTTGATAAAGGAATATTTACGGATCTTTGGAATTGGTTAGAAAAAAATCCTATTTCTCCCTGCAGTGCGTCGCCCAAAATGGCCCCTATACAGCGTCCGCCTGCTCTACCCATATAGCCTTTACTACTTCTGCTATTTGTCGTAGACCATGCCAATGTGTCCATGTACACTGAGGACACCACTCTGTTCAGCCAGTACTGTGCTCTCCTCTGTTCTCTAACCGTACTTCTCTGAACCCTGAGGCCTCTTAGCTTTACATAAGATAAGTCAGGTTTATATGATAGCTTTACATAATTTAAGTCAGGTTTATATGATAGCTTTACATAAGATAAGTCAGGTTTATATGATAGCTTTACATAAGATAAGTCAGGTTTATATGAGAGCTTTACATAAGATAAGTCAGGTTAATATGATAGCTTTACATAAGATAAGTCAGGATTATATGATAGCTTTACATAAGATAAGTCAGGTTTATATGATAGGTTTACATAAAATAAGTCAGGATTATATGATAGCTTTACATATGATAAGTCAGGTTTATATGATAGGTTTACATAAGATAAGTCAGGTTTATATGATAGCTTTACATAAGATAAGTCAGGTTTATATGATAGCTTTACATAAGATAAGTCAGGTTTATATGATAGCTTTACATAAGATAAGTCAGGATTATATGATAGCTTTACATAAGATAAGTCAGGTTTATATGATAGCTTTACATAAGATAAGTCAGGTTTATATGATAGCTTTACATAAGATAAGTCAGGTTTATATGAAAGCTTTACATAAGATAAGTCAGGTTTATATGATAGCTTTACATAAGATAAGTCAGGTTTATATGATAGCTTTACATAAGATAAGTCAGGTTTATATGATAGTTTTACATAAGATAAGTCAGGTTTATATGATAGCTTTACATAAGATAAGTCAGGTTTATATGATAGCTTTACATAAGATAAGTCAGGTTTATACGATAGCTTTACATAAGATAAGTCAGGTTTATACGATAGCTTTACATAAGATAAGTCAGGTTTATATGATAGCTTTACATAAGATAAGTCAGGTTTATTTGATAGCTTTACATAAGATAAGTCAGGTTTATATGATAGCTTTACATAAGATAAGTCAGGTTTATATGATAGCTTTACATAAGATAAGTCAGGTTTATATGATAGCTTTACATAAGATAAGTCAGGTTTATATGATACATGCGTCCCCTTCTCACAGGCAGGGCCGGGGGATGAGGGGGCTGACCGCGGGCCTCAAGGCCCTGTCGGCCGACGACAGCCGTGTGCTGCTCACGCCGCGTCTTGCCCGTCGTCTTGCTGCGGTTGCCGCGTCAACCGCCAGCCCCGGGGAGTCTCGGAGCCCCTCCCAGTCCCCGTCCAAAGAGCCGGCGTGCGGGGGGGAGGGAGCACGGAGAGACACGGCTGCCCCTCGCCTGGTGGCCCCGCCCCCGCGGAGCCCGGGGCCCAACACCCCGCCCACCCGCTCGCCCAGTATCAGTGCCTCTTCATCATCCTCATCATCATCGTCCCCTGCCCTAGAGCCTGCCGGCGAGCTCCGCAGGGAGCCCCTGAACATCTATAACCTCAACGCCATCATCAGAGACCAGGTAGGCAGCAGCCTGGGTCCCTGTGGTACCAGGGAAGAGTCACAAACCAGGACACACTGGGGTGCGTCAGGTCCCCTTTTAAAGGTGTGATGTTGATTTGCTTATTACAAGCCACACAAAAATATACCTCTAGTGACGTCAAAAGTGTCTGCTCAGTGTGTGAGATGGACAGATCAGCCTACCAGTCGGTAGGTCCCCTGAGTAGGCTGGTAGCTCAAGCCACACAGCTGGCAGTGAAATAGAATGATAATA
Organism: Urophycis tenuis; assembly: GCA_036785325.1. Classification (NCBI taxonomy): domain Eukaryota; kingdom Metazoa; phylum Chordata; class Actinopteri; order Gadiformes; family Phycidae; genus Urophycis; species Urophycis tenuis. The sequence goes on from JAXIVH010000043.1 coordinate 260,857, forward strand.
CTTCCTTATTTTGCCTGCCAGTTGTCTCACTTTTGCCCTGCCTCCTCCATTTCCTCCTCCTGATTGTTTCTCCCCCCAGGTGAAGCACCTCCAGCGTGCGGTGGACCGGTCCCTCCTGCTGTCTCGGCAGCGCGCCGCAGCCAGGGAGCTGGCCCCGCTCCTGGACAAGGACAAGGAGAGCTGCTTGGAGGAGATCCTTAAGCTTAAGTCTCTGCTGAGCACCAAGAGGGAGCAGGTTGCCACCCTCAGGCTGGTCCTCAAGGCCAACAAGCAGGTGAGAAGGAGCAGGAGGAGAACACAACAGTACTGCTTTACTACGGCTTGCTGGACTCCCAGCCAAAAAGGGTTCCACCTCTGGGTACCTGCTTCATTGAGCAATGGGGCCTTGCCCCTACATGACTTGCGGACATGTTGGTTTCTAACCAATCCCACTCTGGTCTAGCCTCTGCTTTAATCTTTACTATGGTGTTCATTTAATAATCACCACACAGGAGGGAGTGGGGAATCAGACACCCTAGCCAATGTATTGGCTTCAAGACAGAACTGGCCTACAAAGCTGTTAATGGAACTGCCCCTACCTACCTCCAAGCTTTAGTGAAACCCCACGCCCTTGCTCTAGCACTCCACTCCACTACCTCAGCTGGTCAACTGGTACCTCCATCACGAAAAGGAGGAAAAGGTCGGACAGCGAAATCACAACTCTTCTCCATTCTGGCACCGCAGTGGTGGAATGAGGTCCCTTACTGTATTAACAGCAATGAAATGTTTCACCTTCTTCTGACAAATGTACTTATTGTAAGTCGCTTTGGACAGAAGTGTCTGCTAAATGCTCTAAATGTAAATGTAAATGTTAATGTATTGGATAGGGCGTTAGGAATCCCAGCCAAAGGTGGGTTTACTGGGTTTGATCCCCAATGTCCTTGAGTGAGATGCCTAACCACCACTGCTTGTTAATAACCTGCATCTGAAATACCTTGGGACCGATAGTGTCCAAGATGTTGGTCTATTCCTTTTGGTTGTGTGTCTCCCCCAGACAGCGGAGGTGGCGCTGGCCAACCTGAAGGGCAAGTATGAGGCGGAGAAGTCCATGGTGACCAACACCATGACCAAGCTGAGGAACGAGCTCAAGGCTCTGAAGGAGGATGCCGCCACCTTCTCATCCCTCAGAGCCATGTTCGCCACCAGGTCAGAGAACCACAACCTCTAGGGAGAACCACAGCATCCTAGCCAGGACAACCACATACCAGACAGAATCAAAGAGAGAGAGCAAGGTTGTTGAGAAAGTCACCAAACACAGTTGGGAACCATCCCAACTGTGATTCTTATTTATCCCCACAGCCTACATCTACATCAGTAGGGTTCAGTAGGGTTCAAATCCCCCCTGATGAACACCAAACTACAACTGTTGACTTGTCTTTTGAATGAATATTCATCAATATTAATATGGCAGTGGCCTTGGTCTTTAAAATGTAAAAAACTAAGGCATACCTCCATTCCTTACTCTATTGATCAGCAACAATCATCATGTAGCAAAATGGAAGTCTTTACAATGTGCTCACTGCTCACATACCTACTAAGGTATGAGTACCCCCGGCTGGGATTCACTGACCTAACAGATAGAGCTGAAGCCAAGGAAGGTTGGTGAGAATGCCATTTACAGACAGAGAAGGTTTGATGGAAACTTCACCCACCAGATAGAACCAATGCCAGAGAAACAGAGAGTAATATTGTTTGATTTTGGTTGGTTGGTTGGTTGGTATAAATTGCATTGACTTGACGTGAATTGAAAGCGAATGTTTCTCTACCTCCCATCTGCTTCCTGTGTTAACCTGGGCCTCCAGGTGTGATGAGTATGTGACCCAGCTGGACGAGATGCAAAGGCAGTTGGCGGCCGCAGAGGACGAGAAGAAGACGCTCAACTCCCTCTTGAGGATGGCCATCCAGCAGAAGCTGGCACTGACCCAGCGTCTGGAAGACCTGGCCTTTGACCAAGAGCAGACCCACCGTACCCGGGGGGCCAAGCCCAGCCGCGCCAGGACCGGCACTCCCAAAGTAAGTCCCCCGTCCTCGGGCTCGGCCCAGGGGTCCGCGGTGACCTTGGCCCCTGGTAGCCTCCCCCCCTCCGGCCTAACCAGCCCGACCTCTGTGGGCTTCGATAAGGCCCACGTCCTGACCCGTAGCCCCTCGTTCGTGAGGTCGGCCGCTACGGTTCTGGCCTCGGGCCTGGTCTCCCAGACCTCACCCGGTGCCTCATGCAAGCCGCCCTCGCCCCAGCAAGAGGGCCCCCGTCCCCTGGGGAGCCCGCCGTCTCTGGAGACGCCCACCTTGCCATCGGCCTGGACGCCACACTCCACTGCGCGGAGGCTGCCTCCCTCCCAGTGGACCCTTGGCTTGCGGACGTTGGTGGTCGACTCCCACAGTTTCAGCCTCAGCGTCTCCCCCACCGGCCCGTCCCGCAGCCTCCTCTCCAGGGAGCACGCCTCCGATGCCTCGCCGGCCTCGCCCTCCCCCGCCAGCTCTGCCAGCACCATAACTAGAGCTCCCCCGCCGGGCTCCAGCCCTGCCTCCCCGTACCGCTCCCCGCTCCTGTCTGGCCGCCGTTCGGCATGGAGCGCCGCACCGCGGTCGCGGCCGCTGTCCACCTTGTCACGACCCTCGGCCCGCTACACGCCGTCTTTCTCCTCCCCGTACTCCTCCTTCCACTCCCCGGCCTCCTCCTACAGTTACTCCTCTGCATACGGTAGCCCCTCCTATGCTTCCTCTAGTGTACACAGGTCCTCCCCTTCCTCCTACACCCACTCCTCTAGCTACAGCCCGCTCTACCCAAGGTACTACAGCTCCCATCAGCCCCGGCACTGATGGGCACCACACACACGCCTTTTCCCTTTGACCACATTTCTCACTGTCAAACTAACTCAATTCGGACACTACAACTCATCCTACTTGTTCTGTCGCTGGGCAGATGGAGAAAATGGGGATCACAGAGAGGAAGACAGAATGGTTTCCTTTTTCCTGTTTCCTGTGCCTAAGACTTGACCAATGGGTTTTGAATGTTCAGTGACTTTGCTCAGGGATTTGACAAGAGGAGCACAAGTGGCTCCGCCTTCTTTCCATTCTGAGACTGTTGATTAGTCTACAGGATGGTCGTAGAGACTTTTTAAAGAGTGTTTTTATATTATGAGCTCTTAGTTTGGCCTTTCGGGCTGAACATCACATATGCATGGAGTGAGCTACACACACGCTCAGAAGGTTCTCAACCAACAGTTGTTGTTTTAAACTCACTTCACGACACTTTACATGTTACTCAATTCCATTCTCTATAATAATATTCACTCTCTTTTGAATGCTGAACACATACTTATATGAACACATGACAGCTAACCAAATAATCATTCAGTAAGTATTTCTTTTGGATGAGGTCATGTGTTTATCTTGGAGATGCCAGAGTTTGTGTTAGGTCACTGCGATGAACGAGGAGGGACTTGTTTTGGTGTCAGAAAGAACGAGAAGTATGTCAGAAAAAGCTTGAAATTGATTAGATTTTTATTGGCTTAAGGGGGAGGGGGGAGGGACCAACTCAAGTCGGTGTTGCTATGAGCTCGAACCTCAATGTCTGCAGTCTACTGTAGGCATCCTTGAGCAAAAACCAAACCCTTGACTGCTCTTTGATGACATGTATCTGAAGTCACTCTATGGTGAATTGGACAAAAGCATCTAATAGTTAGAGATTTAATGGCTGTACATGACAAGTCAGTCCTCATCCAAACTACTATGCCAAACTACTACAAATATATGGGCAGGATAGATCAGCAGGGTCACATCTGCTGAAACACCCACCATGTCAATAGCTGATTGGCTCAAAGTGATGTGACTTACAAAAGATGACATCACTCATTTAAGTGAGACGCATTAAGATATGTTTAACATTAAAGGGCACTGCACCTGCAAAGGGGTAACTTGTGAATACAACCAGGGGGAGAATATAGCCTAGCCAAATGGGTACAACTGTACACACTTCTCTGGTGCTTATTTGTCATGTTTGATTTTGCTTTTACCCACAATGTCGCCAACAACTCTAATCCCTCATCTCAGATCCAGCAGTCCTACTAATATAAAGTCCAACAGTCCCACTAACATAAAGTGCTGCTAGTATAAAGTCCAGCAGTCCTGCTAATCTAAAAGACATACGAATCCCAATCCCCAAATGTTTAACATACTAACTGAATTTAGCCATCCAAACATCCGTCCTTATAGTTTCAGTCAAAAGTCATATACTTAGCTATGCGTGTTTATATTGGGATGATGGTTTCACAGCTGTAGTATTGGTATATACTCTGTCTGGTACTACTGGCTGAATGGAGAATAACATCCACCAATTCATTTATGTTCAACTGCATTACTGGGCCCACAAAAGCAAAGAAATATATACGGTTGCAGGTATGACGGACACCACATTCGGCAGTTGGCAATCAATCAGAGAACTAGAACAGCATCTCAAGATCTCGAGAGCACTTTTGCTGATTCAACATTTGATTGTTTTTCTGCTGTTATATCATTGGCTCTGTTGTGTTTCCTTTGTGAATGAAATCTGTGAATACTGCAGATAATTGGTTAGGGCTGACAGCTCACCCTTGCATCAGTGTTATCGTTAACATTAAAACATCAACCATGACTTCAGTGTTTATAGTGTGTTACTATAGTAGGTCTGCATTCAGTAATGTATGTATCCTATCATATTAAACCAAAGACAAGAACATCTATTGAAAAGGTTAGCATTTTAGGTAACTCATCATTTGACATAAGCCCTATATTGTGTTTTAAGCCCAAATAACCATGCATACATATTACTTGTCCTTCTCATTCCCAACCAACACATCCACAGTTCAATGAACCCTAAAGAGAAACCAACTGTCTGACTCTGGCATCCCCTGTCACCTGAGACAGCCACTGCAGAGAAAGAGAAAACATGCTGGTCTCTGAGAGCTTGCTCGTCACATAGCACCAAAATCAGGGAAAGTGGCCCACCAAAGCTTATCTGGATATCTAAACCATTTCTGCATTACTGCTTGTAACTTGTCACAGCTGTTTTTGGAGGTAATAGAGGTGATTATTCGGTCAGTAGGTGAAGTAAAATAACTATACTGCCATTACCTTGTTTGGCTGTTGGCCTTAGAGTACAGCAGTACTGAATATCTCTGCTTTGTGTATGTATGTATGTATGTATGTATGTATGTATGTATGTGTATGTGTGTGTGCGTATGTATGTGTGTGTGCGTGTGTGTATGTATGTATGTGTGTATGTATGTATGTATGTATGTATGTATGTATGTATGTATGTATGTATGTATGTATGTGTGTGCGTATGTGTGTGTATGTGTGCATGTGTGAGAGTGTGCAGGTGCATGTGTGCACATACTGTGGTTGCGTGCATGTGCCTTACTACTCAGCAGGACACAGTATAAAGCAATACCTCTGTAGCTGATCACGTTTGCCTTGGTCATCTTTAAGTTTTGAAAAAGATGACACTGTTCTTTTATGCGTCTGCACAACCAGTTAACATTAGTCAACTTGATTTTATTTCCTGTTTTTGATTGGTCTGTTTTTTTCTGTAAGCAAAAGTCGATTTCTTAGAACACGAGTAAACAATGGGTTCTCTGTAGGCAGGCTACTAGCTAACCACAGCCACCATCCCATCCTCCATGTCTGCACTCCCATCCTCATACAACTCACACATGGAGGCTGTGTAGTGCTTTGTCTGGTGACGTCTCTGGGCTCTCGTCTTTCTCTGTAAACGGCCAAACCCTCTCGACTGCAACACAACACATCTGAACCTGGACACGAGCCACTTCCTGGGAACCAGGGAAGTGATGCAAACATGTCCAGATTAGATTCCATCAATGAAAAGGAAACCACCTCCTCTCTGTGATACCTCTTCTCCTTGAAGTGCCCGTGCAGACAGAACCACACACACACACACACACACACACACACACACACACACACACACACACACACACACACACACACACACACACACACACACACACACACACACACACACACACACACACTCTCTGCATGGAATACTGTATCCAATATAAACCCCCTAATGTTATGATTTGCCACAATTAAAATTCCAATCTGATTTAGATGTGTATCAATGTAAATCTATGCTCCATTATATCTGGAAGACACCAGCAATACAGTTGTTGGAGACAAGGGGGTTGGCCGGTATAGCAGACATGTTGGTTTGACTGCGCAAATGTACTTTGCAGACTGTTTCCATTAGAATAGTCAGTACCAAACAAAACCGTGTCCATGTGGGACAGAGGTCAAAACAGTCACAGTATTGATATTGTGAAATATTTAAATGTTTCTCTCTGCCAGAGAGAAACATTTAAGGTTTTCTGGTAAAGACTAGAATTATAGCTGAGGGACAGAAACAATAAGTGTCAGATTTTTGTTCACACATGTTTTGGTTGATTCTATTTGACAAATATACAAATCCAAAACATTGGCTTTTATCCAATTACATATTTAGATAAAAAACAATTTCAATGAATTTCAATATATTAGACTGTTGCTTTGCAATATAAAACTATACCACAAGTATAGTTGGGATCCCATTCATAACCCAAGTCATAGACATATACTGACGGCTCTTTGTGTATTGTAAACCAAACACCTTCACGATTAAATTATATATGCAATCTGAAGAATGTTTCCTGAAAAGCCTATATCATCTTTCTTAAAAAACTAGTGAAAGGACTACAGTTCTATATAGTAAGGAATATGCAAACTGGAACATGGAGGTGGGATCATGAGGGGATGTTTTGAAGGGGCTGTTGTTTTTGCACCACATGAAACGTATTAATTCCGGCACACTGTTAAACAACACCACTAAATGTGTCAGATGCCTGATTTTTGCTTTTGAACACTTTATATGCACATGTATATAGGTATTTTAAAGTTGAACCTGTACATTGTAATGTTAATATTCCTTTTTCCTGTAATTATCACGTATAAATGAACTGTATTTTCTGTGTCTTTGCAGTTTGTTTTTACTAGCTCTAGTTATTGCTATAGCGAGGTGTGCTTCTGTTTGACCACCAGGTGAGCTGTGGATTAGCCATTACAAGACATTTAAAAATCCACCCATTAGTTTCATGCCCGCCTACAACTATAATGGATAGATCTGCTTTTAGCTTACCCAATAGCCTGTAGCAAGTGGCAAAAATGGTGGTAATAGGGAGAGGTGGATAGATAAGCGTTTGGTTTACCTGTGAACTTCAGGTAAGTCAAGGTTCACTTCAAGCTAGTACGGTCAGTCTGGTGATGTCAGTCAGTCGGTTTGTCTGTCTGACTGTCTGGTGGTGTGTCTGCAGTATCCAAAAACACTCAGACTGTAAGTCTGTTCGTCTGGTTGTCTTTGTGGTGATGTGTCTTCCTGGTTGGTTGTCCGTCAATCTGGTTGTGTTTCTGCTGTCTGTCTGACTAACACTGAGTCTGTTCCAGATTGTCAGCAGTTTTTTGCCACGCCACTCCACCTCCAGACACCCACAGAGCTGAGAGAGTGAGACCCCCACAACAGGTAACCACACAGCCCACTGCATCCTCGTACTACTTCCTAGTACAGCATCCTGGTACAGCATCCTCGTACTACTTCCTAGTACAGCATCCTGGTACAGCATCCTAGTATTACCTCCTAGTACTGCATCCTAGTACTGCATCCTAGTATTACCTCCTAGTACTGCATCCTAGTACTGCATCCTAGTATTACCTCCTAGTACTGCATCCTAGTACTGCATCCTAGTATTACCTCCTAGTACTGCATCCTAGTACTGCATCCTAGTATTACCTCCTAGTACTGCATCCTAGTACTGCATCCTAGTATTACCTCCTAGTACTGCATCCTAGTACTGCATCCTAGTATTACCTCCTAGTACTGCATCCTAGTACTTTTTTGGTTTTAATTTGGTTGATGGAAGCATTGTTTACCTGTTCGTCTGACAGCGTCTGATGACGATTTCGCTTTTTATTTGATTTCATATCAAAAACAATGACCGGTGCATGGATGAGGGAGACTTTGTCCAGATATCACCCAGCTACACCAGAACCTAACAGATATTGTTATCCGCAGATTGGCATCAGATGATATCCGATGGTTTCCAAAATTGCTACCACCCGAGTACGTCATTCTAGTACTGCATCCTAGTACTACCCTTTATTACTCAATCCTAGTACTACCCCTTAGTACTCACCCTAGTACTACCCCGGAGTACTACCCCTTAGTACTGCATCCTAGTACTACCCCTTAGTACTCATCCTAGTACTACTCCTTAGTACTGCATCCTAGTACTACCCCGTAGTACTACCCCTTAGTACTGCATCCTAGTACTACCCCTTAGTACTCAATCCTAGTACTACCCCTTAGTACTCAATCCTAGTACTACCCCTTAGTACTCAACCCTAGTACTACCCCCTGGTACTGCGTTATGGGGAGAGACTGAACTTGGATAATCTCTTTACTTGTTTCCATCACCATTTTTGGCATAAAGATTGGCTTTGTCTGCCTTTTCCTTGCGATATTCTTAAAAATATTTGTCTGCCTGTCATATAATGGTTCTACTTATATCCTTGTTCCTTGTCTCTAGGACCACCTCCCCCCGCTGAGGCCCACCACTTACCAGCAGTGCCTCTTCCCTGCCCCCCCCTATCCATGGACCAAATGACCGCCTGAACCTTGACCTGACAGAGCCACCCCCTGGGAGGACGTCACTAACCTTCTACTCTCTGGATTGTTTGGCACAGGGTGTGATGATCATTGTGGGGGTGCTACTTATCCCTGAATCTAAGGACAATCAATCAGAAATGTGTTTGTCACTAAACAACATGATCACAGCTTTGTTCCACCAGCCTATTGTAATTGTCTTTTTTGTGGTCATTGATCACACTTTGTTTTACCAAAGATGAGGATGAATTTAGTCAGTATTAGAGCTTGTATGATGGGGAGATCTAAATGACGACCACTTTGGTTTCAGGTCACAGTTTGAGCTTAGCCTTCATAATTGATCAAAGAAAATGCTAAACATTTCTAAAGTTATCTTTATAATATTGAAACGTGAATGTTGTTTATCGTGGCATTGGGATTTCACCTTGAACAGATTAAGATTTGTATGGATCTTATTGGCGCAAACATGGTCTGAATGTGTGCCCCAATATGTGTTGTTTGGGTTTGAAAAGTGTTTTTAAAACACTACTGTAAAGGCCTTACACATCAATCATCTTTCATCCATCCAACGTTTTTAACCAACAATTATTTTAAAGAAGAACCTCTGTAGAACAAGCACAAAATCAATCCCTCTCTGGTTCTGAGTCAACCTGAAAATTGCAATAATAAAAAAAGGATGCTCTTAAAAGTATTGCAATAGTTGTTAAAGTGCACTGTTCAGAGAGATCACATCTGTATGCAGTGATTCAGCTTTTAAATCAGCTGTATGTAACATGATAAACTCACAGATATAGATAACCTGTGATCTTTGATTACATCATGAGTGCTACTCACAATCATCATCCTCTCTTATCAGTTCAGGAACTCCACAAACAGACTGCCAACCACAGCAATACACACTCATTAGTGAAGCTTATGCTACAGGAAGTATAGCTGAAAGGAAGCCTGTGATTGGTTGACTCTAGGAATAGTTAGCAAAAGGCAGTTGATCTACCTGATCATTTGATTGTATTACATGAAAATATTAATGGATTATTATGTTTTGTGACAAAAAACTGAGCCCAAGTCCTTTCAGAGCTCTTGTAGCCTGTGATCTCATGGTTAAAAAAGGCTTTTCTACTAAATGGAATAGTCTATGTCTTATGCCACCTCTACCAACTTGCACAGTATTAGAGATGTATTTCAAGTGTTTTATTGCTGATTAACCCTGAGCATCACATAAGAATGTTGTCCTGTTGTTACAAGATGTGAAATCCTTATCCCTGTGGAGTAGGCCTCTCAAACAGATTGAAAGTCATTCATTCAATTTGCATTGTTTGTTCATTGTAAATAGGCCTACTGTTTAGCCCCACACATCCCATAACCCTTTAATTCACCAAAGCCTTCTTCGACAAATGAAATATGTAAAATCAAGGAACAATAAAGATTAAAGAGTGATTGACTGTTTTAGCATAATGTTTGCCTTATTGTGATCAACAACCAATGAATAAACAAACGTGATGAGGTAAACGTGTTGATGTCATGTTTCTCGATGGATTTATTCCTGTTAGGTTAGACGCATGGTTATGGAACTCGTATGAACTGTTTGACTGATCGTTGCCTCCGCCAATGAGTTTGTTGAGCAATTGCAGTGATTCATCATGACGCTCGGCTGAGGAGATCCTGAAGTGAGCCCTCCTGGGGCCTGTTTCAGAAAGCAGGTTTAGTGAAAACTCAGAGTTAGTTAAGTCAGAGTTTAAGGAAACTCTGGGTTTTCGGTTTCACAAAGCCAGTTCAGTTTAACTCTGAGTCTGTTACTGCAGCAACATACTCTGTGAAGCTAACCTGCTCGCTGGCAGGTTTTCTTCAAAGCCCGAGTCTCTCCTCTTTAGCTGCAGACTGAAGGAAGTGTCAGACAAGGCGTGTCCTTTTCTTGAAGAGCCAGTTGACATCAAAGCGTTAATACTCTGCAGAAATTTCCGTGGGGAGAGTGATCAGACCCCGCTTGGATGTTTTATCGTTCCCTGATGATTATCTGTTTGAACGTTACCGCTTTTCTGCACAATCTATCATTTATCTTAACAATATTCCCAGCCCTCATGTCGTTCTACATTTTTATATTTCATCTTCAATTGCTGCTAAGTACATTTTGTGCCTGTTGGGTTGCACCTGCATCAATAAAAAAAATGCGCGCGCGCGCACACACACACACACACACACACACACACACACACACACACACACACACACACACACACACACACACTGTATATAGGTAGATAGATATAGATAGATATCTACATCTATGTATGCATATGTTGGAAAAAGTGGAACACTCGAGAAAAAAACTTGTGTTTTTCAATTAATACTCACTCGATCAGCAATTTTCTGCCAAGCCTGCTTACGTTCTTTTGCGGCAGCTACTGTGTTGCTTTTTTTCTTAAATATCATCATATTCTGCATATGCAGTCATTAATATTTATCTCCACTGGGAGAAATAGGAGGATCGAGCCTTTTTTCTCCTGCTGCCATTAGTGGAATCGTATTCTCGGTGTTCCATTGTTGCAGGCTTTATACTCTCCTCGTGCACAAGCTTCACTCAGGCTGAACATACTCAGAGTTGATTGATCTTATTGTTATCCCCTGTTCTGAAACCCAAACTCCGAGTTTGACAGCTCAGAGTTACTCAAGCCAGAGTTCAGGCTTTAACTCAGAGTTTATTAAACCCGCTTTCTGAAACAGGCCCCTCCCTGGTCGATCGCTCTAAACTCTGATAGCGCTCAACCGGAGCACCAAGAGCTCCCTTCCGGTGGGCGTTACTCAATCAAGCTAATGAGCACCACTTAAGGTTGCAGGTAAACTGGGGCGACGGGCATTCAACCACATGTTTCATTTCCCCAGTGTTATAGATTGATGGAAACGTCAGGATCACGTGTGTGTGGGACTGTCCCCCCAGACATGTTGGACGCCAAACAGAGACGCGTGGTCCTGGAGGTGGCCTCGCATCAGACGGAAGTCTTCAGACGGGTGGCTTTGAGGAGGAGGTCCAACCTCGCAGTGGACACAGGTGAGCCACATCTTCTTACATCAACCATAACTTCAGTTTACATAAACCAAATATTGTAAACTTGGCAGATGCCTGGTGAACATCTTAAACTTAAACCAATTTGCTGTAAATCCCGGAGGGCTACTCACGTTGCAGTCCACATCGTTGATTGGTAACGGTGGGCTCAAGACCACCTGACGACGCTCACTTCGTCACGTTTGTGTCCTTTCCTTTTAGAAAGACACTTGTGGATTGTTCTTTCCAACTAATAGGCTACTATTTTTTAGACGAACGGCGCATATCTACAATCTCTCTTTTACTGAGAAGTGGCGAGCGTTATCCAAACTGTGTGTAGGCCTAATAATTGGTTTAAATAAATATTCTAAAAAAACGGGTAAAGCCTATGCCCGTGTTTACTATTGCCTATGCTTATTTAATTGATATAATCCTAATTGGCCTATATTTTTCCGGACACGATGTAGTATCCGATATGATTGAGTGTGTCCGACGAGTTAAAGTCATCTCCAGATGAGACTCGGTGACCTGTTTTATTAAAATACAAAAAACTTGGCTACATATAAAAAAATCAAACCTGGATTACTGGCGATTTCCTTCCACACAGCACCTTGTTTGTACCCATATTGTAGTTCACGTGTATTTATTTTCCATCAGGATGAAATGAAGTCCTGGGGTCAGTATAAACCACTTAAAGACCTACATTTTGGTTTTATTTGATCGCGTTAGTCTTGTTCCTGTTTTTGAAAGTATACATTGACATGCATGAGGCGCCCATGAAACGTGATGCTGGATACGTTTAACACACCGATGATTCAACCAATGAGCCATAGAAAAGGAAGTGAAAACTAGAAAAGTCAGCTTTTAGCGTGGAGTCACATGAGCGGTACAACTGTGTCACATTTCCATGCTGAGGGTTGTGTTTTCAACACTAAAGGACATCTCGTCAACCAGCACCTGGTGTCTCATTTATATTTCATACTTTTTTTTCACTTAAAAAGAGAAAATACTAACCCGATTCCCTGAAGAGTCTTAAACAATGGTACTTAAAACCACAAGGTAGGTCGTTCACATCTTTTGTTGTGCTAAAGGTTATATGGCACAATAAGTATGGGTTATTCTATGTTCAAACTAAAATGTCTGGCCTAACCTGACTGTAGGCATCATTGAGCAAGATGCACAAACCCCTACCTGCTCCCTAAAGAAATGTCAAGTGACTCACTAAATCACTCACTATCAAGTGGAACAATAGCAATACAGGGTAGAAAAAAATAGTGTTAAATGTGTGCAGACACAGGGAGGGAACATTTGCATGCATGCAATTAGACTAGCATCAAAGCTATGCAGTAGACGTTCCCTTCTGATTCAACAAAAGTATTTGCATATGTGTTGTTCTACTCAAATATTTTATTTTTGATCAAACATTTTACTAATATGTGTTTGAACATTGCAAAGCTATGGGGAAAATGTCCCTGTGCATTTTATTTTTGAAAACATTCCATTGCTGGTAAAACTTTTATCAAAGTAAATGATTGGTGGTCTTTGTTGTTGAAGGATTTGTAAAATATTTTACCATGAAGAATCAAATCAGAAGAATTAACTGAGTCATTTAAACCTGTTGCAGTTCCCCCTAAACCCGCTCACCTCCAGACCCCAGAGAGGGGCTCTCAGCATGAGGACTTTGCGCCACGAAACCTCAAACCCACAGGAGTCTCCTCACCAGTGGCTTCGAGAGGCCAAGTAGCCGTTCTCATCCGGGTTATTCCAGCGCGGCTTCCACTCTCCTCCAGGAGTCCTGCAGAGAGCGTCCACAACTCCATCAGGCCAGGGAAGAGGTCTGACGGGACAGCGCTCTTGGAAGCCCCAAGTCCAGTGCCGAGGTGTGCTCATAACGGCAGCCGGCTGGGAGGAGGAGGTCCAGGGGGCCGTAGTGACCCCGCCAGCCTGCCCTCACCAGGCGTCATCCATAAGCAAGCAAAACAGCGCTCCCCCAGCCTCCTGGTGAGAGCCCGCAGCCACCGCCTGTTCAGAAGGTCCCGATCCTGGGTCGGCCTGCGGAAGACGGCCGGCTGTAGGGTGGAGGAGCCGGCTGGACACGGCAGTGCAGTGGCCCAGTTGGCCGTTCACCTGGATGGAAGCAGGTTATGATTGACCCCCCCCCCCCCCCCACGTCTTTTTTTTTTTTTAAGTGTTTTTAATTCTTTTTTTTTATCAATCTTTTTTTGTCGTGAAAATGGCTCTATTCAACCATGATTGTTTATTGAAATGTTGTTTCCGTAGCCCTACGGGAGACGCGTCAGAGCGTGCTCCTTTAACAGCCCTACCCTCGGCCAGCTGCACCCCCAGCAGGTCTCCCGCGTGCAGGAGGACGTATCACAGCGCAGCGGACTTGAGTCTGGAACCTCAAGGTCTTTCCACGGAACCGGGCCCTGTGGCAGCGGGGCCCCGGCCATGGGCAGGCGCTAGCCTGGAGCTAATGCACCACGGGGGGGAGGCCCAGGGAACATCAGGGGCAGGCGCTAGCCTGGAGCTAATGCACCACGGGGGGGAGGCCCAGGGGACATCAGGGGCAGGCGCTAGCCTGGAGCTAATGCACCACGGGGGGGAGGCCCAGGGGACATCAGGGGCAGGCTCTTCCCGCCGGTCAGCCTCCGAGAAGGACGTGAGGACTCTAAAAGAGGCGAGGATGCATGAGGATGTGGCTCAGCATATGGATGTGGAAAAAGAGGAGGAGGAGGAGGAGGAGGAGGAGGGGGATAATGGGGGAGGGCCGAAGAGGAAGGAGAAACTGCACAAGATGGCGACAGAGCTCCTGATGACTGAGAGGGCATATGTGGCCCGTCTCCACCTCCTCGACCAGGTATGGTTTGGAAAAAAAACAATTAGCCTATTCCACAACTTTCTCAATGTGTTCCTTAAAGTGAAAAAAAACAATATTTCAAACATCACAAATAACATCATGGGTCGAGTGCTAACATCATGACTATTAAATATCTCTAAAGTTGAGGAAGAATGTCCTGTAATTTTTAACAGGAAAGCACATAATGGCATTATTTGGTGCATTTTTTGTACATTTCATAAGGATTTTAGATATTTTTGTTGTCATAGTATGTATGAATGTAGTTTTTAAATTGCGGCATGAAAATGTTATTTCATGTACCTGTTCTACCTTTTATTTTTGTTCATTAAAAAAACCAAGGTGACAAGTGACTCGCCAACAGACTGAGAGGAGCACACACACTTGCTCACTGCTTACCAATTTCCTTCTGGTTCCTTTCTCAGGTGTTCTGCTCTCGTCTGTCAGAAGAAGCTTCCCGGGGCTCGTTCCCTGTAGAGGTGGTGAAGAACATCTTCTCCAACATCTCCTCCATCCACTCCTTCCACAGCCAGTTCCTCCTACCAGATCTGGAGGAACGCATGATGCACTGGTGGGTTCCCCACACCCCTCAAGCTCTCCATTGGTCCGAGGCTGAAGTGCTTCATCCTTTACTGCACAAGCTCTGATATAGGTTGTATATGTAGGTTAGCTAATGGCCTTTGAATCACAATCAAATACAGTGAAACCTCCATCCTGGAATGCTTCTCAAGTCCAACAAATCACTTCTCAAACAAAAGATTAAACGACTTCTGTCCCAGAAGTCAAACAAATTTCAGAACTCGTACGCTTTGGTGACGTGAAGCCACAGAGTTGAGCCTCTGTATGCCGTGGAGGCAGTACGGAGTGGACTCGCAGTCCAACGGTCTTTGCTCTGTGAGCATTGTTTGCTGTTTGGTGCCTCTTTGTTCCATGTGAACATACATGTACTGTATAGCTAAGCCCTCCATCATGCCTCTGAAGAAGGAATAAGAAAAGAGTGCATACAACGATGGAGTTGAAGAAGGAAATCTCAGAGCATGAAAACGGTGTATCTGATATTGGTTCACTTTATAGAATAAAGATGTTATTTTATTACTGTTTATCCAGGTTAAATGTAAGATTTTACATGAAATACTGTGTGACGGTCTAAATATGCATTTATCTGGGACTGGAACAGATGAATCCTGAGACATAATTTTTTAGGTCAACTGCAACTTCCTGCATATTTGGTTAAAATGATGTGTATGGGAGCAGATACACGCTCAACATCATGTTACATCCATGTCCTAGTAGAACCTCACCAAGCCCCACACCAAAGCTATGAACCATAAGGCTGTCTGTTTGTGTCCTATACCTGTTTAAAATGTTCTGTAAATCCTGTCTTCACGGCCGGTCCCAGTGACCCGGTGGCAGCGAGCTGTGCATTGGCCTCTGGTGGTGGTCAACGATAATGACGTTATAATGACTTGACTTCACCTTGAACGCCCCTCCAGGTGGGGCCAGCCGGGTCTGGGGGACATCCTCCTTCGCCACGCCCCGTTCCTGAGGATGTACGCCGAGTACGTGGGGAACTTTGAGCAGGCCACAGAGCTGCTGAGGAGCTGGAGGGAACGCTCTGCTGCCTTCCGAAGCATCCTGCAGGACATACAGGTGTCACTCAGTGAGACGCAGGACTTTAGAGGGGTCCTCTGATGCCTGTGATGAACCTGGCATAGTGGGATGCTGATTCTTCCTTTGGACATTAATATTGGGTCAGGAAGACTACCAACTGACTGATTAGAATATGTAGATATCACCCAAATAAATAACCCCAACTGCCAAGCTTAACATATTGCTATTTATTACTAGTGTGGATATTTGTATTTCAAACAATGTTTGAATGTTTGTGCTTGGTTCAGAGTCAGGAAGTGTGTGGGAGCCTGAGTTTGGAACACCACATGTTGGAGCCAGTCCAGAGGGTCCCCCGGTACGAGCTGCTGCTGAGGGGTTACCTGAGGAACCTGCCTGAGGAGGATCCTGACCACCCTCTCGCCCAAAGTGAGGACACACACTCGCTCCAACATAGAGGCCACTGTCATGTTGGGAGATAAAATGTCATTTATTTGTCAGATTCTTTTATCCAAAGTGTTTTGCAGTGAGTTCAGATGCATGTCTTTACAAAGCAGTTGGGAGTAAGGAGTGAGTTCAGATGCATGTCTTTACAAAGCAGTTGGGAGTAAGGAGTGAGTTCAGATGCATGTCTTTACAAAGCAGTTGGGAGTAAGGAGGTTGTGTCTCTGTGCCCCCTATTATCCATCCCCTGCACACTGTCAAAGACGGTTTCCCAACCTCAAAATAAAAGCAAACCAACAATTTTTCGATCCCCACTTAAGTGAGCAACCATCTTATTCACCATGTACAAAGATGGTTGCTTGGAGACTGTGCAGCTATGACTAGCAAACGCGTTGTTATAATGGACACAATCAAGCAGATTAGTTTTTGCAGGCTAATGGACCGTTCACCTCAGTGGCGTTGTTGCTTGCCGCAGGTTAAGATAAATGCATGAAGAAATCTTTGCTTTCACTCACTCACTGGTGTTGCTGTAACCTATGTCAGGAATATTTGTTACGTCACACTAAGTTCAGTTCACAGGACACCTAGTCTTGGCCGGGACACACTGGTTTGTTTTCATAATAAACTGATAGTCCAAGTAGGACTTGTCATGTTTTATTTCGGGTGGTCTTGTAGAACTCAGTCTCACCACTTCCTGTCTCCAATGTCTTCTTCCTTCCTACAGAGGCCTTGGAAGCCATCTCCATGGCAGCAGGACACTGCAACAGTGCCATCCACAGAGCTGTAGGTACCACAACATGCAAGGCCCACCATTATACCAGCTGGTGGGATGTTGATTAGACACTACAAGCCTTTCAAAATATTAAACTCCCACAGTGACCTCATGCATGTGAGTGTCTACTGAGATGTGCAATACATAGAATAACCTACCAGCCCAAGTCCATTGGGTTGGCTGGTAGGTTGATCATACATCTGGGTGGCCACTCTACTCACTTGTGATGTCACTAAAGGGGAGCGAAGTGGTCAATCACACCTGGCGGTGACCCTCTAACAATGGTTTCAGCGATACTTGAGATGACCATGTATTTGGTTTAACGGGATGTTTTGTAGGAGAGCCTGAAGAGGCTCCTGGAGATCTTTGAGATGGTGGGCGAGGAGGAGGTCCTGAACCCATCCACTGAGTTCCTACGGGAGGGCAGACTGCTGAAGCTGGCTGCCAGGAACACGTCTGCCATGGAGCGATACCTCTTCCTGGTCTGTACTGTTTGGTACTATGCTCATTCTGGAGTGGAGTTTTAATTGGTTAGAAATGAGCGAGTGACACACACACACACACACACACACACAGAATTGATTGTTTTAGTTGAGTTACTGGCTCTTTATAACCAATTAATCTCACCTACAGCAGATTAATAAATATACATACCCTGACCCTATAATCATTTCATATTATTATTATTATATTATTAATTTAAATATAATTAAATAATAATTAAATAATTAAATTATAATAATTACTTATAATAATTTAATTATAATTAAATAATAATTAAATAAAATATAATTATTATTATATTATTATGTTATATATACATTTTATTTTGTATTTTTATTGCACTAGTTTTTCTCCTTCTGTTATTCTTAGACACTTATTGAGTTGTTTTGGGGTGCCTGGGACTTAAGATTTTCATTGCCAACATGTACGCTGTATCTGTTGAGCAAATGACAATAAAAACCTTTGAACCTTTAAATATTAATGGGGGACAGAAAAGTCTAGTGGATATTATGGCATGCATCTGAATTCACCATGTGACTTTTGATACAAGTGTGTCAACTTGTTCCGACCATGATGTAATAATGGGGTTAGGAGATGCACCTGCAGTGCTGGTGTGGTATAGCGTTGGGTTAGTACTGGTGTGGTATAGCGTTGGGTTAGTACTGGTGTGGTAAAGGGTTGGGTTAGTACTGGTGTGGTATAGGGTTGGGTTAGTACTGGTGTGGTATAGGGTTGGGTTAGTACTGATGTGGTATAGGGTTGGGTTAGTACTGGTGTGGTATAGGGTGGGGTTAGTACTGGTGTGGTATAGGGTTGGGTTAGTACTGGTGTGGTATAGGGTTGGGTTAGTACTGGTGTGGTATAGGGTTGGGTTAGTACTGGTGTGGTATAGGGTTGGGTTAGTACTGGTGTGGTATAGGGTTGGGTTAGTACTGGTGTGGTAAAGGGTTGGGTTAGTACTGGTGTGGTATAGGGTTGTGTTAGTACTGATGTGGTAAAGGGTTGGGTTAGTACTGGTGTGGTATAGCGTTGGGTTAGTACTGGTGTGGTATAGGGTTGGGTTAGTACTGGTGTGGTATAGGGTTGGGTTAGTACTGGTGTGGTATAGGGTTGGGTTAGTACTGATGTGGTATAGGGTTGGGTTAGTACTGGTGTGGTATAGGGTGGGGTTAGTACTGGTGTGGTATAGGGTTGGGTTAGTACTGGTGTGGTATAGGGTTGGGTTAGTACTGGTGTGGTATAGGGTTGGGTTAGTACTGGTGTGGTAAAGGGTTGGGTTAGTACTGGTGTGGTATAGGGTGGGGTTAGTACTGGTGTGGTATAGGGTTGGGTTAGTACTGGTGTGGTATAGGGTTGGGTTAGTACTGGTGTGGTATAGTGTTGGGTTAGTACTGGTGTGGTATAGGGTTGGGTTAGTACTGGTGTGGTATAGGGTTGTGTTAGTACTGGTGTGGTAAAGGGTTGGGTTAGTACTGGTGTGGTATAGGGTTGGGTTAGTACTGGTGTGGTATAGGGTGGGGTTAGTACTGGTGTGGTATAGGGTGGGGTTAGTACTGGTGTGGTATAGGGTTGGGTTAGTACTGGTGTGGTAAAGGGTTGGGTTAGTACTGGTGTGGTATAGGGTTGGGTTAGTACTGGTGTGGTATAGTGTTGGGTTAGTACTGGTGTGGTATAGGGTTGGGTTAGTACTGGTGTGGTAAAGGGTTGGGTTAGTACTGGTGTGGTATAGGGTTGGGTTAGTACTGATGTGGTAAAGGGTTGGGTTAGTACTGATGTGGTAAAGGGTTGGGTTAGTACTGGTGTGGTATAGGGTTGGGTTAGTACTGGTGTGGTATAGGGTTGGGTTAGTACTGGTGTGGTATAGTGTTGGGTTAGTACTGGTGTGGTATAGGGTTGGGTTAGTACTGGTGTGGTATAGGGTTGGGTTAGTACTGTTGTGGTAAAGGGTTGGGTTAGTGTGGTAAAGGGTTGGGTTAGTGTGGTAAAGGGTTGGGTTAGTACTGGTGTGGTAAAGGGTTGGGTTAGTGTGGTAAAGGGTTGGGTTAGTGTGGTAAAGGGTAACGGTACCTCCTGTTCTTTCCTTTCTCCTTCCAGTTCAACAACTTCCTGCTGTGTTGTGCTCCCAGGGTGAGCATGGGGGGGGCGCGCTACGGGGTCCGGGCGCGCCTGGGGGTGGGTGGCATGCAGGTGCAGAGGACCACCAATGAAGGGCACCCCCACAGCTTCCAGATCTCTGGGAAGGAGAAGACCCTGGAGCTGGAGGCCAGGTAGGGCTGCCACTGGGAGAGAGAAGGATGGAGGATCTCCATTACATGTTTAAAGATCATTCTGGATCGCCTTTTTTGAAAAGGCAGCAATGATTCAACAGCCAATTTGATTTGTTTTGCCGAGGTGGCAGAGCGTAAATGGTCTACATTATACTTGATTTTAGAATTACATTTTTGCCTTTCCAGCTCTGAAAAAGACAGAGATGAATGGATTAAGGTAAGGCTTTAGATTTTGTCTATAATAACCTATGTAAATATATCATATGGGGATCATGGCACGTAAATATATATTATATGTGATGATATCATGTTTGCCAAGTCTTAATTATATTTTTTCAGGTTATCCAGGAAGCTATTGACATCTTCCATGAGAAAAACGAAACCTTCAAGCTGGCCTCCAAGGAGTTTGATGTGACCGTACCAGTACGTTGTGACGTTCACTCTAGCCCAGTCTGGTCCACCTCATTACAGCATGCTGGTGGATCCTCTGTCTGGTCCACCTCATTACTGCATGCTGGTGGATCATCTCAGTCATTTGCTGTTATATTAGTGGCCAGTGTGTTTGACTCCGTCAGCAAGGTTCCGTGTTCGAACCCCAATGTCCCCGCGTCCTTTGAGTAAGGCGTCCATGTCCACCTACCGGCTCCTCTATGACTTGAAACTGATTCCCTGTAAGTCACTTTGGATAACGGAGCCTGAAGATGAGCAGGTAGTAAAATGGCGTCTGAACCCCTGACTGCAGGAGGAGGCGCTGGGCCGGCGGGCTCCGCGGTGGACCCGGGACCACGAGGTGGCGGTGTGCATGAAGTGTCAGGAGCCGTTCAACGCCATCACCAGACGACGCCATCACTGCCGGGCATGTGGCTGCGTAAGTCCTCCCGCCGCACGAACGTCCACACATTCTGTTATTATTATGAGCATTATCATCATCAAATGTGAGCGCTAAAGGAGCGGGATAGGCTTTGTTAGTTTGACTCCCAGCCGGAAGGTTCTGGGTTCGACCCCCAATGCCTGCTCTGTCTGTAGGCATTCTAGAACATGATGTCCAACTCCTAGCTGCTCCAAAAAGCTGAGTCTAGATGAAGTTGCTTTGGATATAAGAGTCTGCAAGGCAGTGTCTGTTTGTTTAGCCCCATTCACACATGCAGTCTTTACCTGCAGCGTGCAGATATTCCAGGAACTCCATTTTCCTGCCTGAGACCTAGTAACCTTTCTGGATCAATGTGTTGTGAATGAAAGCAGTAACCTTGTCTGGGGAGGCAGGTGAACTGGTATGTTCACCTCACGTAAGATGCTTGGACGTGAAGTGAGCAAACCACTCAAAATAATCTTGTGATGACTTCTGTTTATGTTAACGCCAGTACTTTTTGTGTGATTCATTAACTTTATATCAACCCAGCTTTTGCATACAAACAAGTCCCTTGGTCCAAGAATGGCTGGCTGGAAACTCTACAGATTCAGAAATAAGGAGGCTCATCTCAGGTCGAGTTTTATGGTGACCATTTGCTGGACTGTCCTATGGCCCATCTATTGTCATTACTGTGCCTTGTGTGAAGGGTGAAATGTTCCAGAACATGGTGAACTCACCAGTGGTGCCTGAAAGGTTCTCCCAGTAGTTCATCAGGATTCATGTGTGAAAGAGTTTTCCTGTTCCCTCCAAGGTGGTGTGCTGGAAGTGTTCAGACCACAAGGTAGCGCTGGAGTACGATGGCAACAGGCTGAACAAGGTGTGTAGAGCCTGCTATGGGGTCCTATCTGGAAGCAGGCCGACTGGCACAAAGAGGCAAAGCCGACAGGACACGGTTGGTTCACTTTGGCAGCTGATTGTTTTTACCCATTTGTCAGTGCTGGGTTTTGCTTGTTATGGTTAATGGAGCCAACTGATGGAAAGGGGTGGAGCTTGGATGTAAGCCACCATACAAGATTGGTTCACGTCACTGATTGTAATTTTTGGCACACATCTGGGGTTTGCTTGTTAGGATTAAACAATACGTCATTAGTCTCACTAATTTCATGAATACCAGATCAAATAAGTACCTCTAACAGATGTTTGTCAGCTTGTCTTGTGTTTAAGATAAGTGGGATTTGTCTGGCAGGTGAAGTTGGCGACAGCATCTGGCGATGCAGTAATGAGTTCCTTCCTGATCTATGGCAGCGACACCAAGGCCTGTGGGAGGGTGTGGTCCATCATTCCCCGGGGCCAGCCTGTGGCACTGCATCTGTATTCTGATCCACAGGTAGAGGGCTTGCTACAGAAAACACACAGCATCACCCGAGGTTCATTTAGTAATGCAAGACAAAGGATATGTCAGGGTCTCAAACTACATTCTATGACCTTTTTAAAGTGGCCCCATCTTACCTATTCACTTTATCTATCCATCGTGCGTCTGGGCAGACACTCCAGTTCTGATGTCACCATAGGGTAGATTTTGAAATGCCCAACATCTGGTGATGGAATATTTTGTCTGTTTTGTAGCAAATTCAAGGCTTTGTTTTTTGTTTTGAATCCCCCACATGGATGATGTGGCAGGAGTCTGGCCCCCAATGGATCATCCCCCTGCTGGGCAGCAGTGTGGAGGAATCTCCCCGTCTCCCCTCAGAGTGCCAGGATCCGTGGCGGTTCTGTCTGGTCCACTCATCGTCCCGTCATACCTTCCTCTGCCACAGCCTGGAGCTCCAGCAGCGCTGGCTGGCCGCGCTGCGCAGGGCGGCGGGCGGCCAGGGAGTGGGTTCCCTCCATGGGATGGTTGGGGTTCCATAACCAGGGAGTGGGTTCCCTCCATGGGATGGTTGGGGTTCCATAACCAGGGAGTGGGTTCCCTCCATGGGATGGTTGGGGTTCCATAACCAGGGAGTGGGTTCCCTCCATGGGATGGTTGGGGTTCCATAACCAGGGAGTGGGTTCCCTCCATGGGATGGTTGGGGTTCCATAACCAGGGAGTGGGTTCCCTCCATGGGATGGTTGGGGTTCCATAACCAGGGAGTGGGTTCCCTCCATGGGATGGTTGGGGTTCCATAACCAGGGAGTGGGTTCCCTCCATGGGATGGTTGGGGTTCCATAACCAGGGAGTGGGTTCCCTCCATGGGATGGTTGGGGTTCCATAACCAGGGAGTGGGTTCCCTCCATGGGATGGTTGGGGTTCCATAACCAGGGAGTGGGTTCCCTCCAT
Organism: Urophycis tenuis; assembly: GCA_036785325.1. NCBI lineage: Eukaryota > Metazoa > Chordata > Actinopteri > Gadiformes > Phycidae > Urophycis > Urophycis tenuis. The sequence continues at coordinate 284,250 of JAXIVH010000043.1, forward strand.
GGGATGGTTGGGGTTCCATAACCAGGGAGTGGGTTCCCTCCATGGGATGGTTGGGGTTCCATAACAGCGGCCAGACTTTCCATCCGGAGTTTCTGATGTCAAACACGCCTGCAGTGTGATGGCTGCAGCCCTGTGGTCTAGTGGGGCCCAACAAGTGCCACATTGCATTGAATTGAATGAGCTGGAATCAGAACCAAAATGGACAATGAGACGTAAAGAAAAAAATGCCAAAGCGATCGTTGTTTGAATCTGAAAGTGTTTTGCACTTTATTCTTAATGCTTTACAGTAAAATAAATAAGTCAATAAATTTTTTTTTAACAAGAGGGCCGTTTTATTGATCCACAAAGACCTTAGCTTAGCATGGACTTTAGCTTCATATAGATTGTAGTGTTCCTAGATTAAGCTATTATACACCTGATTGAACACAGCCGTTTCAGTGATTCAAAATTCATAATTCTGATCCTGTAACTTCACAGGTAGACATCACAGCATTAGAATATCTACAGTTGACAACTATTCATACTTTTTCATACAAAACAAAATACATAAATATTTAATGTAAATTAAATTACATTTAAAAATATCGATTTGACAGCTTGAAAGAAAAAAAAAAAGTAAGGTCAGTTCAGTTGTCAGTTTGAAACCCCAAGGTCAAATATCTACAACTGATTTTTAAAACTTCATTCTGCCATGTAGTGCATTAAGAAAAAAAAAAGTCACATTTTAAAAAAAAGGACAGAGCTGGACAGAGCTGTGTCTGTTGTCTGATCACAAAGTCACATTTTAGAAAAGGACAGAGCTGTCTGTCTGGTCACAAAGAACCAGACAAACCAACCCGACACTGAGAACCTCCAGTCCACCACAACAGTTTACACAACTTAATTTTTGGAATGGGTTCTTGAAACATTTACTTTCTATTTAAGGTGTGCATTCAGTCACTATTAGTTTTTTTTAATAAAGATTATCGCTCCCAGGATTCACACTATGCCAACAAGAACAACATACTCAATTATTCTGTCCTATTCTCAAGCTGGTCTTCACTTAAAGTAGACTGGAATAAACTTTGTTGCCCTTGGAAACAAAGCCCAATATCTTAATCTTCTCTATTGAAATACTAGAAAAAATGCAAAAATGCATCATACTAGTGAATTTGTGCACTCCAGTTTCTATGGCTAATGCTAACGTTCCACCACTAAAAAGCTCTGTACAGGTTCTCTCCCTGCATTTCATGTTCAAAGCGTGGCCACAGGTGACCAAGATTACAAGCAGATTGGCTGGTGGATTTACAGTGTGTTGACTCAAATGTGTAAATTTGATGTCCAAACTCAATGGCCAAGAGTCTTTTAAAGATATATACATGGACCAGGTTGACTGCCAACTTTTCAACTCTTCATGAGTTGAAGCATGAACCACGCCGGTGGTCCAGTAGTGTGAACATGCTTTCACACCACCAGACAGAAATTAGAAACCAGGCCTTTTGGGGATACATACTTACAGAATGGGGGCCTTATTTTCTCAAACCTCCACGAATGCTGCACATTTGTTCTTTCTGCCTATTATATTCTACATTTATACTGACATTATTACTTGGAGCGTTGAGGAGATACTTTGTCTCAGTTGAAGAGTGCCTCTTGTGACACATTCAGAGTGTCCCCCTTGATTCTGGATGTGGGAGAATATTGTCATTGAGCAGACACTTCCATCCAGTGAACTCAGACACATGTAGGGGTAGGATATCTTGCTCTAGGATGCCTACAGGCAGACTGGACCGCATGTTTGTAAACCTACGTCCTACTGTGTCTGTCGGTGTCAAGGCGACCAGACATAAGCCGTCCCGGTATTCTGACCATCGGAACATCCAGGGGTGCTGTCAGAGTTGAGAAGGTTCATAACAAAGCGCGGTCTCTTGCCCCTCATCCACAAGTCTGTAGGAGAACCACACAGAGGGCCTGTGAGGGGTCACTGCGGAGTAGGCACATAGTTCCAGGAAGTGACCTTTTGACCCCACCGTTCTGAAAACCAGAGGTGATCCTGGCGTAACGGCTGTCATCTCAACTGCAACAGAGCTGGTCCGAGAGCAGCAGGGTGTCATAGCCGTAGATCTCCAGCAGGTGGAGCAGGAAGAGCCTGTCTCCGTGGGGGTCCAGTCCCATGGCACGCACACTCTCCTGAGTCAGGGTGGGGTCGGGGCTGCTGGCCACCTCGCTCAGGGTCTGGAAGATCCGATTGTTCTGCTCCAAGAAGAACCTTGAAGCACAACAATCAATCCAACTGTATTTATCAAGTGCTCTTCAGACAAAACAATGTGCTTAAGGGAAATAACACAAGAAAATTATGTCATGGTGTTGAATGCAAGATTTCAGGTATGGTGTACTTACAGTATGAAGAGATCTTCTTCACTGGAGATCGACTCTCCATTCACCTCCTGAGAGTACAACAGCATTTGCCTACACACACACACACCATTAAATTGGTGTACCATGCATTCTGTCAGCAAACATATAGTGGTGCAAGTACCCCTTTCTGTGTGTTTAGACTAACTGTGAATCTGGTTTAATACTTGGTTCTTTATCAGTCACCTTTTCAACATTTTTCTACATGTGTACACGGAAGGTATGAATGTATTCAGTTCATGTTTTTTTCCAGATGGGAAGTTCACAGGAAGTCAATGCAGTGTAGCGTGTGGTGGATTCACAAATTGTCAGTGCGCGAGTAAAGTTAGTAAAAAAAACTTTTCATGAAATCTGTATGCATCTGTAAGCATGAGATTACACTCTTAGATGCTCAGGTTCTTGCAGATAGCCTACCTCTGTTGTGTGACCCTGAGCCTCTTGCAGATAGCCTACCTCTGTTGTGTGACCCTGGGCCTCTTGCAGATAGCCTACCTCTGTTGTGTGACCCTGAGCCTCTTGCAGATAGCCTACCTCTGTTGTGTGACCCTGAGCCTCTTGCAGATAGCCTACCTCTGTTGTGTGACCCTGAGCCTCTTGCAGATAGCCTACCTCTGTTGTGTGACCCTGAGCCTCTTGCAGATAGCCTACCTCTGTTGTGTGACCCTGAGCCTCTTGCAGATAGCCTACCTCTGTTGTGTGACCCTGAGCCTCTTGCAGATAGCCTACCTCTGTTCAGTTAATCTGCGGTACTTGTCCTTGTCAGCTGCGCTAAGGCGTAGCAGGGGTTTCAGCCCCTCCCGGTAGGTCTTCACGTTCTGGTTGTCCACGTACACGTCGTACAAGTCCTTCTTTTCCTCAAAGATCTTCTCAGTTGTGCCTACACACACAAACACACCCACTGAGCAGTTTAATCATTAAGTAGACACTTCTTACTATCCAAAGGGAATTGCAGTGAGTTTTGTTTTAGCGGCGGTTCGATCCCTGTGATCCTCCCAACTGTCCACATGTCAAAACCCCACAAATGTACTGATTGTAAGTTGCTTTGGACAAAAGGGTCTGCTAAATGCCCCTTTACCCTTTAGATAGGGTGTTGGAGCCTCTTGCTCAGAGAAGCCCACAGGTAGGATACAGACATTGGGGTTCAAACCCAGAACCTTTTCGGGTTGGGTCAAACACCCTCACTAGGTATATACTGTAACTAGACTACCCTGCACCCTAGTGCACTATACGGCTATGAGCACTCACATGCTACGTAGGCTAGCTCGTTTTCCAGGGCACTGATATCGGCAACGTTGACATAGAAAAAGGGGCGGAACTCTGGGACGGCCACACCCACTCCGGGGATGGAGATGTTGGCTAGGCAACAGCAGCAGTACACTGAGGAAGAGGGAGAGATGAGTGTTCATTTCAGAGGTAGAATTAAACAATACATTACTTGATTAGGGGCTCGAGAGAGAGAAAAGGCAGATGAATAGAGCCTTTCACAGAGGCGTTGTCGTAGGACAAACACAGGTGTCCCAACACTGTGGATATGCTCCTTTTATGTACCATGGCAAAGGTTGTAGATTGCTTTCACTGGCTGAGACTAGTGCCTGCGCCCTGGTACATAAAAGCAGAAGACCCATATTTAGTGTTATTAGCCACGCCCGTGTTTGTCCTACAATGACACCTCTGTGAACAGGGTCTACCGTGTGAAGTAGGAACCGAGAGCCACTGTGGCTCTTCAGCCAACAGACAGATGAGGACATAGGAAGCGTGTGGCTCTTCAGCCAACAGACAGATGAGGACATAGGAAGCGTGTGGCTCTTCAGCCAACAGACAGATGAGGACATAGGAAGCATGTGGCTCTTCAGCCAACAGACATATGAGGACATAGGAAGCGTGTGGCTCTTCAGCCAACAGACAGATGAGGACATAGGAAGCGTGTGGCTCTTCAGCCAACAGACAGATGAGGACATCTCACCTCGGTAGCAGACCACGCCCACAGGCGGGGGTGAGAAGATGAGGATGCGTCTCCGGAGGAGAGCGAGTTTCCACATCACCATGATCTGCTCGCCGAAGAAGCGCGTGAACTGGGACATGCAGCCCGCTGGGTGGGTGATCTGAGGAGCGGGGAGCAGCAGAGCTTCAGGGACACCTGGGATTTGGCTGCTTGGACACTTTTGTCCCAGTGATTTACAGTGAGCTCAGATGACAGGTTAGACTGCGGACACTGGGGCTAAGGAACTCAGCCCCTAAGGAAGTCACCTCCTAACCACTACATTGTCTGGTCCCTTACACAGACATCATCCAACTTAATGATAATGTTTGATATTGCGGATTTTTATGTAACCTTTTTCTCTGCGACAGCCACTTTTATTAAAAAAACATTTAAACTGTCTTAAGAATGACATTTGATCAGTGGGGGAAAGAGAGGGGAGAGCCAACATTGAACAGTAGTGATATATCATAATATGATCAATTATAAAAGCCACAGTCTATTTGATGTGTGTGTATGTGTTTGTGAGTGTGTGTTCATAACAACACCCAACAACCCCAACCTTCATCTCGGGGTGCATGCTGTGACTGAGCGAGGTGCTCCAGGTGTGGGCCGGACTTGCAGTGACCACTCCATCACCACTGGGGGGCAGCAGGGCCCTCTTGTCCTCGTAGAAGGCCTCCAGTGGGGAGTAGTGGCCGGGGGCTTGCAACTGGAGCCTGGGGGGCGATGGAGGGAGGCGCTGCTTGATTCATGGCATGACATTCGTCCCTCCATGCATATGAAGTGAGATTGTGCAACCCACTTGTCGATTCAAACCTCTATTTTTGTTCTGACCAACAATCATAAGAGCTGGTCCTGGTTCCAGCTGAGGCCTTTAGAGGTGACTTATGTCCGCTAATTTGCATTCCTATTCCTATTCCTAGTTTGTAAAAGTGACCAAACAAAAGTAAACATGCCACACTATTGTAGTTATGTGTGGTGTGTTTACTTGTGTATGAAGCCATGTGGTGACACAGTATATAAAGGGGCATTTAGCAGACACTTTTGTCCAAAGCGACTTACAGTACATTTAATCGCTCTGTCCAGCCGCTCTACCCACTGTGCTTATGCCGCCCTATATACTCTCTTGTAGGTGTGTTGTGGAGTTGTATGGTGTTGTAATGGTGTTGTGACACTGCATGGTGTAGTTGAACGGTGGAGAGACAGGCAGTGAGACAGGTCCAGGGCAGGTTGTGGATGTTTTGGCTTAATAAAAAAAAAAAAAGGTGATGGTGTTAATCCAATGTTTGAGTAAGCGGTTTAAACCCAATTGAGTTCAATCTATTTGGATGTGAACTCAGCAGGATCCTACCATGTGGATTAAAGCTGTCTGTTTACAAGATAAGATTAGAGTCGGCCATACCAATAGAAGTATTATTGTCTGGTTACCATGGTGATATGGAAAGCAGGTATTACTAATCAAGTGTGACAACAGTCCTACTTCATTCAGAATGACAGCAGAGCCACCATTCAGTATTGTCTTAATAACATGAATGTGTGCTGTGTTGGTGAATGAAGTTCCTACAATGGGCTCTCTGTAAGCCTCAATATGTTATTTAGAAAACCAGTAGTCAGATAAGGTCAGAACTGCCACCAAGAAACATGACAAAACCTCCATGATGGTACGCTGGTGTAGAGACAACACGAGAGAGAGAGAACACGAGAGAGAGAACACGAGAGAGAACATGAGAGAGAGAACACGAGAGAGAACATGAGAGAGAACACGAGAGAGAACATGAGAGAGAACATGAGAGAGAACACGAGAGAGAACATGAGAGAGAGAACATGAGAGAGAACATGAGAGAGAGAACACGAGAGAGAACATGAGAGAGAACACGAGAGAGAACATGAGAGAGAGAACATGAGAGAGAACATGAGAGAGAGAACACGAGAGAGAACATGAGAGAGAACATGAGAGAGAACACGAGAGAGAACATGAGAGAGAGAACACGAGAGAGGAAAGAGACAGAAAACCGCGGTAACTAGTCTGTACTTCCCTTGTCAAGAAGTGTTGACTGAGTATCTCCACAATATTTCACTGCTTTCTTGTCAACAGAAAGCCCTTCCTCAATGTATTTCCTAACCACATCATTCAGCCAACAACAGGCGGTCTAAGGTTATTTGGAGTGTGCACTGTGGTTCAGGGTTTTCGGGGAGTCAAGAGATCGACTAGTGAGGAGCACGAGGTTGGATGATGTCACAGGTTTGCAGTTGATTCAGAATGTGCTGTGGGTGTGGCTAAAGAACAGGGGGAGGGGTTTATGAAGGGGATGCAGTCAATGATGTGAATGGTAATTCTTCCTTTATTGTTGCAAGAAATAATCTAACACCCATGACATTATATAGGGCGGTGTTTGGAGGCATGTTGGTAAGTAAATTGTAAGTATAATGGGAAGTATATTGTATTTTCATAATCTGCGCTACCCTTCAAAGGTTAAAACTGAAAAAAAGAAGCCAAAATTCACTAGCAACCATGACACCACTGAAAACCCCGGCATTTTTTTGTTGTCACCAAAAATAGTATCATTTTTCCGGGAAATGAGCTGTCAAGGTGAAAATCTATTTCTGCTCTATGTTGTCTTGCACCACATCCCCAGGGCCTGCAAATCCCAACCCAAACAACATCATCCCAGCGCTCCAATATGTGGCTATTTCTGTCCCTTCTATCCAACACCAATGAATATAATCTAACAAGTCATATGGGCTTCTGTCCTGAACTACACTTCTCCTTTAATGATCACATGTAATGCGTTATTGATTTCCGTGTACCCTCCATTTACCCTCCAGACAGAGGTTGTACCCTCCATTTACCCTCCAGGTTGTACCCTCCATTTACCCTCCAGGTTGTACCCTCCATTTACCCTCCAGGTTGTACCCTCCATTTACCCTCCAGGTTGTACCCTCCATTTACCCTCCAGGTTGTACCCTCCATTTACCCTCCAGACAGACGTTGTACCCTCCATTTACCCTCCAGGTTGTACCCTCCATTTACCCTCCAGACAGACGTTGTACCCTCCATTTACCCTCCAGGTTGTACCCTCCATTTACCCTCCAGACAGACGTTGTACCCTCCATTTACCCTCCAGGTTGTACCCTCCATTTACCCTCCAGACAGGGTGGAGGTTGGAGGTCAAGCAGAAGAGGGTCCCTGGATGGTGGAGGAGGGGTAGGTCGGGTAGGAAGGGTGTGGTCGCTACACTGTAGGCCGTGCTTTGAGCCCCCTACACCAACCCTCAAATGTGATGATACATTTTTATTTTATAAAAGGAATTGTGAGCCCTTTTTTAGAATTTTTTTCAAATTTCTTTTCCAGCTTTTGCCATTATAAAATAGTGTACTTATTTATTTCGATTACTCACCTGTGCATTTTGCTGTTACATCCAAAATTGCCATGCTGGATTAATAAAATTATTATATGAATATATAAATTTTGCAATACTCGTATACCATTCAGTTAGCATGCTCTTCTATTGGCCTGCTAGCCTGTTGGCATGCTAACCTTTTGGCATGCTAGCTGGCTGGGCGTGGCACTCACCTGACTTGGTGCTCCAGGAAGCTCATGTAGCGGTACAGCAGGGTGTAGGAGGGGGACAGGATGCCCACGGACTTCATCCTGGCGCCGCGCTCCACCGCGCTCTCCACCGCCATGTTGGCGAAACACGCCAGACCAAAGTAACTCCCTTTCCGGAAGTAACTGAGGGAGAATGGTAGGAGAGTGATCATGTAAGACAGAGAAGGACAGAGAGAGAGTGATTAAAGGGCACCATTTTAGGAACTAGCAGATGGCTTCGAGTGTGTGTGTGTGTGTGTGTCTGTGTTTGTGTCTGTGTGTGTGTGTGTGTGTGTGTTGTTTTGCCAGGTAACCGGTTTTGGGTAGTTCTGCTCTGCCCAGAAGAAGATGAGAAAATTGAGTCTTGAAGGCCACTCTCTTCTCTTAATAATCTCTTCTCTTAATACTCTATAGTTGTTTCATTCATACTTCACCATCCAGAGCCAGATGTTTCACACATCATTGTCAATAATGAGCAGATGGTGTTAGGGCAACACAAGAATGCCTACAGGGAAGACTGGAAAATGAGGATCGAACCCAGAACTTTTCAGCTGGTAGTCCAACATCCTAACTACTATAGTATTCTGCCGTCATGACCAACTACTACTACCTGTGTGTGCGTGTGTGTGTGTGTGTGTGTGTGTGTGTGTGTGTGTGTGTGTGTGTGTGTGTGTGTGTGTGTGTGTGTGTGTGTGTGTGTGTGTGTGTGTGTGTGTTTGTGTTACATGAAGTCAGTGGAGACCCTGTGGGATCCGCTGGCGATGGCTTTGAACTCCACACCATCCAGGTCCATGTCCCGGGGGAGACACCACTCCAGCATGTTACCTAGCAACACACACACACACACACACACACACACACACACACACACACACACACACACACACACACACACACACACACACACACACACACACACACTTAATATCCTTATAATACATAAAGTTCAATGAAACTGTACCTCCTCATGTTGATGAGGACTTGGGCATGGGTTTGTCCCGCAATACCGAAGTCTTTAGACTAGAATTTGAGGAATCCACCAGGCATTTCAACAGCACTTAGAAGTAGGAGCTGGGGGCTGGGAGAGAAGCAGAACTCCTGTAGGGAAGTGACAGGAAAGTGGAAATGATTGTAGGACAGAAAGAAACTGGACTGAGGTGGAGGAAAGGGGAAGAGGTGACGGTAGAAGAGAGGAGGTGACAGGAGAGGTGATCCATGAGTGGAGCAGGTGACGTGAGGGCGGTGGCAGGAGAGGAGGTGACAGTAAGAGAGAGGATGTTACATGAAAGAGGATGTGACAGGAGAGGGGCTAGAAAAGAGAAAGAAGTGGAGGTGGCCGTAGAGCGGAGGAGGTGACATAGGAAACAAGTCAGGGACAGGAGTGGATGAGATGGAGGAAGCAGAAGATGGAGGTGACTCAGCCAAAATGCTGTGCTCGCTCCACCCATCAGTCCCGCACACACACACACACACACACACACACACACACACACACACACACACACACACACACACACACACACACACACACACACACACACACACACACACACACACACACACACACACACACACACACACACACACACACACACACACACACACACACACACACACACACACCTGTTGATAGAGACCCTCTGCCCAGCAGCATCCCTCTATCAATCTCTATTGATTACATTAACACTGTTTCTCACGTATTACTGCACTCGTGTCTTCAGTAGCCTAAATGTGTTACAAATAATCCATTGTTCCAAGTGATATTGTTTCATCATAAACTGTAAAACTCGTTTGGATGCGAGCAATCAATGTCCTTAATCCATTTTTATTTTTTACCCGACTCGTTCACACGAAAACACTTAATGGATTAGGGTATAGATTAGTTTTGAGATAGGACCACTGTTCCTGACTGGACCCCCCGTCTTCACCACAGCTCATTAAAAATGAATAGCAACGCCAGATTGTGGATTTTTTTTTTAATCACGCCGACCCGTCTCCAGTCATCTCCACTCAGGAGGTTTAGATGAACATTCAAACATATTACACACGTAGTCTTGGTCACGTCTGATTATGTCGCCAAAGTGTGGTATTTGTACGACGTTTCGTGTAGACCAGCGGCTTTTCGTTTTGGGGTTCGCGTTCCCACAGAAAAAGGAGCTCTAGGCGTGGCTGAGACACCTTCGGGTATCTCTGCTGTCTGGGATTGGCTTTCTATTCTTGGTTTTAGCATTGCTGTCCACTTTCATGAACAATACACAGACTGTGTTCCGACACACATCATTCCAACTCTAATCCCATAGTTGCATAATATATAAAGGCTTTATCTCTATTTGAGTCTCACCTGATCTGGTGTTAAATGTCACCACAAAGACAGACACGATCTGGTCCTTTTCCTCCCATTTCACCATCCTACTCTCCAGCGACAGTTCTTCAGGCGTGGAATCGGAGGGATGCTCATCCGTGTCCAGGCACAGCGAGGCGTCGGTGGCCGCCGGGGTGATGGAGGTCGCGGGCAGGGCGCTGCCACCGCCGCCTGTGTCGATGCAGACAGACTTGGGACCCCCCGGACTTGTGCTCCACCCAAACCCCGGGGCGTTGCATCCCAATGCCCGGCTGTTGGAGGGACTCGCCAGGGGCTTCTCGCCGTCGGCCCCCGCCCCCGGCTTCTCCGCGGAGGGAACCTCTTCCCAATCCAGGAGAGGTGCTCGGTCTGACCGCTCTACCATCACGGAGTCCGTCCCCACCTAGTCTCACCACACGGATGCGGATGACGTTCAGCTGACAGACACCAGCTCCATCCGTGATTAATTCAAACTCGAGGGCAATTGGTTGAATGATAAAGTAATAATGTGCACTCTTTCTAATTCGTTACGTATGCATTTCTCGTAAAAAACAGCTTGCGTTTTTGCCAGATTACCTTTCCAGTTATACTATGTGGTGATAAATGTGATACTGTTGAAACGGAAACACATCGTGTAATGTTGCATTCATAGAAACCTCGTTCAATAACCCACACTGAGACCGCGATACATTGCAAACGTTTAAGAAAAAAAAGAACGGATATGTCTTGAACGCAACCCACACGGTTAATAACACAAGAGGTTTTGGCTTTTGGTTACGCACTTTCCATAACATTATTTAGCTATGAGGTCTTTCAAATTAATTATGAAAATAAAGATGGCTCAAATAGTTTCAGAAAACCATATTTATTCATACATTCAATCTTATATACGACTAAAACATATACAAAATGAGCTTGAATCATACGTCTAAAAAAAAGACTCGAAAAAAAAAGTCGAAATTTTGTGGTGAATGTGCGAAAGAGAATCTTAGTCCGTGTTGGTGACGCCTTCCAGAGACACGTCAGCCACACGGAAGCAGTGCTCCTCAGACAGCTGAGCTGCTACAGTGTACCTGCCTTGAGATTTGGATTGTCAAAATGGGTAAGTAATCACAGTGGCTATTCGAAGAAACATTTTTTTGTCAATGCTCAAAAGTATACATGAATTCATTTGTTACAAATATTCAAAGTATAATTGTCCACATATTAATACTCTCGTGAACTGCCCTGCTCTGCTACAACTGTTGCTAGCAAGTGGGTACAATGGTTCTGTTCACCTAATTGAATTAATTTCACTTTCATAACTTCAAATTAAATATTTAAATGAATGACCGTTAAGCGTAGACGTGTTGAACCATCACAATCACGATATATTTTTATTAGGGTGTTAAATTCTCTAAGCTAATTCCACCGACTTGCTGAACCAGTTATCCAAGCTAGTCAACATTGTAGGCTATGCGGTGGACCACGCATTTCGTTCTTCTGGTAATGCATTGCATCTCGTCTCTGTTGTGTCTCCAGGTGGCTTCTTCTCCAGAATATTCTCCGGTTTGTTCGGCACCCGAGAGATGAGGATTCTCATCCTGGGTTTGGACGGCGCCGGGAAAACCACCATTCTGTACCGGCTGCAGGTTGGCGAGGTGGTCACAACCATCCCTAGTACGTAACGCCGAGGCCTATCCAAACTCATGCTGTCCGCATCCAAACATGTTCAGTACACTGTTGATGGTTGCTCATGTGGATCGGGAGCGAGAGCGACTTTCATCACAGGCAAATGCGTCATATTTTGGCGAATCATTTCGAAGCTTTCTAAAAACATATCAGCCTGACCTTTATAACACTGCGGGTTGTCCCTCTCTTCAGCCATCGGGTTCAACGTGGAGACTGTCAGCTACAAGAACCTCAAGTTCCAGGTGTGGGACCTGGGAGGACAGACAAGCATCAGGTGTGTGGAGGACCAAAGATTGTTCAGAGAATAAGTTCAAAGGCCTTGTCCGACAATTAATATGAAGAAATGTCAAAAGAAAAGATGTAGCTTCTTGAATCGATGGAGCAGTTGTAGCTGGTTCCCGTCCCTGAATGTGTGTTCAACTTTTGCAGTAAATATTGGTATTGACTAATCATCAAAAATGGCTTATTTTACCATGGGAAGGATTCTTAAAAGTAAGAAGGTACTATCTTCCGCATAGTGTCAGTCTTTGACATTTCCCCACAAAGACAAGACTGTGGTTGTGTCTAGTTGTGGTTGTTTGGTGTAGAATGTTTTCCATCTCCGTTCTTAAAGGTCTCTCTGGAGCCCCCGTACCCTCTCATCCATGCTACATTTAAATAATGTCACCCTGTGGTTTATATTTCTCAGTTGTCTTCTCTATCTTTATTGGTTTTCTGTTGGGCTGCTCGATTTTCCATTGGATGACTCGCATTTGGTGATTTTTTCTTACTTTCCTTTAGCCCCACTCTCTGTTCCCATAACCTAATTTGGCCTACTATATCACTGTTGTCATCAGTACTACTCTTCGTGGTAATTGATAATGTATTACGAAACTTTCATTTCAAATGTTCAGTATGCTAAACCGTCATTGCACTGTAGCGGCTACGGTGGTGTGCTGCTCCTGATCCCCTTGACTTAATGGATGAATTCTGACTCTTCCAGGCCCTATTGGCGGTGCTACTACTCTAACACAGACGCCGTCATCTACGTGGTGGACAGCAGTGACCGGGACCGAATGGGCATCTCCAAGTCAGAGCTGGTGGCCATGTTGGAGGTGGGTCACGACAACCTATCTCAGCCAAAATGGTGCAAGCAACAAAAAGGGCTTTGCATATGAGCACGTCAAACACTGTGCACCAAAATGATTACTGTAAGCACTTGTGTGCACAGTATTTCCCTGCTTGTGCGAGCAGTAGCCTGTGAGGAGAAAAATAATGCATTGAGCACATAAATTGAAGCAGTATGAAACTGACCCCCCCCCCTCCCCAAGCAAGCTCCCGTTTAACTAAGAGACGTCTCAGAGCTTTGGAGAACAACAAAGTGAAACACCGCAGACAGCCGGCAGCCGTTAACAAAACCTATTTGTTGAGTAAAGCGTCATCACGCTCAACCATAGCCTTGAAGATTAGCAGTCCTTCACTATATAAAATATATAATCTAAATGTAATAAGTTAGAGCAACCAATCACATTTGAGGATTCAATGTTGGACTCCGCCCACTTAGTCCCAAAAAGAGAACCATGCTGATGTCATCATTGTGCACCTTGCCGCACACCATGCGCTACGCATGGTTTGGTTGTTCTCACTTACGTGTTGCTTTGGAATAAAGTGTGTGATTAATGATGCAATCCTATAAACAAAAATATACCGTATAAGGCAGTCAAAATCACAGCAGGTGCTGTCGCCCATGAGACAGTCAACTGCAGACAGTAACGTATGTGTTGTACCGCGGGGTCCTCAGGAAGAGGAGCTGAAGAAGGCCATCCTGGTGGTGTTTGCCAACAAGCAGGACATGGAGCAGGCGATGACCCCCACCGAGGTGGCCAATGCCCTGGGGCTGCCGTGCCTCAAAGACAGGAAGTGGCAGATATTCAAGACCTCAGCCACCAAGGGCACTGGCCTGAATGAAGCCATGGAATGGTAGGATCACCCCCCCCATTTCAATTGTTTTCTTAAAACAAGATTGCATTTGGCAACATATTGATCAGGGTTGTGTAATGCCACTATTAATGGGACACTTTCAAACATAATATTGTAAGCAGAAAAATCAAATGCCCAAGTTGCAGTATATTTGGAAAGGGTATTGGTTGATGCATTTCTGATGTAGTCCCCACCCTCAGTAAACAAGGTGAAGGTGTGTTGGGAATATAACCAGCCACCTGTGCAGGTGTGTAAATTACTTCCTCATTTTACAACCAAGCCTCTTGTCTCTCGCCCCTCCCCGTAGGCTGGTGGAGTCCCTGAAGAGCCGGCAGTAAAGACGGTCATGTGAACACTCCGATGCCTTCTCTGTACATACTCTGAACTTCAACCTCCCCTGCTGTATAAAGCCTCCTGATTGGCCTTCCTTTTGCCCCGCCCCAAGACGCCTTTCAATACACACCAGAGACGGAAAGCAGAGTCATGTTCTTCCCCCACCTTGTCAAGATGGTGGCCGCTCAGAAGAAGTAGTTTATGGGCAATCTTTTTCCCCCAGTGGGGGGTAACTGGAGGCATTTAGCAGTCAAGCCAGAGCAGACCAAGCATTCTGTCGCCTGAGCTGTTAAAGACTTTGACTGCCATGTCAATGGATTGTTGACTGTTTTTTCATATCCAAAAATGGCCGCTATTAAAACTTGTGACCAAACCTACTGGAGATAAAGATGGCTACCACCACACCACTCCTACATTCACCTTTTTCCTACGTTAGATTAAACCCATTTGTGTTCCCATCTTTTTTCTTTGGTATTTCCTTTAAAAGATAAAACAAACTTTACCTGTTGAGATCCCGGTTTGCATGTTAGTCATTTGGTTACTGAACACTAACTGTTGAATTGTATACCCAAAATTTTATGATTGCATATTTATATTTGCTGTATACTGGACATGTTGCATTTACATTTAGCAGACGCTTTTCTCCAAAGCAACTCACAATAAGTACATGATGCATAGTTAAGACTGCTTTCAGTGATTGTACCATTTTGAAATCTTGCATTCTTGTTTGTGTAGTCAAACTGTACATAATATTGCATGGTGATCATTGAAAAGGTTTTAATTATAATATTAAAAATAAACAGTATCTGAAATGCTAAATTTCAACATTGTACTTTAATCTGCACAATATACAAAGCCACAAACAACGGAGTGTTCCTGTCATGTCCCAAACATGTAAAGAACATTCAAGCGTGATCATTAAAAGACTATTGCCATGGTCTACAGGCATGTGCTCTGTCATACAAACTGAGCTCAATCCTACAGCTCATCGTATCTTCCCATGATCCTGCTGTTCATAGTATTGGTCACACTTCAGATATGTTGGTGGAATTCTCTGGCCCTACAAAGTTGGAGGCTTTGGAATAGATCAACCAGACCCCAAAACACTGTCCAGTTTAGTTTGGAAAGCACAGCGGTTGGGATACTAACTTCCTTAGCACTAGCCACCATTAGCATTTGATAAGCTAATGTCCTTGGTGTTAGCGCAGCACGGCTAGGTTTTTGAGTGTTTGCCTGGGCTTCTTGGCCTTGTAGCCCGGCCGCATAATCTCTATCTTCCTCTTCTTGGCTTGGATCTTGTTCTTGTGTTTCTTCATCTTCTTCCTGGCTGCGATGTCGGGGTTGGCCACGGCCTGGAGAGAGGACACATTAACAACTTAATCATTCAACTCCAGGACACTGGCCATGTCCTGGAAAGAATTGGCATCGAAGTCCCTTGTGCGCCGTAATGTGTTGGTGTGTGGTTGGCGAGTCATTCCAAACAAAACATAAGCCTTCCACCACTGGTATGGACTCCACGTTTTTTTTTGTGTTTAAAAAACAGGTTTTTTTAAACAAGCCTGTTGAGCAAATACCAACTAATAAATGATACTTCACTCAAGTTTGTAATGATGAAAGCGAAATGGAAACTACATTTAGATCTTAATGCTCAAAGTTACAAAATTAATGCATTGAGAAATGCAATTCCACCTAAGGAACTCCATTCAGAAAACCGTAAACCAACAGCAGAAGTGCACTGTACCTGTAGCGCCCGGTGGCGTTTGCGTGCGGCTCGTCTCTGAGTGAACTCCTTCTGGACCCCAGAGAACGCCATGGAGAAGTTCTTCAGCCCCACCTGATTCTTCAGCAGCTCTATGAGCTCCTGGGACAGGTTCTTCAGGGTGGGGTCTACCACACACAAACATTCATTTAGCCATGTCATCCACTGGCACACACTTTCACACTCCACCAATAACTTTCTATATTTTTTGCATATACATTTTAGTTGCACTTCATTAATGTCTGCACTTTATCTCTAGGCATCCTTCAGCCCGTGTCCTCCTGCATGGAT
Organism: Urophycis tenuis; assembly: GCA_036785325.1. Lineage (NCBI taxonomy): Eukaryota > Metazoa > Chordata > Actinopteri > Gadiformes > Phycidae > Urophycis > Urophycis tenuis. Next base: position 300,568 of record JAXIVH010000043.1, read on the forward strand.
GGAGCCTACCAGTTGGTACAGTCCACTGGGCATGCCGGTAGGCTGATCTACCCAGCATACATCTGGGTGGACACTCCCACTTGTGATGTCACTAGATGGTGGCTTTTGAAGTGGCTTGTCATGGCGACTCTATTCTAAACAGTATGCAGGGGCTGAGTATCTGGTTCAAGGATGTCCTCAGCTATGATGGTGCTCACTCGTGACCCTCCGGGCTGTCTGGGCTTCCTCCTGTACCCCAGCGGTGCTCACCTTGCTCTGCGTACGTGCTGTCCAGCTCCCGGTACAGAGGCTGGAGGATGGCCGTGAGGTACGGGGCCAGGCGCTCCTTGCCGAGGTCCAGAGAGATGGCCCCCAGGAACTTAAACACACAAAGTCTCTACAGGGGGGAGTAGACATGTCTCAGGGAACAGACCGGCTCAGTCAGAGTACTACCGCTTTGTTCATGGTGTGGGTGGCCTTAATTACCTATAATTATATATAACTGTCTATACACCTATACAATATATCATTGTATATATTACCTATAATTATCTTTACATGAGCGAGTTAGAGTGAGTGAACAGGGAAGAGTCTGATGTCAGAGAACATTTGAGTATGTAATTTGAGTAACCGTGTGAGTTAAAATGCGTGAGTTGGTGAACGTGTAAGTGAATGTGATTGAACATGTGAGCCATTGAGTGAATGATATTTGAGAGTGAACATGTGAATGTGTGAGTGTAAGATTAAGAGCGAGTGAGTTAGTGAACATGAAAGTGATTGAGTGATTGAGAGTGAAGGAGTGAGGGGGTACCCTGAGCGGTATCTTGGGTGTGCTGGCCGCCTCCCGCCGGGCCATCAGAGACAGTTTCTTAATGATCCAGAGGAGGGAGGGGGGGCGGTGGTCCTGATCCCCCTCCTCCACCTGTTTTGCCTCCTCCTCCACCTCCGCCTCCTCCACCTCCGCATCCCGCTCTTCACACCCCTCCTCAGCCTCCTCCTCCTCCTTGTTCTCCTCTCCCTCCACTTCCTCCTCTGTCTCCTCCCCCTCCTTGTTCTCCCCTCCCTCCCCCACTTCCTGAGAGGATGTGAGGTGGGGTTCTGGGGGCGTGGCCTCAGACTCGGGGGAGATGAGGTACGTCGTCTTGGCAACGAAGACGAGGTTCTTGATAATCTGTGGGACAGGAAGTGCATTTTCCTATGTGCATTAGAGACGTTATTCATCAAGCTTTATTTGTAATGATGTCCCTTTTGGGCCTCCATGTGGGTGAGGCTGCCCGTGGCTACCTGCTCTCCTGAAGCCGTGTCCAGAAACTTGGAGAGGAGTTGGTGAGAGAAGGACAGGACACACTGCCTCATCTGGACACACACACACACACACACACACACACACAGAATATGTTATCGCTATGTTGGTCTCAATGAGAGAACAAAGAAGGAATGAAGAAGGAGCGGACCTTCCTGTCCAGCCTGGCAGTGAGGAAGGAAGTGGCCACGGGCAGCGGCTGCTCAGCTGCACCCTCCTCCCTCCACATCTGGACCAGTCCCTGGGGCTGCTGGGAGGCGAACAGCTGTCCAAACAGCTGGGATGCTGTCAGCCACACCCAGCAATGGGGGTAGCGCAGGTGGGCCTCAATGTGGCCTATAGAGGGCGCCAGAGAGCAGGATGCCAGATTGTTGAGATTGTTTTCAGTTTTAAAGCCCATGCTGCAGGGGTTTTTTTCTATTCTGACAATTTTCTAGTTGGTAATAAACATTTAAACAGTTATCCATTGTATTTTATGTAGGGTATCACAAAAGGGAAATGTAAGGAAAAGTAGATGATATGTTAGCCTTTGGCTAACATGTTAGCGATAATTCTTATTTCTCCCACAATGTATGACGTCACATCGGGGACTCCAGACGAAAGCCCACCTTGATACCATTGAGAGAGACGAGTAGTGAGAGAGTGACAGTGTCAGATATATAAGTAAATACATAGAGATAGATAGCTAGATAGATAGATAGATAGATAGATAGATAGATAGATAGATAGATAGATAGATAGATAGATAGATAGATAGATAGATAGATAGATAGATAGATAGATAGATAGATAGATAGATAGATAGATAGATAGATAGATAGATAGATAGATAGATAGATAGATAGATAGATAGATAGATAGATAGATAGATAGATAGATAGATAGATAGATAGATAGATAGATAGATAGATAGATAGATAGATAGATAGATAGATAGATAGATAGATAGATAGATAGATAGATAGATAGATAGATAGATAGATAGATAGATAGATAGATAGATAGATAGATAGATAGATAGATAGATAGATAGATAGATAGATAGATAGATAGATAGATAGATAGATAGATAGATAGATAGATAGATAGATAGATAGATAGATAGATAGATAGATAGATAGATAGATAGATAGATAGATAGATAGATAGATAGATAGATAGATAGATAGATAGATAGATAGATAGATAGATAGATAGATAGATAGATAGATAGATAGATAGATAGATAGATAGATAGATAGATAGATAGATAGATAGATAGATAGATAGATAGATAGATAGATAGATAGATAGATAGATAGATAGATAGATAGATAGATAGATAGATAGATAGATAGATAGATAGATAGATAGATAGATAGATAGATAGATAGATAGATAGATAGATAGATAGATAGATAGATAGATAGATAGATAGATAGATAGATAGATAGATAGATAGATAGATAGATAGATAGATAGATAGATAGATAGATAGATAGATAGATAGATAGATAGATAGATAGATAGATAGATAGATAGATAGATAGATAGATAGATAGATAGATAGATAGATAGATAGATAGATAGATAGATAGATAGATAGATAGATAGATAGATAGATAGATAGATAGATAGATAGATAGATAGCAGAGTGTAACATAAACTCGTCTGTGTTGTGTCTCAATGAAATGCAGGAGACGTGCGACCGGTTCGTCACTTTATTAACCTGTGACAAAACACAATACGTTGGATTCTGTAGCAAGGCGGCATGGATCAACACAGTATGCTAATATGAAAAGGAGATGAAATAATAGCTATTCACACATGTAATTATAAACTTAGATAAATGAATAATTTGATCGTTTTACACGGGATGATCAAGTCAGTAAAGAAATTAACATAGTCAGTAAAACGATCAACCACAACATCAGCCCCATTGGGGTCTTCCTCATAAAACACAGACCAGTCCGTACACTCCAAACACTCCTGTAAGTCCTCACATGCCTCCTTAGACCATACACGCACTGACTTTGTTGATATAGGCTGTTTACGGACCAAGGTGGTGGATTTGGATGACAGGAGCACCAGGTTATGGTCCGACCTGCCGAGTGGAGGGAGGGCAGTGGACGTGTAACTGTCTTTAATATTGGCATGAAATAAGTCAATAGTCTTGCCACATCTCATGGGGCAGTTGATAAACTGCCTGAACGATGGAAGTGAGGTGGAGAGAGTACAATGGTTAAAATCACCACTGATCATCACGAGAGCGTCCAGAGCGTCCAGAGCGTCCAGAGTGTGGCTTTGCAGTTCGTGAGCTACTCTTGCCATCATGTCAGTCGCCAGTTTGGCATTGGAAGATGGTGGAATATACACCAGAACGACAATGACATTGGAGAATTCCCAAGTGAGATAGGGTCTGCACTCACCCCCAGCAATTCAATGTTTCGGTCACACACTCTCTGCTTTTCGGTGATGTGTCCAGAGTGACACCATTGGTTGTTTATGTACAGGCAAACCCCCCCCCCCCCCCCCCCCCCGATTTCTTGCCTGAATTCACCGGGTCTCTGTCCTGTCGGATCACGGTGAAGCCATCCATTTCTATGTAAGCCGTCGTAATGCTGTCCGTAAGCCACGACTCCGTAAAACAAAGAAGGCTGCACTGTCGGTACAGCCGATCATACTTCAGAAGCGCTGCAAGTTCATCAACTTTGTTGACTACGGAGCGCACGTTGCCCATAATCACAGATGGTAGGACAGGCTTGTGCCTCCTGAGCCTGTTCCTCACCGTCGGCCTCTTTTCCTTCACTTTAACTCCGGAGGTAAATCCAGGCGTGGATGGCCACAGTTTGCCATTGTATCCCAAATGCTGTAGAGTTCACCCAGGCTATAGGAGACGACTGCTGGGTCAGACGCTCCAAAGCCTTGTAGCTTCATGCGAATAAATCCACTCCATATAACTAACCACATAAGTCCAAACGTGTACACTTTAAATCCCAATATATTGCGTGTGATTCTTGTGTGACAGTGACACGACGGTAAAACAAGACACGGGACAAAAACTTTGTGGTAGCGAGTCGCCGACAGGGCAGGCGCCACTTCTAATATAAGTTTGAACGGTTGTTCTTTCTATGAGTAGTTTCCCAACATAATCACGCATTTCTTAATTCGCCCTCTCACGTCTAACCGGTTCGAAATGATATGGCCATAATAAATGTTGATTGTGGGTCTTGCCACCTCTTCCTCATCCCAGTTAGACGCCATAGTTCTAGTACAAGGCTGAGGCTACTTCCACCACATCTCCCCCATGTGACGTCATCGCCGGATTGCATTAAAAATAACCATTACTAACAAAAACTACAAAAAACTGGACTTCAACACCATTTTGGACATTTCTAACTTTAGATACATATCTTGAGTGCTTTATGTACCCATTAATCGAAAGTGTTTAACCTGCACCATAGCCTTTAAATGAGGACATTTATTGAGGCTAACCAGGGGATGTGTGTGTCAGCTGAATTGGTTCATTTCTAGATAGAAAAGTTTGACTAGCTGAAGTTTGTACATAATAGATGAAATGGAAAAAGTACATTGTAATTAAACATACCGTATGTTTGTGTGTATTACTTTTAAGGCAAATATGTTCTAATGTATATGTGTGACAGAGTGAATGTGTGTCTCCCTTAAGCCATGTGTGTGTGCGTGTGTGTTCGTGTGGTACTCACGCCAGATATTGTCCAGTGTGTGGCGGGGCTGACAGAGCTCCAGTAGGTGGCAGTGTTGGATCAGTTTGGACAGCAGCGTCAGGTAGCTGAACAGCAACCGGTCAGCACCCTTCTCAGTCTCCTCCTCCACTAGCTGCACACACATTGATACCATTCATACTTATGTTCATTATATTAGATTAATATTACACTTTTATTGTATTATATTATATTCATATTCTACCTATATGAATGATATTATATCATATGATATTAACATGAACCTTTTGTTGATTAGTTAGAATACAAACATCAAAAGCCCCAGCTGTATCATCCTGGGGAGGTAACAATGACAACTCACATCCTGGTAGTTGTCAGGGTGGATCTCTTTCTCGATGATGGGGAGCAGGTCGTCAAGGCGACGGGCGAAGTTGTCCCCTTCCACCTCCACAAACAGCCCACACACCTGTCCCCCTAGACGACGCAGGTTGGTCTGGTGGGACAGGACCAAGATCAGATACTGTAATGCTCCTGTCATAGGTACTAACGTAATACTACTGTCATAGACACTACTGTCATAGGTACTAACGTAATACTACTGTCATAGACACTACTGTCATAGGTACTAACGTAATACTACTGTCATAGACACTACTGTCATAGGTACTAACGTAATACTACTGTCATAGACACTACTGTCATAGGTACTAACGTAATACTACTGTCATAGACACTACTGTCATAGGCACTAACGTAATACTACTGTCATAGACACTACTGTCATAGGTACTAACGTAATACTACTGTCATAGACACTACTGTCATAGGTACTAACGTAATACTACTGTCATAGACACTACTGTCATAGGCACTAACGTAATACTACTGTCATAGACACTACTGTCATAGACACTACTGTCATAGGCACTAACGTAATACTACTGTCATAGACACTACTGTCATAGGCACTAACGTAATAGTACTGTCATAGACACTACTGTCATAGGCACTAACGTGATACTACTGTCATAGGTACTAACGTAATACTTCTTCACTTAAATAACCACTGCCACTTTTCATGTTTTTCAATTTTGCACCTTATTCTGCATTCCTGCATTTAAACCTGCACCTTTATCGCACATTTACACTTCTGGTTAGAACGCCAACTGCATTTCGTTGTCCCTGTATTTGTACTCTGCACAATGACAATGAAGTTGAATCTAATCTAATCTAATCTACTAACGTAATACTACTGTCATAGGTACTAACATAATACTACAGTCAGGGATAATACTGTCATAGGCACTAACGTGATACTCCTGTCATAGGTACTAACATAATAGTACTGTCATAGGTACTAACGTAATAGTACTTGTCATAGGTACTAACATAATGCTACTGCCATAGATACAACAGTCATAGGTACTAACTAGGGATGCAGCGATACCACTTGTCGCCGATAGCGAGTACCGATACCGATACTTTCTAGATTTGGTCTCTATGAAAGAAGTGCAATTCATTTGAACAGGCTATTCCAAACCAAAACTAAACAGAGCTTTCTGGTTATAACAAAAAAAGCCTTCAAAGACAAAATGCCATCACATTAGACAAAATGTAAATATAACCAGATAAAGCGAATAACAACAAAAATAAATCACAAAAAGTGATCAGAACTATTGCTTAATAAACACATTATCACATTTCAGTTATCAAAAGTATCCTTCTTTCAAGTACACAAACCATGTGGCCCTATTCCCATGTTTCTTCAGAAAGGCTAAACAAATCAACAAACTATGTTGTCAAATGATGTCAACGTGATCTTTCACTTTATCATACACCTTTGGCAACATCACATCGGTGATGTAGAGGCGACTGGGAATCTCATGGGCTCTAGCACTTTTAAAAGACGGCGAAATCCGTCATTATCAACAACTGAAAGTGGCTGGTCATTGAGCGCTATGAAGTGAGTAAGTGCCTCTGTTATTTGCATTGCCCGTGAGTTGTCTTTGGACATTTTCTCTCGCTTTTGCAAGACGTCATAAGGTTGGCTGCTTCGGTCTTACGCCGCTAGCATTAGTGAACTCTGTGTACTAAGCACTATGGTTCGTCTTTCCTATGGAAGTACTTTCCTTTCCGCCTCTCGACACCGTAGCATTACAGATCTTACAGTCTGCCGGATGACACTTTATCTTAAAATATGCCCAAATCGCCGACATGACTTAGCCTACTGTTACGTCTTTTCGCAGCGAACTTTCACACACACAAGCCTTTGGCAGAATCTCTGAGTTTCTGCTCATTCATTATCTCCCCCGAGTTAGTTAGGTAGGACAACTCATCTCTGCATACGGCCGGTTTGATGTAGGCTACTGGCATAGTGGTATCGGTGCGTGGTATCGGCAATTAAAAATGAATACCAGTACCAGAGTATTTTAATGAAGTATCGGCCAGATACCCGATACTGGTATCGGTATCGGTGCATCCCTAGTACTAACGTAATACTACTGTCATAGGCACTAACGTGATATTACTGTCATAGGTACTAACGTAATACTACTGTCATAGGTACTAACATAATAGTACTGTCATAGGTACTAACGTAATAGTACTTGTCATAGGTACTAACATAATACTACTGCCATATATACAACAGTCATAGGTACTAACGTAATTGTACTGTCATAGGTACCAACGCAATACTACTGTCATAGGTACTAATGTAATACTACTGTCATGGGTACTAACGCAATACTACTGTCATAGGTACTAACGTAATACTACTGTCATAGGTACTTACGTAATGCTATTGTCATAGATACTACTGTCATAGGTACTAACGTAATACTACTGTCAGAGATACTAACGTAATACTACTGTAATAGATATTAATGCAATAGTAATAATGTATACGTCCACTGTCGGTATGTATATGTTGTTATATCTGTGTGCACTATTATGTTATATGTTATGTTATATGTTGTGCGTTAAAATATTGCTGCACATATGGAGTATGGGGAAAAGCAATTTCGATTCTTTGTGTAATTATTTGACTTTAGATACTAATGTAATGGATACTAATGTAATAGATCCTGTAATAGATACTAATACAATATATACTAATGTAATAGATACTGTAATAGATGCTACTGTTGTACACATTACGTAGATATTATGTAGATACTAGTGGACATTCAGTGTCTGCATTGGACCCACCCTAGCATGCTTAGAACAGTGGCCTGAGGTAGCCATGCATGTGGACTCACCTTCCCAGAAGCCATCCAGGTCTGGACGAGGGCGTAGAGGGAGTTCTGCTGGGTCAGGTCCAGCCTTGCCAGCAGGGCCTTGATGTCCAGGGCAGCCATCTTCTTACACAGGGCTGAGTCGTCATTGACCAGCACCAGTGCCAGCGGGGCCAGGAACAGACCGCTGTGCTGGGTAAGCAGGTTCTGGACACAACAGAACCACTCTGTAAGAATCGGGCAAGAACAGAACCACAACCAATCCAGCCACAAACCAATCCAAAACCAAGACATCAGCACCAGGTATGAAGAAGTACCAAGGAAATATGTTTTAAAATTAGGTTTTAAAATTTAAATGTAAAAAATATGAGTTTACAAATCTTTAAGAGAATGTGTGTGTCCAAGATGTTATTGTGTGTTATGTGTGTATGTTTATATTAAGTATGTGACATTAACAGTGTGCTTCCCTTGGATCTGTGTGTATGCACATGTGTGTTGAGTGAGTGTATGTACATGTGTGTGTGTGTGTAAGTCTATGTGTGTACCTGAGGAAAGGTCTGGAAGATGTACTCCAGCATCTCCAGGGCGACCTGTCTCCCAGTGTCGTGCTCGTAGCTCAGCTGGGCCACCACAAACTCCAGGTGACCCCTGAGCTTCTTCCCCAGGGGGTAGTCCAGCAGGTACTTCTGGTAGATCTGCTCAAGGGCACATCGGCAGCCACCGTCAGTGTACACGCTTAAGCAGCTACCACTAGCCAACTACTGTTACATGGATGAGCTTTGGTTCCACCAAAGCAGACACCAGTAAACACCGTACATCGAGTCGTACATCTCTTGGGATAAAAGCAGGGACCGCTGTTATCTTGACAAGGTTGATTTCCTTGCACTGGATAAACTACTAGACAACTTGGAAAACAACAAAGCAAACACATCAAAGGAAAGCAGTGTCTGTAAAGTATGGCTGTAATGTCTCTCTCTCTGTCTCTCTTTCTGTCTGTCTCTCTGTCTGTCTGTCTGTCTGTCTCTCTGTCTGTCTGTCTCTCTCACACACACACACACACGATGATGTTGACTAAAAGTCGTTCTCTCGAGATTCGAATCATCAAAGATTGGAGCACACATACCTGTCTGCAGTGCATTCTGACCACAGTGTTGCCGTTGGATACGGCCAGCTTGGCCACTTTGGACATCAGCTGTTCCATCTCTGGGACAATCAACTTCCTGGAGAGTATGGCCTGGATGAACCGACGACACACACACACACACACACACACACACACACACCGCTGTAAAACATGGCTCCTCCATCATCCTGACAATATACCTTATACTCCAGGGACAGGATATCAATACAATGAGGGGAAGGTGAAAAGAAGAAGAACAAGGTCCTGAAGAGGAAAGCACCTTGAGCAGGCTGAAGGCGGTGGCCTGGCGGGACTGGTCATAAATGTCCTCCTCAGCATAGCCCAGCAGCACCTGTAGCTGAGTGTCTGAGATCTTGCTGCTCTTCACACTCTTCACCAGCACCGTGATGCACTGAGAGAGAGAGAGACAGAGAGAGAGAGAGAGAGAGAGAGAGAGAGAGAGAGAGAGAGAGAGAGAGAGAGAGAGAGAATTGAAAAATAAACTGAAAGGTGTTGATAGATTTTCCAAAGTGTGTGAGAACTCCCGCGTCCCTGTGGAGGTGTTTGCTGTGGGCCCTGTGATGCTCAGTACCCTGAAGCAGCTCTGCACCAGCTGGTAGTTCTCCCCGCTGGCCGCCCCAGCCTTAGAGTAGTCCTTGAGCAGCAGGAAGAGCTGCTGGTTGAGCTGGGCGGACGTCTGCTGCACGGCAGGCAGGGGCAGCCTCATCAGCCACGTCAGGGTGGTCAGAGCCTCTGTGGTCACCTGGTCACCACACATACAGGGAGAGGGACAGAGGACAGGAAGGAAGGAAGTCCAATGAATGAAGGAGGGAAGGAGAGAACAAACAAATGACGGAAGAGAAACATTAAGAACAAGCCAAGGGACAATGTACATCCTATTAGCCCAGGTAAACATGCACACACTCGCACACACCTTGACATGCATGGAGTTGAGGCAGTCCAGCAACAGGGGGACAAATGGGTCGAGCATCTGCAGCACGGCAGGCTCAGATGAGGACACTTTCCCACTCCTCAGACTCTGGTACAGGAGCTGGAGAACACACACACACACACACACAGGCTCAGATGAGGACACTTTCCCAGTCCTCAGACTCTGGTACAGGAGCTGGAGTCCAGTGTGTCCTGGGCACTGGGAAAAGGGCCAGACTGAGCGGTCACCTTGAGCCCGGTGTCCACCAGGATGTACAGGTTGGTGTGGCTGCTGACCGCTGCCTTCCTCACCCCTCGGGTGGGGGTGGGGGGGAGGAGCAGGCAGCTTGGAGGGGGGAGGCGAGGGTCCGGGGGTGGTAGGGCTGAGGCCTTGTCTCTGAGAGAGAGAGAGAGAGAGAGAGAGAGAGAGAGAGAGAGAGAGAGAGAGAGAGAGAGAGACAGAGACAGAGACAGAGAGAGAGACAGAGACAGAGACAGAGAGAGAGACAGAGACAGAGAGAGAGAGAGAGAGAGAGACAGAGACAGAGACAGAGAGAGAGACAGAGACAGAGAGAGAGAGAGAGAGACAGAGAGAGAGAGAGAGAGAGACAGAGAGAGAGAGAGAGAGAGAGAGAGAGAGAGAGAGAGAGATACAGAGAGCAGTGGGTTTAAGAATAGGTTTATATCAGGTTTTATTTGTGTGTCTGCTTGCGCCTGTTTCCTTGAATGGACAATCAGGACTCTACCACAGAATTGTTAAAATCCATATTAGTGAGCACTTCTCCTTTGCCAAGGTAATCCATCCACCTGACAGGTGTGGCATATCAAGATGCTGATTAAACAGCACGGTCATTACACAGGTGTCCCTCGGGCCGGTCACAATAAAAGGTCACTCTAAAATAAGAATCAAAATCGAGTGTGTGTACCGTGTGCGTACATATTTCTGTGTATGTACGTCAGTATCAGTCTGTGTGCGTACCGGTCTCTCTGTGTGAGCAGGGGCAGACTCTGGCTGACAAGGGCGTGGCTCAGCAGCAGGATGTCCTGGTGGTCCACGCCCTCATTGGCCAGCAGGCCCAGCACCATCCTGCGCAGCACGTCGCCCACCTTCCCACACACCTTGACGCTGGACGACGCCTCCAGGATCTACCAATCAGAGAGCGGCTTCAGTAGGACACCACTGTTGGTTAACTGCAAGTCTTTCCTTTTAAAAAGGTATCTCAGCATCACAGTAGGTCCCAGTAGGTCCCACAGTATTATTATAATGCTGGCGCCACCTATCGCCGCACATTTAAAAACACAGAAGAAGAGTACACGTATGCATCCCCCCTCCCTTGAGGATGGCCCCTGATGGCTGCCCCTCACCTCTTTGAGGGGCAGGATTAGCTGCGTGATGCGCTTCTTGCCACAGTACTGAGCCACCAGCTCGTAGGACACCAGACTCTTGCTGTGGCGCGCCTCCATCAGCTTGGACACGATGCCCTTCACCTCCTTCTCCTCCGACAGGTCCCCGAACAACTCGTTGTTGAAGATCTGGGGGGGGAGCGTCTTGTCAATAAACCTGTTCAACTTTAAGACAGGCACCATCATAGGACAGAGCCCCACACACACACACACACACACACACACACACACACACACACACACACACACACACACACACACACACACACACACACACACACACACACACACACACACACACACACACACACACACACACACCTCCAGCAGCAGGGGGATGCAGTGGTCCAGCTGTCCCGTCTTCAGTGTGGGACCGAGGGCGGCCAGCAGCTGGTAGACTGTGTAGGTCAACACATGGACCTACATCACCGCACAAGGAGACCGCATCACCATGGTGACAGCACCCTGTCCTCCACTACACCATCTCCTCCCTCCAGCTTCATTTCTCGGGGAGGTTGATGAGACGGTGGCAGTGTAGCCACACATCAAATATGAAATATCAGAAATGGTCCCAATGTACTTTCATCTTTGTGAGGTGACACATTGGCATGCCCTGTTCACCAATGGTTCTCATCTTGGTCAATGTTTAGACACAGAAGAGGTGAGCGGGAATAAGCAGAAGATTCACATTAAAATAACTAAATAAGTACAAACTGTAGCTAACAGACAATGGAAAGCATATTTTTGGACTGTTCTGAGGTACTTCTGCCTTACCTTCAGCCAAGAAAACAACACCACACAGTGTGTGTGTGTGTGTGTGTGTGCGTGCGTGCGTGCGTGCGTGCGTGCGTGCGTGCGTGCGTGCGTGTTACCTGGTAGCCCCTGTTGAGGGCCGACTGCATCTCCTGCAGCAGGTAGAGCAGGTAGCGCGGGCCGAGGGTCTCGATGATCTTCACCAGCGTGCCACGCACCACCTCACGCACCTCTTCATATCGGTTCCTCAACAGCACACACACCTTCAGCAGGATCCTGCACACACAGGCGTGCACACACACACACACACACACATGTGCACACACATCCGCATGCACACACACAAAGAACGGCCTTTTATCGAATGTTTGAGGAAATATTATGCACTTCTAGTAATACAACGATAAAAAGATGATTATGCTCTGTGCAGTTGTTGTTTTTTTATAATTGTAATTATTTGTATCTACCACAATTTCCTTTTAAAATCCCTGTGTCCAACAGGCTGCTAAAACAGGGTGTTCTGGTTAAAGGTGGGAATGATCACCATGCTCATTTTACTGCACTAAGTATGTGGAGGGTGGTGTTAGAAGCCCCTCCATAGGGGGGCACCTACCCAGGCAGATGGGCCTCCATGACGTGCTTGGGGAGTGTGTTCAGCAGTTTGACCATGGCGAAGGCAAGGGGGACTCGGACCACCTCCTCCTCCTGGAACTCCTTAGACTTCACTGACTTGTGCTCATCGTCTTGCTTCACCTGCAACACACACAGTTATTAAGATTCCCTGACAAAATTAAAATACCACACATAGCATAAGAATGTGCACATATGAGTGTGTCCATGTGCGTGTATTTAAGTGTGTGTACCTTGGCAGTGAGACAGCTGTGCAGCCTGGGCAGGATGTTGGTCTGGACAGACCTGTGGATGTTGTTGATCAGCGCCTCCAGCTCAGCCTTGTTCTGTGGCAGGCCGCTGGCCACCGGGGCGTCCCGTGCCTTACGCAACTTGGGCTTTGCCGCAATGCCAGCGTCATCCTCCTGGTCGCTGTCCTCCGTCTCCATGGCGACGTCCTCCGCATCCACCATGCCGTCCGTCTCCATGGCGTCTTCCTCGTCCTTGCTGGCCGCGGCAGCCTCGTCCTGGGCGGGGCTCTCGGTGGACGCCATTCTCTCCGCTGAAAGAGAGGGGGGGAGCTGTGACTGATGGGTAATGGTAACCATGGCTATGCCAGGCCACCCAAACCTTTTTACAGAGATTAACAGCAATGATGTGTTTCACCTGCTTCTGACAAGTGTACTTATTGTAAGTCACTTTGGACAATAGCGTCTGCGAACTGCCCTAGATGTAAATGTAGATGTAAATGTAATGGAGGCAAAGCAGCAAGAGAGACAGCGAGTGTGAGAGCAGGAGTGAGAAAGAGAGAGACAGAGAGACAGAACGTTGTGTGATTCTTACCTTCTCTGGCCTTGGCCGCCTCCATCTCTTTAGAGAGGGTCTTATGATCAAAATGGAAGGCATCCAGCACGGTGACCAACAAACTACAGAGACACAAAACACAGAAGAGAAGACAAAGAAGTCAACTCCTTCAGCTTCACAGGGCTCAGGGTTAGGGGCTCATATAAAAGGTGAGCCTGTGAAGCCTTTGAGACGGATTGTTGGGCATTGCTAATAAAAATGACATCTGAATGTCTGGATAACTAGACTGGATCAGATGGTTATGGTTATTCATCCCTGAGTGGGGAATTCAGTTGTAACAGCCTAAACACCTTATGATATAATAATCTAAAATATAATAATTTAAAATATCAATAAAAATACAGGTAAACCATAAACAAATATTAATTGCACTTACACAGTGCTTTTAAACACGCTTTATCCATGACCACTTCTATGTACAAAGTTGACTTGCACACAAATACACACTGAGGAATGTACACAGATGTTGGCACCCACCTGACAGCCAGCTTCTGCTCAGCCTGGCCGTTCTGCAGCACGTGGATGAACTGCCGCAGGTAGTACAGGTACTTGGACCAGGTGAGCTTCCTGCACACTGCAGCCACCATCTCGGTTCCTGCTGAGATCATGGCCTCATGCTACACACACACACACGCACGCGCACACGCACACGCACACACACACACACACACACACACACACACACACGCGCACACACACACACACACGCGCACACACACACACACACACACGCACAAATAAATGCATTGCATGATTTTGAATTATTATGTTATGTTACAATATAAAATCAGGGTTCATACACATTTAGACCAAAAGATTTCCATGACTTTTCCAAGACTTTTCCATGACTTTAAACCAAATTTCCATGACCAAACATTTGGTGAAATCTCGGTGTATACATGAAAAAGTGATCAAATGTAGTATTAAAACTAACAATGAGAATTCCAAAGCATACAGTATATCTCAAATGCTGCTTTTTATTTTGACTATGTGTGTGTGGACTCCAATTTAAGTTAGGCAAAAAATGTACATAAAACATGAGAAGAATTGTAATTTTTCTGTTGGACTTATGTATATGTGTATACACACACACAGATTAGTGAAAAATATCTTAATATCTTAAAATATATATATATATATATATGAAAATCTGTCTATCTAGCTATTATCGTAAAAGTCGAATGCAATTTAGTTTGTCCGAGTGGCGTTGCTGTAGATAGCGTATTGTGTGACGTCATCAGCAGACGAAGGACCCCGAGCCGATTTAGAAGCCGAGCCGATCTGGTACCTACACCGGCAGCAGAGAACACGCGCATATGTCAGCTTAAATATTGTTTAGGGACTAGGAAACCTCTTCATTTTTTTTTTACCACGTGAAACGTAATTAGGTTCGGACGTATAGTTCTATGTAAACAATGCGGCATTCTTTCCCAGTGAAACGCAATACTAGTCAATGCGGCATTTGAAATGAGTATTCTTTATTCGAACGTGTCACGAATATTCGACTATTCGAAAATCGTGTCCCAACCCTACTCAGCATAAATGAACGACCTGAAAATATGAATGTTACAAATTTCCATGACTTTTCCAAAACTTTAGCGATTTTATTTTTTTCAAGCACTTTTTCAGGCCTGGAAATTACCATTTTAAAATTCCATGACTTTTCCAGGTTTTTCATGACCGTACGAACCCTGTAAAATCCTCTAAAATATAAAATAACATACAAACGCGCACCAGCCAGTACCTTGATCATGTCCGGGTCGAACAGGGCGGTCATGGTGTAGGGCATGATGTAGCGCTGCAGGGAGCGTGATGACATCACCACCACGCCATCACTCAGCTGCTTGGCCAGCTTCCTGAGGGCTCGCCCACGCCGGTGGATCTACAGACACACGCCATACACATTACAGACACACGCCATATATTACGCATAGGGACAGACACACGCCATACATTACGCATAGGGACAGACACATCCCATACATTTCAAAGAGACAATGACACACGCCATACATTACAGACACAGACACACGCCATACATTACACAGAGACACAGACACACGCCATACATTACAGACACAGACACACGCCATACATTACACAGAGACACAGACACACGCCATACATTACAGACACAGACACACGCCATACATTACACAGAGACACAGACACACGCCATACATTACAGACACAGACACACGCCATACATTACAGACACAGGCCATACATTACAGACACAGACACACGCCATACATTACAGACACAGACACACGCCATACATTACAGACAGACAGACGCCATACATTACAGACACAGGCCATACATTACAGACACAGACACACGCCATACATTACAGACACAGACACACGCCATACATTACAGACACAGACACACGCCATACATTACAGACACAGACACACGCCATACATTACAGAGAGACACAGACACAGATTTTGGTTGAAAATCAGTCTTGATCTTAATGTGTACATTTATTTTGATGGACTAATAGAGAGTATGCCCCATCTATGCCATGTCCAGTATCCATATCCAACAATCTAAGAATTCCTCATCAGACTAACGAATGAATTAGTCAATTATCCATCAGACCCACCAGCTCAGCCCAGACAGGCTGGACAACAGGGCCCACCTACAGACTTAACTACAGACTAACCTGGATGTGCTTCATGTGTTCGAAGAAGTCTGACTCGGGGTCGTTGTAGTCAGTGAGCTGGACCAGGTCTCTGAACTCCGCCTTGGTTGGGAAGGTCTTCACCAAACACGCCAGCACAGTGGTGTACTCATGGCGGACAGTCTGACAGGAAGTAGTTCAGTTAACGTAGTTAGTGTATGAAGCTAACGTCATGCCTATACAGCTAGAACATCTATAAACAGTACGTATGTAGAAATTCTCTGTTCTATGTTGGGTACATTTAAATCTATAAAGTTAACTGGAGTCTGGAGTGTGGAGCTCCTCTGAGTGACTGAGAGACAGAGGAAGTGTGTGCCTACATCTGCCTTGCTGTGGAGCCCCTTGTGCACTGCCTCCAGGATGGTGCCCTGGACCACCTCCTTGTAGGTCTGCTCATCTTGGCCCAGCGCCGCCAGCTGCGTGACCAGGGCCATCATACACAAGGTGGCGTTGTCCGACAGAGACATGTCTGACAGCTACAGCCCAGGTGAACAGAGGAGGCCCATTAGGAAACATTAGTACAATTCTCAACAAACAACAAACAAACAAGAAATGGAAATTAAAGGGGGAAAAAAGATGACAAGTGATTAAACGTCTACCTCAGAATAAAAGTTGTATAACAATATGTAATAATTTTATATGCAGCGTTTATTTTTACATTTCATTGATAACTGAAAACTTTTTTTATAATATTTTTTACAATAATACACAAATTCAATACAACACAAAATAATAATGATTATTGTTTTATTAATCTCCAATTGACTCAACTCAATCAACTATGGAATGAATAACAAAGGCTGTCCGTGGACTCTAGTGCCAGGAGTATGTTCTGCTGAAGCCCGGGCAGCTGACAGCAGCTGTGTGGCCTCACCTCGTAGGTGTAGAAGCAGTTGTTGAGGATGGCGTTGATGTAGGGCATGTCCAGCGCCGCCATGGCCTCGATGCACCGCGTGGCGTCCTGGAACGCCATGAGACGCACGTCGAAGTGGATCTCGTCCAGGTGGCGGCTGTCAAACGCATTCAGCTGCACGGTGGACATTATTATGTTATTATTCAAAGTCTCCAAGATGATAGTTAAATGATAAAGAATAGCTACGGAGGGTGTAACTATATCAGCATCATTTTAGATATAATATGCCAAGTTCTAATGTGTAAGAAATATGTTTTTTAAAGAAGTCTGTGTGTGTGTGAGTGTGAGTGTGAGTGTGTGTGTGTGTGTGTGTGTGTGTGTGTCTGTACCTTGGCAGTTACTTCTGTTATATATTCCAGGGAAGGCTCCATTTCAGACAGAACCTGACAAATGAACAAACAAGCAGCAGAATGAAGCCTTGGTCCCGAGAGCTGAATAGCCACTGGAGCTACTGTATGTGTGGGATACAGGGATGTCTGCATTTAATACTCAGAGCATAGTCCCCTCCAAGCTGAGAACTCAACATCTGGTAATCATACATACAAAGTTGTGTCATACAAATGAACAGGTGTATGTACACGACCATATATACACCAGAAAATGTCTTGTTTTCAGAGAGGCGCTCGTAGCGTATTGCAGGTGCCTCTGTGGGAAAACAAGCTAGTAGAAGTATAAAGGGTTTGCTGGTTTGATAAGACCCAAGGTTAGTTGTTGACATTGTCTGTGTCCAGATCAAAATCAGCCATGATGTTTGTTCAACTCAGCCCCTTGCAGTGGAGAGGCATCCTGAAATTGTGCAGTTGTGCATCCATTATTTCCATTATTCCCCAAAAGGGAGTTCAGCGGCTCAGATAGCTGTGTCTTTGTTTGGTCCAACCGAGCTGAGCACACCAGACTAGCCTGGCTGGGGAGCAAACAGAGCCCATAAACCAACACATTCACTTACAGGACACTGCGGATGCTGATGGACTTGGACTGGGGGACTGAAGCCCGCAGTCAGAATTCTGTGTAAAGATAGCAGCTGTGTTTTAATGTGATCAGTCTGAATTCTGTGTAAAGATAGCAGCTGTGTTTTAATGTGATCAGTCTGAATTCTGTGTAAAGATAGCAGCTGTGTTTTAATGTGATCAGTCTGAATTCTGTGTAAAGATAGCAGCTGTGTTTTAATGTGATCAGTCAGAATTCTGTGTAAAGATAGCAGCTGTGTTTTAATGTGATCAGTCTGAATTCTGTGTAAAGATAGCAGCTGTGTTTTAATGTGATCAGTCTGAATTCTGTGTAAAGATAGCAGCTGTGTTTTAATGTGATCAGTCTGAATTCTGTGTAAAGATAGCAGCTGTGTTTTAATGTGATCAGTCTGAATTCTGTGTAAAGATAGCAGCTGTGTTTTAATGTGATCAGTCTGAATTCTGTGTAAAGATAGCAGCTGTGTTTTAATGTGATCAGTCTGAATTCTGTGTAAAGATAGCAGCTGTGTTTTAATGTGATCAGTCTGAATTCTGTGTAAAGATAGCAGCTGTGTTTTAATGTGATCAGTCTGAATTCTGAGTAGAGAGCAACATTTTAATAAGTTGCGATCGGTGAGAACACAGCCTATGCCGTTCCACTTCGGTTCCCAACTGGGAACTGAAGTGGAACTATTATAGAAAGCAACCTAGCCAGGGCAGTTCATATACAGATACCTGGTTGGACCAAACAAAGAGACCGCTATGGGAGCTGGTGAACACTGGTTTAAAATGTAAAGGATGTCAATGAATGGCCAACTGCACAAGTTCAGAACGTGTGAACACCTGGAGAGGGGGTGAGTTGAACAAAAGCATGGCAGGTTTCCCCCTCTAACAGAGAGATTTCCAGCAGAGCGAGAGTATGAAGGTTGGTGGGTAGAGAGGTGTGAAGGCTGGTGGGTAGAGAGGTGTGAAGGCTGGTGGGTAGAGAGGTGTGAAGGTTGGTGGGTAGAGAGGTGTGAAGGTTGGTGGGTAGAGAGGTGTGAAGGTTGGTGGGTAGAGAGGTGTGAAGGTTGGTGGGTAGAGAGGTGTGAAGGTTGGTGGGTAGAGAGGTGTGAAGGTTGGTGGGTAGAGAGGTGTGAAGGCTGGTGGGTAGAGAGGTGTGAAGGTTGGTGGGTAGAGAGGTGTGAAGGTTGGTGGGTAGAGAGGTGTGAAGGTTGGTGGGTAGAGAGGTGTGAAGGCTGGTGGGTAGAGAGGTGTGAAGGTTGGTGGGTAGAGAGGTGTGAAGGTTGGTGGGTAGAGAGGTGTGAAGGTTGGTGGGTAGAGAGGTGTGAAGGTTGGTGGGTAGAGAGGTGTGAAGGTTGGTGGGTAGAGAGGTGTGAAGGTTGGTGGGTAGAGAGGTGTGAAGGTTGGTGGGTAGAGAGGTGTGAAGGTTGGTGGGTAGAGAGGTGTGAAGGTTGGTGGGTAGAGAGGTGTGAAGGTTGGTGGGTAGAGAGGTGTGAAGGTTGGTGGGTAGAGAGGTGTGAAGGTTGGTGGGTAGAGAGGTGTGAAGGTTGGTGGGTAGAGAGGTGTGAAGGTTGGTGGGTAGAGAGGTGTGAAGGTTGGTGGGTAGAGAGGTGTGAAGGTTGGTGGGTAGAGAGGTGTGAAGGTTGGTGGGTAGAGAGGTGTGAAGGTTGGTGGGTAGAGAGGTGTGAAGGTTGGTGGGTAGAGAGGTGTGAAGGTTGGTGGGTAGAGAGGTGTGAAGGTTGGTGGGTAGAGAGGTGTGAAGGTTGGTGGGTAGAGGGGCTGGTACCAGGAAGGTCTTGGTGAGGGCCATGCGGGGCAGCTTGTTGAGGATGATGGAGAACAGCTTGCTGAGGGGAGCCAGGAAGGCAGAGGGATCCAGGCACCTTCTCAACAGGTTCTGCACCGTGGCCAGGATGTCCATCTCCGTCTCCTGAAGACATTAACATCATTCTTAGAGTTTCAGCTTACAAAATATCGGACACGTAATATTTTTTAGCTTTAGTTCTTGAACTTTAATGTACTGTCCCATCTTCTAATTAAAATAGAGGCCTATAGAGTTCACGTGGCATGGTTTCAGGCATTAGCCAATGACAGGAAAGCGTGAGCTACCTGGGAGTTGCTGCCTCTGTGGAGATACGGCAGCAGGAGAGTGATGAGGGTGGAGCTCTGCTCCTTGTCATTCACAAAACGACTGATCCTGAGAGAGAGAGAGAGAGAGAGAGAGAGAGAGAGAGAATTGAACCAAAGATACTGGACAAAAACACAAGATGCCAAACAAAAGCTATTCAATCCCTTGGATTTGAACCATCTCTTTCTCCATGGAGAAAGAGATGCCCACCCTCACCAGGGTTACCGCCACTCACTTGGATAGGATGCTGAGCTCCTTGGCGACCTGTGTGCGGTTCTTCTTCCTCTTGGTGCGCTCTGTGTCGCTGACCACGCCGCTGAAGAAGGCCAGCAGAGTGGACACATGGGGCACCAGCAGCTTGGAGCCCAGAGGCAGTCCGTCTGAGAGACCAGGAGTCAGCCCTTAGTCACCACCGTACAACAAGTACAACAAGGTACAAGTACAAGTATACAAAGTACAAGTATTGTACCTTGATGCAGAGGTCAGCGTAAAGAAAGTTCAGGCATGAAGAAAAAATACATATTCGTATTTTTGATTTGCAGCATCTTTTTATGAAGATGCTGCAGCCTATCAGACACAAATGTATTATTTTATTAGTATTAGTATTATTAGTATTAGTGCTTGTTTGATTCGTTTGACCCATTTTATGTTACTAGTTTTCAGCTTGTCATGTGCTTTGTTACCTGCACTGAGATGTGATGTATTAATAGTTAGGTTAATTCAAAGAAAAAATGGCATGAAGACACAAGCTTTACTCACAACATTCATGGACACAACGCTACACTGTCGTACATACAATCACAATCCTACACACACAGCCATACTCTCACACACATGCTAACAGACTGTGTGTATCTAGCTCACCTGCAGATACAACAGCCCCCTCTGTGGGCTGTGAGACCACACAGCCGTTGACGTCGAGTTCCAGCACTGTCTCCGTGGCAACAAAGTCGGGGGTGGTGATGAGGGACTCGGCGATGTCCAGCACCATGGTGATGGTTGCCTGGGAGATCTTCTTAGCAGACAGCAGGGAGAAGACATTGAGGAGAATGTTGCATTCTGGATGGTCAGGTCGCTGCTTGGCCAGGAGAGGGAAATACCTGAGAGAGAGAGAGAGAGAGAGAGAGAGAGAGAGAGAGAGAGAGAGAGAGAGAGAGAGAGAGAGAGAGAGAGAGAGAGAGAGAGAGAGAGAGAGAGAGAGAGAGAGAGAGAGAGAGAGAGAGAGAGAGAGAGAGAGAGAGAGAGAGAGAGAGAGAGAGATACATTGGACACAAGAGGCAGAGAGACATAGCAAGAGATGGAGGGAGACATAGGGAGCGAGACAAAAACTTTTATTTCAGTTTTCCATGAAATAGTTCAGCATGACAGCATTGCTCAATTTTCCATAATGTCTAAAAGGAAGCCCCTTTTGGACAGTGAGACCACTGTGGTGAAGGCTCAGAGAAGAAGTGCTGGGAGGAGGCTGGAGGCTCACCTGGAGTTCTTGCTCCACACGTGGATGAGCTTGAGAAGGGGTGTGGGGGAGTAGGGGCTCTCGGTGGGCAGGCGACACACCTGGAACACAAACACTGGAGAACCTAAATGATCTGCGCCGTGAGGAAGGAGCACGGCATCACCGTTCTAAGGCTAAAACACAAAAACAATTTTAGCCAAAGCCACAGGTGAATTCAGACAGGTAGAATGTAGGGCCTCTTGAACATGGATGCCTCCTAGGCTGGTAGTCACTGAGAGGGAGGATACACCCTAAGCACCCTAGACTGACCTGGGGCCACACCACGGCCAGGAAGATGGCGTCCAGCTCCTGGGCGCTGAAGGCGTATGACTCGAAGCCCTCAAAGAAGTCCAGCACCCTCAGGACCCCCAAGCGACGCAGGTTCTTCAGAGGGTTGATGCAGCCGGGCTTCAGCTGGCAAGCAGGATGAACGAGTTACTGATCAGTTAGAAGAACAAGGGGTGGGAGAAGGACAGAAGGCAGGAAACAAAGGTATTTGTAGTAGAAGATCAAGCGTTTCCTCCATCCTCACCTGCTGCCTCTGGTCCAAGATGGCCGATATGGAGGCGTTGAGGCAGAGGATGATCTGCAGCACCTGGGGCAGATGGGCCTGGATGAGGTGTCCCAGCTTGTCGATCACCACGGTGATGACGTTGAGGAGGCTGTGCTGTCGGCCCAGTGGGAGGACCGCTGCCATGTCTGTCTGACTGACCGCCCGCTGCACCGCCTCCACACACGACCCTGGAGGACGGTTCACGTTCATATCACTGAGTCATTGATTACTGCTTGATCCATTATGGTGAATTCAGAAACATGCCATTCAGGAGCAGGTAGGGGTGTGGGGATCGAACACAGAACTCTCGAGCTAGGAGTCAAAGGCCTTGGTTCCACCTCTGTGATAGGTTATGGGTTTGTTCTCCGACGTTCAGTGGCTGGCCCTGGAGGTCGGGGTTCCCAGCAGTCAAGAAGTTTAACGACCACCATGAAAGTCCAATGTTCAGCAGCATAGTGCTTCTGGTGTACTAATATCAATATCGGTAGATGACTGCAGGCTCTACATTGCAGTCATCCACCATCCTCCGGGTCCCCTCCATGACTTCTTCGATGAGATGGATGCCCTCCTCAGCTGCTTTCCTGAAGACGGCACTCTGCTGGTTGTCCTGGGCACTTCAACATCCAACTGTTCCTTCTGTTCTCCCTATATACCAGATCTCTAGCCTCTGTAATCACATCACACGGCTTCTCCTATCACTGTTATGCGGACGACACTCAACTGTTCCTCTCCTTCCCCCCCTCAGACACTCTGATTGCAACACGCATCTCAGTTTGGTAGACATAAGCTCTTGGACAACTGCGCATCAACTCTGTACCCACTCTCTGCCCAAACCAGCTCACCTGACCAGGTTACACTGAAACACACTGTGTACCAGGGCCCAAACCAGCTCACCTGACCAGGTTACACTGAAACACACTGTGTACCAGGGCCCAAACCAGCTCACCTGACCAGGTTACACTGAAACACACTGTGTACCAGGGCCCAAACCAGCTCACCTGACCAGGTTACACTGAAACACACTGTGTACCAGGGCCCAAACCAGCTCACCTGACCAGGTTACACTGAAACACACTGTGTACCAGGGCCCAAACCAGCTCACCTGACCAGGTTACACTGAAACACACTGTGTACCAGGGCCCAAACCAGCTCACCTGACCAGGTTACACTGAAACACACTGTGTACCAGGGCCCAAACCAGCTCACCTGACCAGGTTACACTGAAACACACTGTGTACCAGGGCCCAAACCAGCTCACCTGACCAGGTTAAACTGAAACACACTGTGTACCAGGGCCCAAACAAAGGACTGTGTACCAGGTTCTGATCCTTATACTTCTCCCCCCGCGAAAAATAAATACAAAATATATACAAGTGATTTGGCCACCAGGCACGTAACGTTGATGAGCAATCAGGTATTCAGATTTTCAACAGGCTTTGAGCATGCGGTGCTGCAATAGGGGCCTCTTGGGACGGAGTACCTTGTGCATGGTGTCCCAGGGGCTCCAGCAGCAGCTGGATGAACATGCCCAGCTCTTCGGCCTGACAGCCCGCCAAGAAGCGCAGCACGATGGAGGAGCGCGCTGCCGCCGATGCCTTGCCCTGGAACTTACTGCCCCCCTTGCTGCGCAGACGGCCAAACAGGATCCTGAGGGAAGGACAGAGCAAACACCATGATCAGATCACTGTACACATTCAAACAACCATACAAACAAGGGAAACGACAGGAACTAAGCTTGAAAGCACAGCAGCAGAATTAGAGTCACAGTGATGCATCTAGTAGGATAAAACAAGGACAAAGCACACCGCCTTGTCTCAATATTAAGATTAAGATTACACTATTACACTGTTATATCTAATGTAGCCTTTGGAAGACAAGAACTGGCTTCATTTTGATTCTGGAGTGAAACATACAGACAGACAGTGAGCTAGACAGACAGACAGACCTCATAAGCAGCGGGATGAGTGTGTCTCTATGCAAGGTGTCCACCACCTCCCCCTCCGCCGAGATGTTGAAGTGAACGATCTCCTCTTTAAAATGCTTGTCTTCCAGGAGCCTCTGCAGGTTCTCCCTGAAACACCACAAAACATTGTGCACAATCAAACAGTTTGGTCTGCCATCGGCCTCCTCAAACCCATGTGTATACACTGATAACTGATCCTCAAACCCATGTGTATACACTGATAACTGATCCTCAAACCCATGTGTATACACTGATAACTGATCCTCAAACCCATGTGTATACACTGATAACTGATCCTCAAACCCATGTGTATACACTGATAACTGATCCTCAAACCCATGTGTATACACTGATAACTGATCCTCAAACCCATGTGTATACACTGATAACTGATCCTCAAACCCATGTGTATACACTGATAACTGATCCTCAAACCCATGTGTATACACTGATAACTGATCCTCAAACCCATGTGTATACACTGATAACTGATCCTCAAATCCATGTGTATACACTGATAACTGATCCTCAAACCCATGTGTATACACTGATAACTGATCCTCAAACCCATGTGTATACACTGATAACTGATCCTCAAACCCATGTGTATACACTGATAACTGATCCTCAAACCCATGTGTATACACTGATAACTGATCCTCAAACCCATGTGTATACACTGATAACTGATCCTCAAACCCATGTGTATACACTGATAACTGATCCTCAAACCCATGTGTATACACTGATAACTGATCCTCAAACCCATGTGTATACACTGATAACTGATCCTCAAACCCATGTGTATACACTGATAACTGATCCTCAAACCCATGTGTATACACTGATAACTGATCCTCAAACCCATGTGTATACACTGATAACTGATCCTCAAACCCATGTGTATACACTGATAACTGATCCTCAAACCCATGTGTATACACTGATAACTGATCCTCTCAATCTGTGCTTTGAGTTTTTCAGTTTCTATTTGAATATTTGTCTTCCGTTTCTACGTTCTCATATTTTGAGAGATCTGTATATTGTAAGGTACTTTGTAAAGTGTGTTTGAAAGAAAGTGTTAAAAAGTGTAAGTGCTATATAAAAGCTATTCTGAAACCAGAGTAAATAAATCTTCATGAGAGTTTAAAGCTGTATGACTAAGGCCCTGTCTACATTAACCCGGGTAAATCCAGAAACGCATAAATATGTATCCGTTTAGCCCTTCCGTCCACATCAGAACGGAGAATTCCGACGCTGAAAACGATGCTTTTCAGAAACGGTCGCTGAGGTGGATGGATGTGAAAACTCTGGGTTCGCGTTGTAGTATGATCAGGGTAGTTCAGTTGCCATGACAATGCCGCAAGCTTGCGCTCGAGACTGAGACGATCATCTTAACAAACATGGCAGGTGAAATGGAAAGGATGATCTAGCTGAGCAATGTACTTGTGTATCTTCAGTTACAACTCGGCATACTATGTAACACTTATTCGTTACTCCAACGCCGAAGGCGAGCGCTGTACTTGTTGTGCTTATCGAGAGTCGCGTGTATTAACGCTATCAGCTGATCGCGCGCCTGTAATCTAAACAGAGAGGCGTGGCGGGAGTCGCGTAACCATGACAATCATTGTTTATCAAAATCATTTCAGTGTGGAACGTGGATGCAAAACATTCCGTTAACGATATGAAAACAATAGTGTGGACGGAGATCGTTTTCATTGCGAATGTGCGTTTTTATATTTACCCGGGTTAGTGTAGATGGGGCATAAGAGTGAGGAACAGTTCTATCTAATCCATGCACAACTGGTGGATACATCAGGCTGTTCTTCTGGTTTAAATAATTCAAAATATTTACAATACGTATAATATAACATTAGAGATAATGTGCCGTATCTTCAACAAAAGCAAACCTGAAATGCAATGGTATGCATGTCACTTAATTCATGTTCAATCCTCGGCTCCCTTAGAAACTAGTTGTTACATGAAACCCCTGCAGAGCCAGGAGCTGTAACCAGAGAGCTTAACACCAGAACCACGCAGGGCAATTGTTCTGCAGGACTTTTAACATTCCTCCAAAAAGACCCATCCAGGGAAGTGGACAGTGATCTCTATCAGACAAGCTGGAGAGGGGGGGGGGGGGGGGGGGGGGAAGAGAGGGGGGAAGAGAGGGGGATGAAAGGTAGAGAGATAAGGGGGGAAGGAGCAGGAGACCGAAGGAGAGGGAAGAGAGGCTTACTTATAGGGCAGTATGTGGGGATCCTTGTAGGTCAGGATACAGTCTAGCGCAGCCTTCTGGATCTCCTGTTCCTGATGACACAGCAACTGAGAAACAGACAGAGAGCATTAAGCATCTGTTATGGTTTCGCGTAGTGATCACGCAATGGCCACGCAGTTGCTTGGACGCAGTCATGAGACTGTGATGGTTCTGCGTGGGGTTTATGTGTCGAAATGCAATTCAATGCCACAACGGTAGAGGGCACTATGGTTTTTTGTAAAGACTGACTGACCGACCGACTGTTTATGAATGGAAACCGGAAAAGCGGTCTCCAGCGAATACTTAATAGGATGTTGCAAGGCTTGCAAAAATATCAACATACATTTTACTTTTTTTTTCTTCTCAACTCCCAGGGACTGGAGAAGCACTTGACTGCAAAGAGGCTGACTAAAGGAATGATTGATGCAAAGTCTTAGCTGACCAATCACAGCCAATGCCGCTGCGTTGGTGTTGCGTCGCCTCGACACACGTCTAGGATTTTTGGGAGGTGCACGTCAGGCCCTTGCGGTGGACGCAAGGGGGGTCCGCAAGGACGTAATGTGTCCGTAAGCCTAGCGTTGTGTCAACGCGAAAGCATAACTTACACTTTAGTAAGTACAAAAGAAAGAGGCACAGGTACACATGTATTCAACATGACCTGCAGTAGATTGGACTTCAGGCCTCACCTGGTGGTAGAGTTCATTAAGACGGGCCTCCATGTAGAGGGAGCGAGGGTTGGTGAACTTAGCAAATACTTTCAGATGAGCAATCAGTTGTCTGGGAGGTGGGAGGAAAGAATTAAAACAGGGTTAGTTAATGCATCACATAAGCTCTCACAAAGTGTTGATGTAAAGAGCTATAAACCACTACTAACACAAGTACCCGTAAAATGTGGATAACGTTTGACAATACCGCAACATGGCTTCACGTGCTTGAGTTTAAGATGATGATGAATATTCATGAGGAGACATCAGAGTTTCCTCCTCTGAATCTGTGAGTGATGTCATACTTAGCCGGGGCTCGCTTGGGAGGGCCCTTCCTCTGACGTCTCCCTACAGCCTCCTCCTCCTCCTCCTCCTCATCCTGCTGCTGCTCCTCCTCCTCCTTCTCCTCCACCTTCTCGCCAGGCATCTCCACGTCCTTGGGGGCGGGGCTTTCTTTCTTCCTCAGGTCCTGAGTGGGCGCCACCAGCAGGTCTGCTGGGAAGTACTCATTGCTGCCAATCACAACACAGGGGGTGGCGGGGCAGACGTTATACAAAGGACTGGTAGAAACACGACCAGCCAACACCCTGGTCTTTACTCAGAGAAGGTACCGATAACTATGGCGGCAGTTGTACCTCAGAGAGGTTTATAAATGTTTCCAGGGGGGTTTACAACTTAATATGGTGAACTAGCAGTAGCGAGGGTCTTAGATAGAAGGGGGGGGGCAGCAGGTGTTGTGAGGATGACCCTAAAAGGCAAACCTGATGAACTGCAGGAAGAGGGGGCTGAGCTCCCGGCTACGTGGCTCCACACAGTCAGGGAAGTGGGTCATGGCGCGCCACAGCTGGCTGCGGAAGTTGGTGAAGTCGGTCCTCTGGCCGGGGTCGGAGGTCAGCTCGGCCTGCTCCAGGAAGAGCACGCCCACGCCGCCGCTCTCGATGACATCGCAGCCTGCCTCTCGGGGCCCATCCCATTGGCCGTCAGCCTCGTCCTCGCTGTCATCATCCTCGCCTCCGCGTTGCAGCTCTGTTTCTAAAACACACGTGTTGTTATGGAGGCTCAGGGTGACCACAAAGGTTTCTACAACATGTGTGTTGTTATGGAGGCTAAAGGTGACCACAAAGGTTTCTACAACATGTGTGTTGTTATGGAGGCTAAAGGTGACCACAAAGGTTTCTACAACATGTGTGTTGTTATGGAGGCTAAAGGTGACCACAAAGGTTTCTACAACATGTGTGTTGTTATGGAGGCTAAAGGTGACCACAAAGGTTTCTACAACATGTGTGTTGTTATGGAGGCTAAAGGTGACCACAAAGGTTTCTACAACATGTGTGTTGTTATGGAGGCTAAAGGTGACCACAAAGGTTTCTACAACATGTGTGTTGTTATGGAGGCTAAAGGTGACCACAAAGGTTTCTACAACATGTGTGTTGTTATGGAGGCTAAAGGTGACCACAAAGGTTTCTACAACATGTGTGTTGTTATGGAGGCTAAAGGTGACCACAAAGGTTTCTACAACATGTGTGTTGTTATGGAGGCTCAGGGTGACCACACCATAATCATTTTTATGTTTCTGTAATAGTTAATACACCAGTATGAAGAAGCTCTTTAACCAAAATGTATATTTTTAATGCTAAAATATAATTATTGTTGCTATCCATTAATTTTTTAATTTACTTTTTTTACAAAAAACTGAAAAAATATTAAAGGACATTATTATTTCTTGACTAAGATGTCAAATTATAGGTTTTTACTTGCATTCCTTAACAGAACAAATTGTTTTAGTGACTGAATGTTATGCTTGATTAATTTCTGACTTCTCAGAGAAGCCCAGTTTTTTAGCCCACTCAAATGTGGGTATAAAAAGTTGGGTATATAAAAGTCAGTCAAGTAAAACAAAGCAATTCATGGTGGTGGGTGGTCTCTGAGACAAATGGAAAGACATAGTGATCTCACAGTGCGGTCAAGTATGCTTTGGAGTCAATTGCCAAGACTGGTACTTACAAAGAAGAGCCAAGGAACAGGCAGGAAACGAAAGTTAACTGAAGCAGTCAGACACCTTAAGATTTTAAGTACTAGAGACAGAAGGAAGACCACTGCTGATCTTCAGGCAGAGATGCTTCTAGATCAGAGTCTGAGAAAGTCTCCAGAATGACCATAAGCAGACAACTGACGGAACAAGGCTTAAAGTGAGAATAGCTGCTAAGAAGCCATTATTGAGGCCTGCAAACATCCAGAAACGCCTCAGATTTGCCAGGGAAAATCCCAGTAGGTCAGCAGTTTGAAATACTCAGACAAGCTCACCTGCACCACCAACCATGCCACGTTCAAAGTCACTTAAATCCCCTTTCTTCCTCATTTTGATACTTGGTTTGAACTTCAGCAAGTCATCCTCACTATGTCCACATGCCTAAATGCAATGAGTTGCTGCCATGTGTGTTAAGTAAGTAAGTAATTGAATAGGTGTATATATATACTGTATCTAAATATATATATATATATATATATATATATATAGATATATAGATATAAAGTATAGAAGCGACTTACAATCAGTACATTTGTCAGAAGGTGAAACACTTTGCTGTCAACATATTGCTGTTAATACAGTAAGCAGCCACCAGAGTTTAAACAAAAATGCAGTGACATGAGTATGCAGACTTATGCATCCAATCATGTAAAGTCAATTGATAATAACTGTTCTGTTCATCATCATCAGGGAAATGTATAATACACATCATAATGTATTAATCATACATGTATTAAGTTATAACATATCATGACTTAACATGAAGGGTTAGCACATCTAGCTAGCAACCCGGCTAGCATCCCAGTTAGCATTGTGGCTAACGTCCTAGCTGGGTATCTTACCGGCCAGTCGCGCCACAGTCTCCAGGTGTTCGTAGAAGACCTGCCAGAAGCTCTTGTTGTCCATACCTCTGGCATGACTCCTGAACAACGGGAGGAACATATGTTCAATATTCTTACTAAGGAGCGTTTATTTCAAATGGATTGGTGACAAAAGATCTTACATCATGCTAATAAGTGATCTAGCACGTTGATCCACAGGTAGACTGAAGACATTGAACCCTTTTCAGCTGGGCACCTTTACCACTGCACGATCCTTCCCCATTCTAGATTATAGATTATAATCTTATCCATCCATGTTGAATGATTTTTCATAATACACT
Source organism: Urophycis tenuis (assembly GCA_036785325.1). Classification (NCBI taxonomy): domain Eukaryota; kingdom Metazoa; phylum Chordata; class Actinopteri; order Gadiformes; family Phycidae; genus Urophycis; species Urophycis tenuis. Next base: position 331,289 of record JAXIVH010000043.1, read on the forward strand.
AGAGATGCGCGGATGGGCTATCATTTCATCTGCAACCGCATCACAGGACGCATCATCCGTCCTCATCCATCTGCACGTTCAACGTGCAACGTTTTGGACCAATTATCAAAACCGCACCACAACCCGCCATCCGCCGGTTGTTTTTAGGTCTGTAGGCGATGCGAGGCGCTGCTGACGCAAGGCTGGGAAGTTGTTGCCTGTTCTTGAAAGGATATAGATAACGATATTCAACAATGTGTATGTATTTTTAATTTGATTGGTTAAACCACCACCCGCCAGCATTTAATTAAAATAGTATTTTTTGTCACGTCATCTGCCCGTTCCGCGGTTTAGCTGCGGAGTCCGTGGCTGCGACAGCCAGCCGTGCATCTCTGTAATACACTGATCACTGATTTAGGATCACCACCATAAATTATCATTCCAGTCCCAAAAAATACTGCACTCAAACCCAAACTCACTCAGATGAAGCAAAAGCACCCAACACAAAGTTGTACTGGAATAAAGGTAGTGAGCAGCTGTTACTCACGCCAGCAGCTCGATGACGGGGTCCCACAGAGACCTGAAGTTAACAAACAGCATCGCTATCAGGTAGCGCAGGGGCACCTGGAACACCAACACACAGCTCATGAACATGTGTGGTCCATTCAATCTAGCTTTGCAGCATGATAAAAGTGAAAAAACAAATGTTAATAGTCCACGATCACAAAACAGCCGGTGTTGGTGTGTATGTGTGTACGTTTTATAAAACGCAGTATACAATGTAAATATGGACTCAAATTGCCCTCTATAGGATACATATATAATGCATGCACCCCTGTTAGAAAATCTAATTGGAGCGAGTGGGAGTGGCTTGTGCAAGAGACATCAATATAGACCCTAAACATCTCTACAAAGTTGAGACAATGCAACTTTTACAACGATTTTTCAATTTCCCAATCCCACAAGAAGCTGCTGCACAAGTGGGTTCATCAAAGGCCTCTGGTGGGGGCTGCGTCGTCAAGGTAACACCGTCTCCTCACCTGCTGGAAGGTGCCGGGGGGTCCTTGAGGGAGGCAGCCCAGGGCCAGGTCGTGCCGCAGCTTGCGAAGGTGCAGAAGCTTCTCGCGGTAGTCCTGCACTGTGGCCGGCACACGCTCTGCCTGCAGGCACACTGCAAACACAGGCTGCACTGCCACGCTCTCCTCCCCCTGGAGCACACATGGAGGGTCAGACAGACACACAGACAGATGGACAAGGAGGCAGGAGACAGACAAAGAGACAGGCAGCGGGCAGATAGATGCTCGGATAGATGGACAGATAGCTAAACTAGACAGATAGGTGGAGCAAAAGACAAAGAGACATAGCTAGAGCAGGAAGATAGATGCTCAGATTGATGGAACACGTCAGACAGAAGGATAGAGAAAGAGATTGATGCTCAAATAGGACAACCAACACAGATACATAGATAAACACATGGACGAACAGACAGAGACCAGCCAATGAGACAGATGGACTGACAGCAACAACAGAGAGACCAAAAGACAGACAGACAGAAGGACAGACATCACTGCACTGTACTTCCTGTTTTTCTTACCTCTGTCTGGGCAGGAAGTTCTGCCTCAAAGTGGGTGAATATCCTCAGTGTCAAGAGGCGGGTCTGGAAATGGAACCAATAGGAGTCTCTGGTGTTAATGTCATTATTTTAGCATTTCAATGTAAACTGATGTTAGTCGGGGCATTGTCCTCCATGTAGAACCCTTAATGTCCAAGTTGAAGCCCTTGGAAGATGAAAGACTAAAACACAAAAGTGAACTTTAAAATGAAAACCCATGAGATCATCCGATTAAAGTACCCTGCTTCCTTCCTAAAGCAGCCCCTTACCTTGGCAACATTGGAGGACACGTTGGTTTGGAGGATGTGGTACAACTCCAGCAATGCATTGTGGGTCCGGTGCTGAGAGAGGCCACTGAGAGCCAGGCGGGTGTAGTAGAGGTCAGCCAGCAACAGCGCAGACAGATCTGTGGGGTACTTCCTGTCAGAAAGAATACAAGTGGATGGCATCAAAAAAAGACAGCAGTAATCAAGGTATGCATCCCCTTACAAAGCACTGACAGACAGAAACATGCCCTCCTTATTTCAACTGAAAGGCAAGGAGGCTTGAGGAGGCTGGAACCTAGTTTGGATTCAAACTCATCTCAGATAACTGGGAAAAATGGGCCGTTTGAATGGTGTGTTATACTGCTCCTACAAGTATAACATGCCGTTGTACATTGAAGTCGCTATGGAGAAATCCATTTGTGTATTGTCAGATTAGATGTCCATAAAGAGAAGAATTCCACATAGTAATCCACCCATTACTAGTGGGACTCCCTCAACAGCCAGGCTCTGACCAACACACAGCTACAGGTCACAAAGCCTTAGACCTGATCTGCTTCATACCCTACTTCATACCATGGGGGCCGATGTCTGGAAGAGATCACACTACCTACCACAAAAGAGCTATTTACATACAAACACACACACACACACAGACACACACACCCATGTCCACTCGCCAAACACACACAGACACACAGACACACACACCCATGTCCACTCGCCAAACACACACAGACACACAGACACACACACACACACACACCCATGTCCACTCGCCAAACACACACACACACTCCTCCTCAGGGACTAAATCTCATAACCCTGCTCTGGGCCAAGCAGGATGGATGAGGAAAGGAAGGCGGTCACCGAGCACTAAGCAGCTGAGTGCACTGGTCCGACCCTGGTGCCTATAGACAGGCCAGCAGACGTCCTGACAGAGCCCTCCTCAACACCGGCTGCATTCCTCCAAACTGCGGAATGTCCTCCGCAAACCACCTCATTGAATGAAGATGAATAAACATTGTAGTGCCCTGCATGGCCCCAACGATACATGCGTGGTATGAGTATGAAGGCTCAGGAACACATCTGGAAAGGGGGCTGCGTGGCCTTGACCACGTTCCCTGGTACACCATCATGGCCTTGTTTAGTACGTCCTTCATGTTTCTGAGTGGAACAGTCGGAACGAGATGCTAAACTATTGCATCACCTCTACACTTTCTTGTATAATATTATTATTTCTTGCACTACTTGTACATTGTTTACATTTTTTACATTTTTTTACACTGTTTACAGCCTGTTTCTGCTACTGTTAGTTAACCGTTTACTACCTCGACGATCACGACCTCCACTTGCACCGTTACTACCTCAACAGTCATTACCTCCACTTGCACTGTTTACCGTCACTTTAATCACTACCGCCACTTTTCATGTTTTTCAATTTTGCACTCTGCACCTTATTCTTCATTTCAACCTGCACCTTTATCGCTCATTTGCACTTCTGGTTAGAACGCCAACTGCATTTCGTTGTCCCTGTACTTGTACTCTGCACAATGACAATAAAGTTTAATCTAAGTTTGAACGCAATTTTAACCTGTCGCATCCACTGTGAGATGGTAACATTTCATATTTTAGTCATTTTGTTAGAGTACACACACACACACACACAAATACACACATAACCTATTTAGTCTCTGTGTCATTCTTTAACATCTTAAACACAAACACCTTTAACACACATGCACCTTAACACATACAAACTGGTCACACCCACACACACACAGACAAACATCTGTATCACACATACAGGAAGTACTCACTGTATCGTGGCTATGACCTTGTCCACTGGGACCAATGAGAGCAGGTGGGCGGAGCTATCCAAAGTTAGGAGACAGCTGAGTGCCTGTCTGGCCACAAACAGACCAGCTGGGCAAGTGAGAGGGAGAGAGAGAAGTATGTATTCTATTAGATTGCAATTCAAAGTAAAAGGAGCGAAACTCCCATACATATTTACAGATTATTTTGAGGAAGACCCATAATAGTTCTCTTCTTTACGCAAAATCACTGCTGATACATCCTGATACAAGTCCCGCAAAACTAAACGTGCAAAGCGATTTTAAAATGCTACATAGAGTACAGTTGACATGGGATGTTACAGTTTGGCCCATTAACTACAACTCTCTTGAGGCCCCCAATATGGCATACTGCCCACAAAATATATCCCATGATGCATTATGTAATGTAGAAACTCCATTAACATTAATAACCTGTAACCTTTTCACAATAATCATCTCTTCTGTTCAGAATGGCTGAGGAGTAATAGTTGTTTCTAGTTTGGAGAGGAATAATGCCTGGGTTTACTGAGCCACAGGTAAGACACCTCTAGGACATATGTACAACAAGGAGACACCTCTAGGACATATGTACAACAAGGGGACACCTCTAGGACATATGTACAACAAGGGGACACCTCTAGGACATATGTACAACAAGGAGACACCTCTAGGACATATGTACAACAAGGGGACACCTCTAGGACATATGTACAACAAGGGGACACCTCTAGGACATATGTACAACAAGGAGACACCTCTAGGACATATGTACAACAAGGGGACACCTCTAGGACATATGTACAACAAGGGGACACCTCTAGGACATATGTACAACAAGGAGACACCTCTAGGACATATGTACAACAAGGAGACACCTCTAGGACATATGTACACCAAGGAGACACCTCTAGGACATATGTACAACAAGGAGACACCTCTAGGACATATGTACAACAAGGGGACACCTCTAGGACATATGTACAACAAGGGGACACCTCTAGGACATATGTACAACAAGGAGACACCTCTAGGACATATGTACAAGTAGACAACAGATACACGTGCGGCTTCATGGTTTAACTCGACAGTGGCTCACCTTTCCCCAGTTTCTCCAGCTGGATCTGAACCAGGAGGTGGTTGAGAAGGTCAGTGACTGCCGGAACCACACTGGTGCCAGCCAGAGGCCTACAGAAGAACAACAACAACCATCACGGCAGGTTGGAAAAACAACCAATTCAATTCAATTAATTTCATGTAAATGACAAATAGTGCAACTTTATGCACAGGGGCTAGGGGTGCACAAAGAAAGAAGGAAAAGAAAGGGAAAGAAGAGTTGCAGGAAAGTGATCACCCCCACACACGGTGCTGTTTGAGGTAAAGGCCCTGCGTTACCTGAGGTGGGGCAGTAGGACCAGGGCAGCCCACGGGAGGGAGAGGTCAGAGATGGGCTGGTCCAAAGGCAGCTGGATCAGAGACAGAACCAGCTCTGGGACCGGCATGCTCTCATTGCGCTCCTCTGGGTCACAGGATCCAGCCTGCAGCGTCTCCTTGCTGCGGGGGGAAAGCCACACATTTACATTCACAACAGGCAGCCATTATGCTAGAGATAACCTGCATTTGCTGGGCGGGTGTAGGCTACATATAGCTACTACATTATCAGATAGGGTTCGATACCGACCAGTGACCCTAAGCACTACATCCATCCCTCTCTTGTTCAACCCATTTCCCATCCATCTTCACTTCCCTGTCCATAAAGACACACAGACACACTATAGAAATATCACATAATAATATCTAACTGTTATAACTGTTGTTTCCTACAATACAGCGTAACAATTTGGCCAATCCAACCAACAAACCAACTGACCCGTATAAGCCGATAATGAAGCCATCAATGCATCATCCCCAACATAAAGGCTGGCTGCTTCTCTGCAGGGGTGACTCACCCTGGGCTGGGGGCTCCGGTGAACAGCAAGGGGTACATCTCAAAGGCCATGGAGCCGTCACTGGGCGGGGGGGCCTTGGCCAGGATGAGGTGGACCAGGACCTCCAGGCCACGCTGCCGGGTGACCCGGTCTCCGCTGCGCAGCAGGCCAGAGGAGAACCGCAGCAGGGTGGGCAGGAAGAGCTACAGGGAGGAGAGGGACAGGGAGGAAAGGGACAGGAGGTGCAGAGGGAAGAAACTCAATACGATTGTTGAAAAGCAGCAGGTTGGCAACAGGTTGCAAACTGCTCAGGGAGCGGGAGAAAGGCTTTTCAAACTAAATGTAAAAATGTAAGTGAACAATTCACTTTCGTTTTTACATTTAGTTGTGTTTAGCTGCACAAATAGTCTGAAGTGTTGTGTGTTTGTAGTATGCATTCATTATTCTATGCAATTATTAATGTATTGCTTGTTTCCGCATACCAAACCACAATTCAGAAGCATCTGGACATGGATGACTTGTGCTGTATTTCTCGTACATGAGACACAGGCCATCAGCTGGGTACATACCTTTTCATTGCTTTTTTGAATTTTATCTTTATTGAGGCCAACAGGTTTCAAACAATGTAGGATATATTTTTTAACATAATTTCTCTTACAATTTACATAATCCTGATACATAGGGTGGGGGGAAGAGAAAGAAAACTGAATAATAGAAAAGAAAACCACAAGGATTTTCCATCTGTGTCCATAGTTATCCTCATATCAATATCAGTTTTCTTCCCAGGCCAAATTTTTTATTTTATTTTTATTTATTTTTATTTTTTTTATGTAGTAGTAAGTAACAGTAGAAACAGTTCTAACATAGGATGAGTTTCACTACACTGCTCTAAAAGGAAAATAAAGAAAGAAAAAGGACATGCATATACATACAATTACAAAAAGCAAAAAATGTCTCAAATTAAAACCGATCTTAGGCCTGTATGTTCAACATACACAGTCCATTTAGACCATATCCTAGAAAATGTGTCCGTCTGGATTGAGGGAGTAGGATAACTTCCATTCCATTGTAAATAAATCATGAACCACATCTAACCATTCTCCATTGTAGAAGAAGAAGAAGAATTACTCATTTACACATTAGGAGGAGAGTCTTGTTTTAACCACCTTCTTGAGATTGCTTTTTTGCTTGCCACCATAAGTAATACCTTTTTATTGCTGTAATCCCATGAGTCAAATGAAATGTTAACTATGTATAAAGTGTCAAAACTACATGGGATGTTTAATTAGAAGGTTGCTTCCAGGTGGAAGTGTATTTCTTGCCAGTATGAAGTTAGTACTGGGCAATCCCAGAAGACATGAACGTGATTAGCCTTATTTGCTCCACAGGCCCTCCAGTAGGCTGTGCTAGGTATTTGTATCCAGCTATATTCTCACCATGTATTTGAGTATTGTATTTGCATGTTGTTCCCCACTGTAGTCTACATAAGCTTTCCCATTGTTCTTCAGACATTGAAAGACTACTTTCCTTTTCCCATTTCTCCGTAATATAGAGAGTGTTGTCTGGACTGGCTTGGCGTAATGCACAATATAGTTTAGATACAACCTTCTTGCATATTGATCAATTGTTTGCTCCTTTGAACACTTGCAAAATACCTGTCTTTTGCCCTTCTCTTGTTCTAGCTATATTTTCCTGAAAGTAGTGTCTAACCTGGAGGTACCTCCAGGTAGAAAAGATTCATCCACTACCTGGAGGTGTAAAAACATTAAGAAAACTTATAATGGCCCCTTCTAGCTTACCTATCATCATCACATACCTGCCTTCTGTATCAGTGAGTTCTGACATGTGTTCATAATTCAGTCCTCTTGCTAGCAATATAGCTCCTCCTCTTTTATGTCCAGATTTGTCAGCTGATGAAAATACATATTTAATACCCATTCTGTTTAATTTGGCATGTTCAGTGGCATTGAGATGAGTTTCTTGGAGATAAGCTATTTGGACCTTGTCTTTCTTGAGTTGACAAAATGTTCCCTCTTTTGACTGGGTTATTTAACCCATTAACTATACTGTATATGTAGCTAATTTTATGCTTTGCATTAAGGCATACATCAATAGTCATGTCCTGTATTTAAGTGAAAAACTTGCCCATGACAGTATAGAACAACACAAACAAACTGTGAACATTTAACAAAGTAGATAAATGAAAACATAAAAATGACTTCCATGATATGGGTCTTACTTGTGACCCTCCACCAGATGGCAATAGGTGGCTTTGAGGGAAAACCTCCCTCTCCATAAGTGATAGGGCCCTAAGAGGTGGCCGCATAGCAGAGTTCCATGTCCATTTGTTGTCCCGATTCTTAGGAATATAGCTTAGTCGCAAGGTCCTCAAAAAAAGTCACATTGCTCTATTATGGGCTAAACAGTCACATAATCAAACTCACCAAAATCTGTTTACATCAGGCTACTGTGGGTTATCATTGTCAACATTGATTTGGTTTCCTCCCAACATCAAGCCCTTCTTTTGCCATGATATCACCTCTTTGGTTCGGAAGCTGGTGAATTTGACAATGATAGATCTTGGTTGTGTATGTGGCGGTGGCTTAGGTCCTGGTGAGCGATGGGCTTTCTCAATTTGTAGAGTTGTTGTATCAGCAATGTCGAGATTATCCCCCAGCATTGTTCAACAAACTTAACCACTGATGCACTGTCCTTTTCGGCCCCTTCTGGAATCCCATATAAGCGGATATTTTCGGGAGCAGCTCCCCTGCTCGGTAAACTTTGCCTCCATTTTAGCATGAAGTTGTTTCTGACAGAACATCCTCGACATTTTGTATTCTTTCTTGTTATTTCTCCTTTGATTTCCTCTAGTTGAGATGTATTGTCCTGTTGAGAACCCTGGAGGATCCAACTTAGATCAGCAGTGGGTTCTCCGTCAGGGGAGAGTCCCTTGCTTTGGGTTTTTTATTTCTTTGCCGTCTTTTTTCCCCCTAGCCGATATCCTTGCCCTTCTTTCTCAATATTTTCAATGTGTTTACTTAATTTGATGTTTAGGGGGCATGGACAAAGTTCATAGACCCGGGAGATGTTCCTCTATGCTGCCATCGTGTCCGGACGTCCAGGTACATACCTTTTCAAACTGCTTCATGGTGAACATCTCCTTGGTGAACTCTAGAATCAGGTCCTGATCTATGTCACTTCCAAACACCTGAGAGAGAGAGAGAGAGAGAGAGAGAGAGAGAGAGAGAGAGAGAGAGAGAGAGAGAGAGAGAGAGAGAGAGAGAGAGAGAGAGAGAGAGAGAGAGAGAGAGAGAGAGAGAGAGAGAGAGAGAGAGAGAGAGAGAGAGAGAGAGAGAGAGAGAGAGAGAGAGAGAGAGAGAGAGAGAGAGAGAGAGAGAGAGAGAATTTAGAACATACATTTAGACATGACTAAAGGTCCTTACACACCAGACGCGATGCAAAATTGCGGTGCGTTTTTGCGAAAAAATCGCCTGCGAATTTCTCGCGTCAAAAGTATTCACATTGGCAGCGATGCGATTTTGCGATTTTGCGTCAATGCGAGATTTGTGCATGGAATGTGCGAAAATGTTTTTCCCCTTCTCTCCTCCAATCCCTACAGACACGTAGTGTGCTTATGTTTTCTAGAAAGTCAATGCTGACAGATGTGCCGTAGGCCTACTGTATATGCCGGCATTACGACAATGTTATCATTCACCGACTCGCTATCACCGTTGATGCTGAGGTTTACTGAATGTACATACTGTATATAACCGATTATACGTACTGTCTTCATAGCCCAGCTGGGTAGCTATCGTTTGCCACACGTTATCTTTCATTTCGTTGTCTTTGTAGTTTTTATTCCTCTTATCATACAGTATTGGGTGGTGGGACCACAGTCTATGGGTGGGACACGCAAACAATCAGTAAATCTGCCATTGTTGGTTGTGAGGTAAATCGGGGTACTGTGACATAACCTACATTGTGTGACATGGGTCAATTCCATGTAACATGATTGGATGATGTGTTTTATCGCGCTTAAAAAATCGACCCTGTTGCGAGAAAAAAAATTGTCGCATTTTCGCTGCGAAAAATCGCGTTCGGTGTGCATGCAGTCATAACAACATTAATGGTTTGTAATACGCGTCTTATTTGCGCGAATAAAACGCGCCTGGTGTGTAAGGACCTTAACTGTTGCAATGTCATACACACAACACAACTTTCAGACAGTCAGGGACAGACACACACCCACCCACACTCACACACACACACGCTACCGTTTGCACGGCTTCCTGGATAAAGGGGGGATGGCAGGATGATGTTCTCTCCCAGGAGCAGGGAGGAGGTGATCTGAAGGAGAAGCTGAGAGCAGGAGCTGGGGAGCGCCGGGGTCTGGATGACCTGCATCACTGTCTGCACAGAGAGACATCGCTATGGTAACAGCATCACATCACTACGGTAACAATGTTGCATTGTTTTGGTAACAGTATAATAACATTGCTATGGTAACAACATCACATTACTATGGTATGGTACTACAGTATCAGTGTTGTCATCCCTATTATCACTGTGCTAACGGTATCATCCATTACTTTGCGATGGTAACAGTATCAATGGTTTCTACAGGTCAGTGTAATAGTTTTTCTTCAATTCAATATCTGTATTGGCCTACATCAGCTTATGACTAAAGGCCATATTGGTGCATGTTCACCTTCCTATGAGATACAAGTTCCAAAGCCACTGAATCTCCTACCTGGCAGACAGCCTGTGGTTTTGTGACCTTAGCTCCGTCTTTGTGGGAAGCCAGGGTGTGGAGAACAAACAGCAGCCTCTCCAGATGTTCCTCCACCTGTTCCTTCACCACGCCTTCTGGCATCTCCTCCTTCTGCAAGACGTCCAGCACCTCCATGACACACGCCTGCCAAAGACAGCACGTTTACATGGAAAGAGAAACCCGGTTAGGAGTAAGCAGGTAGTGTCGGTTACCACAAAGGTCACGGAGGTCACATCTGTTACAGAAGTGAGAGGCTCCCGAAATCCAACCGTCACATTTGACGAGATGCTGAAAGACACCATGTAGTCTCAACATCAGAGTTTAACCTTGGATTCCCTTCATCCCACCCAACACACCCTGAAAAACAGCTCATCATCCAACCACATGTGACAGACCCAGCTGGAGGGTCAGTATTAACATCATTATTATTGTCGTAATTATCATCATTATTATTATTGTCTGTAAATGACGACGTATGACAACTTTAGCACTTGTCCTACCCCTGTGTTTTCATTACTCCCAAGTAATGAAAAGCCTAATGACACGTTAGTGAATGAAACAGTTATGCCTCATTATGATTTCAGACACTGAACCGTGATGAAGAGCAGTAAACTGAACATCACATATTGTAGTTCCCTTCGGAGGTAGCCCACCAGGAAGCCTCACCTGCAGGGACTCCCAGAGAACCAGGAAGTGCTCCTTGTCCACGTGATTGGCTGCAGCCTGCGCCATGTGATCCAGGACGTCCCGGACCATGTCCCAGGGCAGGCAGAGTCCAGGTTCCATGGACGGGCCCAGCTTCCTCAGGGCCACAGGGAGGGCCTGTAAGAGAAGTGATGATGTCATCATCATCAGGTAACAACACAAGATTGTGGCTTGTCTTCAGAACACACAGACGATTTGGTATTACTGCCATTACTGTGATTATGAGGCTGCCTGTGATGAGCCACCGGCACACACATAAAAGGGAGCCTCATAATCACAGCCTCTAAAATGGTGCCAAATTATCTGTGTGTTCGTAGCTTGACTACAATGCTGTTGTGTTCTAACTGGCACTCGTTTTGATTACACAACCCATCATAACACATTAGAAACCTTTGGAAATTAATTCAAAGCGTCGACGGCTAACAGAAAGCAAATGCTAACCCAGCGAACTCCCCGTCTGGATGCACAATGATGGAGTTAAACAATTAGTCTGAATCTGAAAGAGGGTATATACCTAATCTATACCAATCTAAATATATCTCAGCATATCCCCCCAATCCAATGTGAATATCGCCACGTTCCACAGACCACAATCCCCAGACACAAATACAATAAAGGAGGAACAGATGAATAAAGGACGATAACAGACGAAAACTGACTTTCTCAGCACAGGAGTGGAACATGCATCGGACTCCCTTGCACATCTCAAACAGCAGCTGCCCGGTGCCTTTGGCCTTCCCTGGGTGGGCCTCGAGGTCCGACAGCATGAGGTTCAACAGCCCGTCTAGGTCCTGGACCTGGAACATGAAGGAAATGACATCAACGGCGCCCCAACTACTTGAAACTACTAAATGACTATCTTAATCATTATCTTCATCTTTCATTCTCCATTGCTGCTCTTACTAGATCCGTGATGCGCTGATTCTACTGTTATATTGTACTTATTAGGGATGGGGCGGTTTATGAAAACCGTCCGACCCGCTCAGTTCGACTGTCTCGGTTTGATTCGTGTGTGTTGTGTTCGGTTCATGCGCTGCTCCTTTCCTCATAGGTGAAGTGTGTACATTCCAGAGCAGAAGGTGGCGGTAGTGCACCTAAAGCCAACCACCAGTAGTAAACAACAAGAAGAAGCCAAGCAGTGTAGCCAGGCGTAGCAGATAGAAATTGGGTATTGGGTCAGTTGTTGTGGAGAATTGTGTGGGTATGGCGAGTGGGAAAGAGCCAGAAGTTGCTAGCTTGTTAGAAGATGCGCCAGCAGCACTTTATAGGGCCATCCTTAGAAATATTTCTGTTTGCAGTAACAACCAAAAAATAAAATAAAAGGGTCGGTAGGTAGGTCTATATTTTTTTTTTTTCAAAATTCTTTTTTTTAAAAGTACAATTTAGTCATGGTGAATACGTCGGTATGAATTTAAACAAATTAGCATCTTGTGAAGTCACTGACTAGGACTCCAACCCATAAAAGTTTAGTGGTCTCCTTGACATCAGTCAACACAGTCACTGTAAGACTTGAGGGGAGAAGGGATGGTAAAGATCTGGGCACAGTTCTTCCAGAACTTCGAGATATTTAATGTATTTTTAATGTATTGCTACAGTGCCTGAACCCGTATTTATTTGAACGGTGACCGCAAACATTTTCTTCACTGCAGCCGCAGCCATCATAACAGACAAGCGCGAACCATTGTTGAAATGAAGCGAATATAAAAGAAAGAACGTAGCCTATGTGTGTTTGTAGGCAATTTATATTTGCGATACTTACTAAAATATCATTAAAAGGGTTTTATTGTATTTGCATTAGTTGTTTGAAGAGTAAAAAAAAATGGTCGGTCTTAACGCAAGTTTACAACAGGCAAGTCGGTCGGACTAAAAGGGAAAACAAATAAATATTTGGGTCGGTCCTAAATTGACAGGGTGGGTTGGGTTACGGCCAACAGAAATCATTTTCAGGATGGTCTAGGTCTGCTGTATGGGACCACTTGCATTTAGAGTGACCTACGATGACGGCGTTAAGAAAGTTGACAAAAGACAAATCAATATGACAAAAATACCAAACCGAACCGAAAACCATGACCACAAAACCGTGAACCGAACCAAACCATGGATTTTGTGAACCGTTCCACCCCTAGTACTTATTGTATTTTATTTTATTTAACTGTTTTCTTTGATTTTCCTTCCATATTGGAACGGGCCTCGTCCAATACATTTCATTGTACAGTATGACTATAAGTGATGCTGCACATTTGACATTTAAGTACCGGTACTTGAAACTTGATTAAACAGTTGATTTTGATATCGGCCAATATTAAGCACCTTGTCATCAGAGACATGTGGAGTCAACTACAGATCACATTATGAAGAAAAAGATTCCACAGAACTTCTCACCTTTCTCATCAAGAAGGAGAAACTCTCGGCTGCAAAGTTGCGGATGTGCTCCTTCTTGTGGGCCAACAAGGTGCTGTAGAGTCTGGAGGACAGAGAGAGAGATGCTCAGAGACGCTCTCCTTCAGACCCACACGTTGTTACCCCACACACTTTGTTAGGACTAACAAACCAAACACAAAAACCGTGGGGAATCTGTCAAACTTGTTCTTCACATTACGTAGATCCAAGACAGAGACAGACAAAAAACTAATAAATACAGCTCAAAAAATAATAAAAATAAAAATCAGCTCAAACCAGGAGATATCTGAATAACTTAAAAAATGTCAAAATCAAATTTACAAATACATTTCCTTTGCATCTCTACATTACGGTGTACTGCTGTAGTGCATTTCTATTCTCCAGCTATTTTATTGTGGATTCTCTGTTTGTCATGGGGAGCTTCGACCTGCTGTAGCTCACCTGTAGATGTTGCTCATGTCCTTCGCCATCAACCTCCACAGATACTTGTACAGGTAGGAGAGGCAGGTGAAGACCCACTCCAGCACCTCGGTGTCCTTGGTCTCCAGCAGGCGGGTGATGAGCAGGAAGAAGTCTGGGAAGTGGGGGTAGAAGTCTGTCTGGAGGTCCCTGGCCAGCCGGACCACCAGACTGGGGGAGAGAGAGAGATCATGGTCATAATCATGTAGTATTAATTATTGTGCATAGGAATGCACCATTTAGATATCACTTTTCGTCATATTATTCTCCTTCACACTGAAATGTGCAATTAATGGAAACTAAACGACTGAACCTCGAGATTTCATTCAAACTGTATTATAAAGGTCTACTTCCGTATGGCTGGCTTCAAGCAGTAGAAATAGCTCAGTGGGTAGAGCGTGTGTTCCACAACCAGAGGGTTGGCAGTTCGATCCCCCCCCCTCCCCTCAACTGAATTTATCTCAGTGATTACGGGCATTCTTATGCACAAGTATTTCCTCATGTGGAACCACATGTTCTAGTTACTTCACGAAATACAATGCATTAGTAAAATTCATTGTTTAGTCATTCATTCAGATTCCTTTATTGTCTCTACGGATTGACAGAAAATGTATTTTAGCCAAGGTTCTGTGAAATAACATTAAAACAGGATCCATACTTATGTAGCAGATAGTTTAAAAAATAAAATAAAGCTTGTCCATGCTCCAGTATAAAAATACCTTGACTTCCTTGACTACCTGAACACATACTGTACATCCACAGAAACATGTCCTTAATTAGCAGGTAAGGATTGGGCATCTTGCGCAACAATGCCAACAGATAGAGCTCATAATAGTAAAATCAAGTGACAGGATGAATTTAAAACCAACAAACAGACACACTTACTCAAGGAGTGGCTGGTAGGCCATGCTGTTCTTGACAGCCAGGTGGGCTTTCAGGCTCCCTACCACAGACTTCTGATGGAAGACCAGGAGGTTGAAGGTCTGGCACTGGTTGAACACGTCTCTAAATAAGGCCACTGGTGGAGGGAGAGAGAGAGAGAGAGAGGAGAGAGAGGAGAGAGGAGAGAGAGAGAAAGAGAAAGAAATCAATTCAAATATGCATAGATAAGAGAGCAGAAATATGGCAACCATCACCAAAGTATGTTGAGACAAGTGTGGTAAAAACATAAATACAATAATATTATATATACTTAGCCTCCCCTAACACAAATCAGGGGTCAATAATAAAACATACAGTAGGAATGTATTCTAACTAGCAATCTAATATCTATAAAGTAAATAAGCTAGAAACGACAATTATATATTCAATCCAACACACACATACACACACACACATTACATACAGAAGTGGTTGGTCAAGTTGAGGTCTCTCCATTTTGTCAGCCCTTCAAAGAAGTATGTGTCTACCTCCTGTAATCAGAGTGCATTGGTTATTACATTTACATTTAGGGCATTTAGCAGACGCCTTTATCCAAAGCGACTTACAAAGAGTACATTTGTCATAAGAAGGTGAAATATTTCATTGCTGCTAATATAGTAAGAAAGTCGCCAGAATAAGTTTCAAGCATTTCAATTGCTAGGTTAACCACTGGTTATTACGGTTATTATAAGTCATACATATGTGGAGCCATTCGGAAACAAGCAGATATTATAGAGTGTATGCATCACTGCTAGTGATGCATACACTATTACACGCTACTACTTAGAAGTTTTCTGATGACTCCACAATAGTTGGTTGCATTGAAGAGGGTGAATATAGGACTGTTGTGGGCAACTTTGTCTCTTGGTGTGAGCTGAACCATCTGCAGCTCAATGCAACAAAGACAATTGAGCTAATTGTGGACCTAAGGAGGGCAAAAACACCGGTGGGCTCTGTCTTCATCTTGGGGGTTCCTGTCGACACTGTTGAGGAGTACAAGTACCTGGGAGTGTACCTCAACAACAAGTTGGACTGGACCAGAAACACAGAGGCCGTCTACAAGAAGGGCCACAGCCGACTATTTTTCCTTGAGGAGGCTAAGGTCCTTCAACATCTGCAGGACAATGCTGAGGATGTTCTATGAGCCTGTTGTTGCCAGTGCGATCTTCTTCACTGTCACATGCTGGGGCAGTGGGATGAGGGTTGCGGACACCAATAGACTTAATAGACTCATCAAGAGGGCTGGTGATGTAGTGGGGGAGGAACTGGACACTCTGACGACTGTGGTAGATAGGAGGATACTGTCCAGGCTACGGACTATCATGGAAAATGCCTCTCACCCTCTCTTTTCCACCCTGGCTCAGCGGAGGAGTACCTTCAGCAGAAGACTCCTCTCACCGAGATGCACCACAGAGCGACACAGGAAATCATTCCTGCCTGTGGTCATCAAACTATATAATTTGTCACTTTCATCTTAGAGTCGCTTCACAACGGGTCATTCACACGGTGTAACTGGTCACTTCTCTGCATAACATTCTACTACCTAATCCTACATGCTACATCTTTGTGTATACTATTTACCTCTATAGTGTATGCCTAGATGTTTGTACATTTATGTATATTTTTCATATTTTTTGTATATTTTTGTATATTGTTACATAGGTTTATATTATACATAGAATATTCTAATACTACTATACGTAGAGTGTCTGTCTCTTCTTTTCTCCCTGGAGTATTGTAACAAATGCAATTTTCCTCAGGGATCATTAAAGTAGTTGTCTGTCTGTCTGTCTGTCTGTCTGTCTGTCTACCATACCTCATCATAGGTTCCAGTTCGGTCAATTCGATGGATGACATTGATGTTGACGTTGGCGAGTCTTTCTGCGAAAGTGAGAAACTGCACAAAAAACATAGTTTTAATTTAGGGCATTTAATAACTATACCTCACAACAGTCATGGGAATAAACGATTAATACGGTTGTTGTACAACAACGTAACATTACCCGATGTACGACATACAAAGTAGAATAACCTACATATTGCATATGAAGATGTCTCATCTACTATCGATTCAAAAGATGACAAAGCATAATATTGAAACGATCGTTCTTTTCAGATTGAAGAGAACGAGAAAGTTTCTATAAACCAATCACCAGACAATACCAAAAAGAAAACGAGGAAATACTATACCGAGATGAAAGTAGTATATCGCAAAGAAACAGCAGATTAAAAACAAACATTGCTGTACAAATGTCTGTTACCTTCGGTTATTTAACCATACGGTTAAATTGGTTCAAGTACCAGAACGGGTTTATGTCTTAGTTTATGTAGAGAACAACAGTGTTTTGCAGTAGAAGTCATAATATGCTTACAACTCACCCTGTATGTATTCTCTGATTTGTGATAGCTTGATTTGGATTTAAGCTTCATATTTGCGGTTTTTCTCAAAAGCCCTTCAGTGATATTATTAAATAAAAGGAAGATTTATTGGCTCATTTGTTCAAAAGTGTTTCCACGCATGTAGGAACCGGGGCGCCGCCATGATGAACAGAGAGCATCATGGGAACTCCTTAGGCTCCACGTGCTCATGGTAGAGTGGAGGAAAACACTCCCCACTGTGACGTCAGTCAACATGTCTAAATGCGCATTCATTTACGAGTAAATATAAAAAAAGTTTTTTTCTTTGGCATTACTAATACTATTACGACATAGATCACAGATACATCTTCATTCACAAAAACAGTTCAGACATCAGCTCTCTTGGTCAGAGTGCTACTTTTTTGATTTGCACATTTTTAGAAAATGTGTGTGTGTGTGTGTGTGTGTGTGTGTGTGTGTGTGTGTGTGTGTGTGTGTGTGTGTGTGTGTGTGTGTGCGTGCGTGATGACCGTTCTTACCGGCACTTGACCTCGCAATGAAGCATGCTAGTACCTGGATGGAATTTGGACACACGCGCACCATAGACTGTATATAGACGCGCACACACAGAGCACAGTTTATGCCCCCCCCCCCCACCCCCCCCCCCCTCTCTCTCTCTCTCTCTCTCTCTCTCTCTCTCTCTCTCTCTCTCTCTCTCTCTCTCTCTCTCTCTCTCTCTCTCTCTCTCTCTCATATACTCAAGGATAAAACTTTCTGTTGAGTTGAAAGCAGAAGATGCAGAAGAAAGCAAAAGATTCCTGCTGTCTTCTTTACACATTTGCCTTCATGCCATAATATTTTATTACATTTTTCACAAGTTTCAGCATAATTCTCAATTTTATGGGCAGCCGCAGAATACTGGTTAGGGCTTCGGGCTTGTTAGGGCTTGTAACCGGAGGGTTGCCAGTTCGAACCCCGACCAGTATGAACGGCTGAAGTGCCCTTGAGCAAGGCACCTAACCCCTCACTGCTCCCCGAGCGCCGCTGTTGGCAGCTCACTGCCTCGGGATTAGTGTGCTTCACCTCACTGTGTGCCTCACCATCACTGTGTGCTGAGTGTATTTCCACTAATTCACGATTGGGTTCAATGCAGAGACCAAATTTCTCTCACAGGATCAAAAGAGTAATTCTTCTTCTTCTTCTTCTTTAAATCGGACCCCATGCCAAGTGGCTTGCCCACGGTCAGAACCGTGGACTATGCCGTGTTGGCCATCATGCTGCTGGTGTCGGCCATGGTGGGTGTTTACTACGCCTGGTTGGACCGGGCCCAGGGCAGTACCGGGAGCTCCCTGATGGGGCTCGCAGCCTCACCGCTGTGCCCGTCTCCCTGTCACTCACGGCCCGCTTCATGTCTGCCATCACGGTGCTGGCCAGCCCAGCAGAGGTAGTAGAATTTGAGTCCAACATATTAGTCATCTGCAGATCGCATGGCCGAAAGATTTCGGGTGAGGGCAGTTTTAAAATCAGTAAATACATTGGGGGAAAATACAACTTAATTAATAATAAGGCAGTGAAATATTTAATTGTAAGGATATGATGTGGTCTGTTTGTGAAATGTGGTATGACTATAATATTGTAATTGCATTTATATCAGTATTATTATGATTTTGATGAGTATTATTATTGATGACACTATCAACATAATATTAATAGTATAGGCCTACAACTAATATTTTAACATGAATGATATTTATTAATTATTCTAATTATTATTACTGTATTATTTTTCATTTTATGATCAATAACTATGAACACATTTAGACAGACAGTTGGAGTTTGTAGTCCTTCATCGTACAGGTGTACCTATGGTGTGTTTCTCCTACACCCTCACCATCCTCGTGACCTCCGAACTCTTCCTGCCAGGATTCTACAGACCGGCCATCACCAGCACTTATGAGGTGAGCCCCGTGGTCTGCAGGCGGTTCTAGGTTCGATCCCCAATGTCACTTCACTTTGTAATGACTGAATAGTAAAAGAATATGACACTCTGGGTCAGTGCATGAGTCATTGGTTTAAATTGAGTGTTGTAGTGGGTGGTACACACACACGTACATTGTAGGCTATGGAGTCATTGTGGCTTGGTGGTTTTCTGTGTTTTTGTGTTGCAAGATACGCAACACAACTTATTGCGGAGATGTCATTTCTGTTCTATCTAGTGTATTTTCAATGTATTTGTCTCTCAGTTGATTCAGGTTTATGTTTTTTTGTTATTTTCTATTTTAGTTTAATATATAGTAATATAGTATTCTAGTATGTTCTATATTTTACTACTATATTCGTTTAGTATAGTCTGGTTTATTCTATTCTCCTGATCTAGTTTGGTTTCATATGTTTGGGTCTGTATTCTAGTGTATATATCTATTCATTTAATTTTAGTAAAACCATCATTCATGAGGCTTTGACAAAAACAATGAAGGGTGCAATTGTTTAGTGACACAGAAAGTGCTTTATTTTATGCTTTACTTTTATTTATCTATTAAGGCTGGTGAAACAATGAAAGTGCATATCCATACTGTTTGTCCCAGGAAGCGTCCAGCCGGCCTCCTGGTCGATCAGGGCCAGGCCGTTGCACTGCTCTCTGGACCCTCCTCCCCTGCTGGCCGGAGAGAGGGGGTGGGCTAGTGAGGGCCAGGGCGGGCTCTGGGAGACCAGCATAGCGAGGAACACGGTGGTCTTTGACAGCCCCTGTCTCTGTCACACACACAGATACACTCTTAGACACACACACGCATGCGTACAGTCTTCTGGGGGGAACCAGCAACTGTATGTGGGCGAAGTCTCGCCCTCACGTTTCCTTTTTTTGTCACCACGATATTCCACTGAGGAAGACCCACCTGCGTGAGTGGATGAAGCTTTCAGAAGGGATTTGAGTCACTATCTATACGGTGTTGATTTGGATTGTTCAGGCACTTTCTCATAGTTTATCTCTGCTGGCCGAGAAAGAATGAAGGTGAAGCGCTTCATTCTCCCAGATTTGAGCTCTTTTAGTGTTCAGACTTCAGATATGATTCTTAAACCTGATTTATTAGACTACACATACACACACACATGCATACAGGTATGACCACTTGAACACACTCAGATAAACACAAACTCATAAATGAAATACCAATGAGCACCATTGTAATTACAAATAAAAATATTTATTGCACCATGGGACATCAAACATTTCAATAAAACATTCATTTGACTTGTGTTGTCCTCCACCAAACACATTCAATGTACTTTACATAGCAACAGGCACCGAAGGACCAATCTGTGTCTATTTATTTACAAATGTTTCTATGATGCAACAACAGACATCACATCTAGGCCTTATATTAGATCAATGTCATTATGACTACATTATGCCAGTGTTGGCATACATTTCAACAGAGGGAAGATTACGAATAACAAGGGAACGGTATAGCTGTGATGTTGTTGTGGAAATGTAACACAGAATGAATGCACAATGTTTATGCAGCAGCAAATGTGACCAGGTGGACATTTCGCTCCCTTTTCAGACCGTTCCTTTTGGCCTCAACAAGTACATGTACAAAAGAAATGGAGGAGCTTGTTTTGTAGCAGCAGCATCTTCACCCTGCAACTTGCCTTTGGATCAACTTTCCCTGACCAATCAATTAGTAGAGTATTCTGGGTAAAACAAGGCTGTTTGGAGAAATAACAGTAACTTTTCAATTATGACTGTTGTATAACTTGATTTACAAACTATATAGGCATAAAGAATGTACACCTATAGTCCATTATTTTTCATGCTTGTCATCATAGTAACGATGTTTCATTGTACGGTATTTCCTTAAAAAATAAAGAGCCTCCAGCTCTTTGATGACAAAATCTCCTCTCTTCACAAGGGTTTTGATTTTCTCAGGATCAGTCACATCCTTATTCTTCATGAAGGCACACTTCAGACGCTCCCTGAAATAAGTCGCTCCTTTGGGGTATTCTCGTCCAAGATACAACAACTTTAAGAAAGGAAAAGATACAGCACATACACATGGAGATAATTTCAGGGACTGCAGTTTAGAGATGTTATCATCATAGGTGTTTCAGTGTGGTAAACACATGTGAGAGTGTTAACTTACGTTCTTGTAAAGTTTGATAACCTCACCCCTGAGAGGGTTGGCCATGTTAGGGATGGGAAGTTTACACCGCTAAGAAAAAAACAAACGCCAATAAATACAAGTACTTACATCTCAAATCTGAGTATGCAAAACCAACAGTATGCATACAAGGTAAACGCAAAGCGGAAGCAGCGTTAACATTGGGGTCAAACGCTAACGTTAGGGTTTAAAGCTTGGTGACATTAGCAAATGACCTATGTGTATCAAAACAATTCAGTCAAATAACATCATTACTTTTTCTCTTTTTATGAGGACTTCACAACAAGCGTCACCGTAAATCAATGCATCCGATAGTCCAATGTTTCCCCTGTCCTTCTGTGAAGAAGCTAAGCTACATGTACCAGGCTATGTTACCGTTTTCCGTGGAAGCGGACGTGACCAACATTAACAGGCTAACGGCGCATGCGCCGTATCCCAGGTTACTGAGACGCTAGAGAAGTTCACAGAAGTAGTAATGTGGTGAAGATGGTAAGGGAATGCGGATTATTGTCTGTTTTGCGGTAAAGTGTATATCATATGTGGATAATGGCTACCATGGTTAATGTAGGACTTTTTGCTTTACTACCCACCCCTGTAATGGCAAACAATTGGTCATTTTGAATGTATAAATATTGTATTAATACGTCTAACTTGGTCGTCATGATCATTCCCAGTTGTAACTAACGTTAGACCTATAGGCTTAACGTTACTATGTAAGTTATAGTTAGTAGAATAAACCATACATCAATATTGGCTACTAATTTCGTAGCCGTTAGTGTAGATTGAATTTCCCTAACGAGAAATATAGTGTTGTCTTTTTGACTTCATTGATGTATTGACGTACACTGAAAGTAATCTTTCGTGTAAAAGTCGGACAAAATGTCGGCTAAAGGGTCAGCCAAGGGCGCAAAGGCGAGGAAAGCGGAGAAAGAGCGGCTTCAGAAGGAAGAGGATGAGAGAAGACGCCAAGAAGAAGGTAACCAACTCCCTCCTCCCCCCTACACCGGACGGAGACTCATCAATAGACCATTTTGTGTGATTGTTTTGTTTACAGAGGAGACGCGCCTCCAGGCGGAAAAGGAGGAACATGAGCGACTGGAGCGGGAGAAGAGAGAGCAGGAGGAGATGCAGAGGCTGGAAGCTAAGGCTGGTGGATGACTAATAATTATAATAATAATAATAATAATAATAATACACTTCGGAAGTAGCCTACTTCTCGTCAAAGTAGGCCTGATCTAGTATTTTGGAATGTATATTTATGAAACATAGAAAATAGATAAAATGTACAAAAACACTCCTTAAATCCATTGGCATGTAAATAATATACGTTTATTTGGTTATGTTTGCGTTACAACTTGCAATTAACCCCGCAGGACCAAGAACGCAGAGAAGACGAGTTGAACGAAGTGCGCCATCTATTGGAGGAAAACCAAATTGCAGTAAAGAGATGGCTCGCTGACACGAGAGAAAAAGCCAAGGTTAGTGTGAGTAATTTCGAGAGAGAGAGGGAGAGAGAGAGAGAGAGAGAGAGAGAGAGAGAGAGAGAGAGAGAGAGAGAGAGAGAGAGAGAGAGAGAGAGAGAGAGAGAGAGAGAGAGAGAGAGAGATTTCAATTTGACTAGAGAAAGACACACTTTCCTATGTGTTCAGTGGGACAGATTCATGCTGTGTGACGGCCGACCCGACGCCTCACAGACACAGGAAGTGAACACCTACATCAGCCTCTGGATGGAGGACTCTGGGGCGAAGGCCTCACCTACCCTGCACCAGTGTTCCCTGGCCCTACAGGTGAGAGAGAGAGGGGAGCTGAGTGTTGATGGATAGGACAGTTTAATGGTTCCACTCAAGGTTCAGCGCTTTGAATCCCAATGTACACAGGCCCTAACAAGCCTGACCTGAGTCTTCATGAGCTTTAGTAGATTAATCATGCAATCATTTTGTGACCATTTTATAGATACATGTCATTACTGAGCAGCTGGGGTTAATGCATCTAGGAAGCCTACAGGTACACAGTACATTGGGGATTGAACCCAGAACATTTCAGCTGGGAGCCAATCACTAGACGAACACTAGACTACCCTGCACCTCAAGAGGAGGGGGGGTTCAGGTCAGGCATAAAGCCTCCATCTCCTCCAGCTGATTGAGTCGCTGGAGGAGGAGCTGGAGGAGGCGCAGGAAGAGGAGCGCCAGAGGGTCCAGGACCACATCGACTGTCTGCAGGACCTGGTGCACCACAAGCACCTCCTCATCACCCAGGAGGTGCTCAATGTAAGGGGGATGAACCACACACACGCAATCCCTTCAGATGTAAAAATCATGGGCATCAAACACAAGTTTGTTTGAATTAGTGTCCTCATTTATTCTGTTTGTTTCCTGTGGGCCACAGCACGCAAGCACCAACTCAGACATAGAGACTGGCAACATGGAGACGGTTGTCAGGGACGACCACGTCACACTGTGTGTCTGGGCAAACCTCAACAAGAACCCACGGTGTGCACCCACACACACTTCTATAAACACTTATCTCATTGGTTGTCTGTGGACAGCTGTCTGTAGGGCTTCTCTCATTTGTTGTCTATCCACAGCATTTGCCCATATATGGAGGTGATTTTATTAGTAATTTTTTCTGTGATTATATTTGTGCCTAATAATACCGTCATGGCTTTCTGTCCAAGCTTGCATGTCGAAGCTGTTTAAGGAAAAAAAGACAAGCACACTTTTCTTTTTGTCATTGAACACTTGAGTTTCAGTTTGGGTTTCCAAGTGTCCATAACCAGGCATCTTAATGCTCATAAGTAGCATGCATCTTATTTCACTGTAAGACGTTTTGGATTAAAGCATCTGAACGGCTGAATGGGAAGGAAAATGTCATTGCCCATTGAGCTGAATCAATGGTCTTATTCTGCGTCTGTATTTCCAGGTTCAAGGGCTTCCTCTTTGAGGAGGCCGGCCTGGCTTTTGAGCTCCCCAAGCAGCTGGCCCTGAGTGACATGGCTCTCCGCATCCTCCACACTCGCTACGACCACCTGTCTCCCCACGCCAGGCGCTCCGCGCTGGGAGGACAGCCCCTGACCACAAGGTCCCCCTACCTGTCCTGTCCTCGCCATCATGCCATTACTAACCAAATGAATGTACCCACTACTGCTAGTTGTACTGTTATGACTACTGCTACTGCTATTATTATTACTACTACTACTACTACTACTACTACTACTACTACTAGTGCCACCATAACTACGAACAACAACACTATTGATTTTCAATGTATTCAGTATTTTACATGGTTGAAAATGTAAGGAATAGTATTGTTTACCTTGATGACAGAATGACTGGCATCCTCTCAACAGTCTGCATGGGAAAGTCCCCTGGAATGCTTTTCAATTTGCAGGTGTGCCTCATTAAAAGTGAATTGCTGTAGTAGATCTCTAACCTGTTGTGTTGGGACCAGGAAGGGTTGTTCTACGGTAAATGGGCCCTGCCCAATTTGGTGAAAGACATTTGACCTAATTGGGCTATTTGGCCTGTACTGATACTGATTATGCATGTGTGAGAACTTCCTGTGGGGAATTGTTGCTTACTTCCTTCTAATTCTAGTGAGATGGTAGAGAAATATAAAAGCTATAATCAAGGGTGGCTCCTAGAGTTGAAGATAGGAAATGAATGATTTGACACAGTTGTGGTTACTACATAATCTACTCTTATGAGCTGTGTTATGCTTTAGCTTTTATGTCTTCATTGTTATTCTACACTGTAGAAATGAGCAAAAGAGAAATGGTTGAAATGGTCCGACTATCCAAACTTTTGATTATAATACTTCACAACTACAGACAAAATACTCTATAGTATTATTAATAATCACTGAGGTTGTTAAATTGGTAAATAATGTACCATTTTCTTGTCATACAGCTAAATCAGAACTACGTCCTCTGCTAGAACTGCTTTAAACCAACTAGCTAAAAGAAGCCCACCTGCTACCAGAAGCTAACATGCTGCTAACATGTGTTCCTTCTGTCATCTCCCAGGACGCCCAGAGGAGAAGAGGAGCCCTCCTCCAAACCAGGTTCACCTGACCAGGGGGAGACTGGAGGAGGAGGAGGAGGGGAGGAGGTGGGGAAGGAGGAGAGGGAATGCCTGACACGCATGACAGAGGAG
Organism: Urophycis tenuis; assembly: GCA_036785325.1. NCBI lineage: Eukaryota > Metazoa > Chordata > Actinopteri > Gadiformes > Phycidae > Urophycis > Urophycis tenuis. Next base: position 356,828 of record JAXIVH010000043.1, read on the forward strand.
GAGCTCCAGTCCGTCCCTGGGTCCGTCGGGAGGAAGGTGAGCTTTCTGTCAGGTGTACTGAGCGATGTATGCTCCGTCACGTTCATGCATGCTGTCTGTATGTCACTCAGAGTGCAGTGAGCGTCCTGTCAGAACGCAGCAGCAGCACCAGGCCAGGTGAGGAGCCAGAGAACCAGCTACAGACACAGATGGAAGCAGGTACCTGTATAATTATATCTGTGAAACCCATGCTCCTAAATGACATCTGGATTCGCTGTTACCGTCACTTGGGATAAAAGTGTGTGACTTCATGTAAAAAGTACACAGTTAAACAGTGGTGGATGAAGGGAACGCCACTAAAACAAAACATTTCCCTCTCCCTCACACCCCCTGGTAGGCGAGGAGGTGCTGGCCCAACCCGAGCCTGACCTTGTTGAAGCTGTAGCCGAGGCAACGGTGGACCTGCACCGGTACACGCCCCTGGGCGGAGTCTTCTACTGTGACATGTTCCTCCTCCCCCCACAGGCCAGCCGGGCGGGGGGATGGGAGCTCAGACAGGTCAATAAGCAGTGCATCGTGTACCGGAGCCCATTAGAGCAGGAAGGCCTCCACACATTCAAAGCTCAAGCAGTAGGGGTCAGGGTTAGAGGTCAGGGTGAGCCCGCCCCTAAAGCACGTCCACTTTCATGTGCTCCGTGGTAATCAGTGAGCACCTCCACACTGCGGATGCTGCTGAAGTGCATTACGGAGTGTGGTTTTTTGCCATGGGTTCTATTTATCCACCTGCGGCCGCCATATTTACTGTACTTTTATTTGGTTGATCAATTTAAATGGCGTCGCTGAGTGAGTCTTTACATATAGTATACACTGTATATCATATATCATATATAGTATATATATCTACAACAGCCATCAATTTACAGTACAGTACAGACGAGACAGACTGGCAAGCAGTAGCTCGTAGCCATTAGAGACCACAGCAGGCCCAAGCAGCAGTGAAAGCGGGATGCGTTTGTCCCAGGTGCTTGACAGGGGGCTGGAGGCTCTCCCCTACCCCGAGGAGAGTACCGGGACTCAGCCACACTCCTCCCCCAGGGACCCGGAGCCAGTAGGGCTGTCCCTGGCTGTCCCTGACTGCGTTCTGTTCCTGGAGGCCCCCCATGTGGCCCGCTGGGACGCCACAGGTAGGGCTGTCAACCCAACCTGAACCAGGGGGGCGTTACCAGCATGTATCAAGATTACTACATTTAGTCATTTACAGCAGATGCTTTCATCTTAAGCCACTTACAAGTGAGTGAATCACTCACTTGTGAGTCAATCACAACACAATGAAAATACAATCAATATCTGTCACTTCACATTAAAGCTCACATGGCGGCAAAAAGGTTAAACCAAGATGAAGATACATGTATTGAAATTCAAATGATGATATTTGTTCATATGTCTGTGAGATTGTTTGATTGATAGGCATATGAACGGTCACTTCACTGTCGCTCAGCCAAACAGTGGACGACGGCCGGCGTCAGAGACGTGTCGTACGACCCCCACCAGCGCCGGATCTCTTTCAAGATGGACTCCTTCCAGGCCTTGGTGTTGCTGCAGGAGACGTACGTCAACCTGCCCCTGCAGGACTGGACTCTGCAGCCACTGGGGCAGGACTGGGCGCTGCTCAGGGTCAACACCGCACTCCTTCCCCTCAGCATCACCCTCCAGGTGGGCAGAGGGACACCACATTTATGCTATTTCCCTCAGGGATCATTAAAGTATGTCTGTCTGTCTGTCTGTCTGTCTGTCTGTCTGACACCCCGGATGGGAAATCTCTCAAGTTGTGTTTGTTATGTTTGTAGGGCGCAAGACATTTGTAATACAGTCTGAATGAAATCTCGAGGTTCAGTCGTTTAGCCTCCATTAATTGCAGAAATTTGGTGTGAAGAAGAATAATATGACGAAAAGCGATATCTAGATTGTGCATTCATGCACAATCTAGATCCACCTGCAGCAGATCCACCTGCAGCATGCACCAGTGCATGCTGCAGGTGGAGCAAGAGGCCAGAGGGACTTGTGTTGACTTGCAGGGGCACCAGTGCATGCTGCAGGTGGAGCAAGAGGGGGTGCTCCCACACCTGCAGGGGAGGTGGATGAGCTGCAGGGCTCTGCAGAAGGCAATGGCCAACGCCGGCCTCAACATCTTCGTTGACGAACACACAGAGCGATACGTCAGTTCCTGTGGCAAGGTGTGTGCACGTGGACAACAAGTGTTTACACATATTTTGTAGGCTCCCCACCCTAACCAGGAATCGAGGTTGGTAACACTTCCTTCCTAGCTACAGGGAAACAACACCGTGCCAAATTCTTCCTGAGGGGTTCACTGATGATTATTAGAAATCTCCAGGGTTGATCAGAAACAGGTTCCAGAAGCTCTATGAAATCTTATGTTAATCAAAGACATGAATAGTGAGTCTGACTTTGAGGTAATACAGAGACAGCTCACTGGGTTTAGGTTAAGGTTATAAGGTTAAGACATGGTGGTCATCTGTAAAGTTTGGAGTTCGAACCCACTGAATCCTTAACCATCCTGACTCTGTGCCCCCTGCCAGGACCCTCTGAGTGAGCACGCTGTCTATGAACAGATGGCCCTGTTAGCCTCCACCATAGCCTTCTCATGGAGCAAGTGGAACAGCAGGTGTGGTGCTGAACACATGGTCGTACAGGTGGGCATGCACAACCAACCACGCACTTCGTCATCAACTACAACTCCCGCCCTCTCGCGCCGATTGGTCTGTCCACGCTTCAGTTTTGGAAAGCTGGTTTCAACAGGCTCCGGGGCCACACTGATGTCTATAAATGTCAACTCCAGCTTGATCAGGATGGTCTCACGAGGCCACATACAGAACTCTCATACATACTAGTCATTTATCAGATGCTCATTTAATTTAAACGTAGACTGAGAACAACCAAAAGTGTGCTAATAGACCTTATGGCTATGTTCCAAAACAATTTCCTATGTCCTCCTTCCTATTGCTCGACCTCTAGAGGTAGCTATAGATGAGCAGTAGCTGTTAGTAGTAGAAGAGAAAGAACTGATTCATGGTAGAAGTACCTATCTTGCTTAATACTTGACTGAAAGTGGCCCAAGGGAAACATCTGTACATTTAGGAAACAAGGTAGAGCAAAATGGGACGAGGAATGGGACAGAGCCCACCGAGTGTCATTGTGCTCCATCTCCCTGCTCATCAGGTTGTCTCTCTCCTCCCCCCCAGGCGTGTGAGCACTGCGGCCCGGCCCCGCCCCCCCACTGGAGCCTGTATCTCCCTGCTCATCAGGTTGTCTCTCTCCTCCCCCCCAGGCGTGTGAGCACTGCGGCCCGGCCCCGCCCCCCCACTGGAGCCTGTATCTCCTGGGGGCTCAGCGCAGCCACAAGCTGCAGATGACCGAGGGGAGCGAGGACTTCTCCGCCCAACGCAGCCACAGCACGGAGTTCCACTCCACCTTCGTCCACACCCTGCACGATAACATGAGCCCAGAGGGTGTGGCCAGAACCAAGAACTCCCACTTCCTGTTTGTGGACGCGGTGCAGACCCTGCTCTGTGCCACCAGGCCACTCTACTACTCTTAAGAGGAGAGTCACTGACGGCACCAGTGTGTTGAAAGGGGGTTCAAAGACCCTATTTATAGTAGGACAAACACCAGTATAACTGTATATACTGCTGTTTAACTGTTAACTGGTATATATCAGTATAACACATTTTAGTCTGGTCCTCTCATGGTCCAGAATGAAGTAGTGAAGATAAGTCTACTGTTCAGAGAAAAAAGCACAGATGATTCTTTCCTAGAATTGGTTACTTTATTTGTGCAAAGTTCAAACACCCTCTTTGGAATATACAAAAAGAGCACGGCAACATCTTCAAATAAAAACCGTCTGGTGATCATCTAACTCAGAAAATAAAAATTCATACACAGAAACAAACACACTTTTATAAATAGATTAACTAAAAAAAACAAACAAATACAACTTTATTATTAGCGATCAGCTTTTAAAGGAAAAAGCTTTTCCCCTGGTCCCATTGTGAAATATCTCAGTAAAAAGAAAGAAAAGGTAGATGATTCTCCTGTTGACCTCCTGAAGGAGTGCTTCCTTAAGCAACAGGGACCTGTTACTGTCCTCCAACGCCTTTACTCATCTGCACCAATCGCATCTTCTGGAGTGGCAGTCCAGCTTTCAGGATGTCAATGGAAACAGTGAGGTACACAGTGGTCGCCTTTCAAGTGCTCATTTTGTCTTATGATCGACTATAAAACAAACACGCAAAATGCACACATGCTAACACAATCTACTTCTGAAAAAAGTGATGTGTGAAAAGGGGACATGGTGCGTACGTGGTGGGCAGCGGGGGGTACGTGGGGGGGAGCTAGACAGGGGGCTGTCCATTGTGGCGGAGCCCTGTGTAGGGCCAGAGCAGCTGCTGGATGGTCATCCAGGAGTCGCCCGTGCCTACGGGGGCCGCGTCCACCGCCGGCTGCATCACCAAGCTGGCCAGCAGCGCCAGGAGACCTCCGGGGAACACCACATGATTTACATTTACCACCACTCTGGGCAGCCAACACACGCCTTCAGGAGAATTCAGATACATTAAAAAGGTTATGTAACCCCCGCCCCTAAATACATTGTTTCACTTTAAATCTGTTCCATTTGGGTGTTTGAACAATAAGGTTTTGTTTTTTACCAAACTTGAACGGACCTGTGTCTATGGAACCCAATGGGTTGTTTTCTTACAGGAGCCATTCAGCCTAAAACACCTTTGACATTGTGAGAAAACATCTGGTGATGGACAACACATCCTGGGTCAGGTACTGCTCTGTGAATTATTCACTTTGCCAAGGATAAACTTGATTTCTGTAGATGCTACTATGCCACATGGAGACTGCTGCAGTGGTTATAATGGAGTTATAGCATGGCTATAACTCATTATAACTCCTGCAGCAATGTTATAATGGAGTTATAATCAGGTTATAAGCAGGAGAACTCAAATCACTGGAGCATCAACCATAAATATGAAGTTTAAGTTTAACAACAACTCATGGGTCTTGTATGTCTTCCAATTGCCTTAGACAATTTTTTTTTGCAGTGTTCCTATGGCAAGCAGTTAGTAATTTAAGGAGACAACATTAGTGTTACGGTGATGCTATCGCCTTGCGGCTGGATAGTTCACAAATTAATATAATATTGGGGGACAATGGATCAGCGTTCACGTCGCGTCCCTTGCCAGTACCCGGGCTCACCCGGGGAAGCAAATGATCGTACCAGCAGACTAACTTCTAAGAGACGACGCCTAAGAGCCAAGTCAAAGAATCCTAGTCACAGTCCCAAAGCCAACAGCAAACAGCCTCAAGAGCACCTCACGGTGAGACCTGCCCTTCAAATACTACAACTAATTGTCGAAGGCCTTTCTGCAGCCAAGCGAAGCCTCATCGAAGTCCTCGCCTCCCAACACTCGATTGACGTTATCTGCCTCCAAGAGACTGACATTGCCACAGAGGAAGCAGGCCGCTACACCATCAATGGCTTTGACCTCCTGTGCTACACTCCACATGCCAAACATGGACGTGCCACCTATGTGTGTTCTGACATAGCTGAAGCAAACCACTTGACAACAACACATTACTCTGATACCAAGCCCCCTAGTGCCAACTGGGATCTGCAGGTCATACCCACCCTACCCCACCCTGCCATCTGTGTGGGGGACTTCAACAGCCACCACCCTGACTGGGGATACCTAGTAGTGGATAGTGATAGAGAGGCACTCTCAGACTGGGCATCTAGAAATGACCTTGCTCTGATACACAATCCCAAACAAAGAGGAACATTCCACTCCGCCAGGTGGAAGAAAGACTACTCTCCTGACCTGTGTTGGGTCAGCTCTTTGAATGGAATGCCCTATCCTGCTCAGACCCTCATTCTTGATGATTTTCCACACAATCAACACCGGCCCTTGCTTGTACACATTGGCCTACACCTCCCAGTTATAAACAGCACAAGCAAGATGCGCTGGAACTTCCGCAAAGCCAAGTGGAAGTAATACAGTGAAATCCTGGACCGGAGTGTCGTCACCATCCCACTCCACACCTTCACTGTAGATGAAGCATACGATTGCTTCTGCAGCGCCATCTATAAAGCTGCCCACTCAGCAATCCCACGAGGCTACCGAACCCTCTACGTCCCATGTCTGGATGGAGAAAGCGCTGCACTCCTACAAGCCTACAAAACATCAGGGGACCCTGAGATAGCAGACCATCTCATTGAATCTCTAACTACAGCTCGGCGAAGGAAATGGGAGGAGACAGTAGCTGACCTGAACTTCACACACTCTAGCAGGAAATGTTGGAGCCTCATCCGCCGTCTAGGAGCTGCACAGAAGCCCCCCAGCCAAAACCGAGCATCTGTCACACCCAACCAGGCTCCATCCCACCTACTGGCTATTGCAAAAGCAACCCAAGACAAAGACACCAGAAGAGCAGTTACAACTGAGCTAAAGAAACACCAACAAGCGCTCAGAGAGGATAGAAATCCTGAGCCTGAAATCCTGAAATCCTGTATATCTCCTGGAGTAGAGGAAATTCTTTGTGTGGATCAGGCAGGTTTTCGCAAGGATCGCAGCACAGGAGAACAAATACTGGCCCTAATCACCTTTATCAAAAATGGTTTTGAGAGCAGACTGAAGACAGGGACTGTGCTCCTCGACCTCTCAACCGCCTATGATACGGTCTGACACAAAGGCCTCTTACTCAAACTCTCAAAAGCGCCTGGGCAACGGCAATAATTCAAACTCTGCTGACAAACAGAAGGTTCAGAGTTCACCTCGGTCAGAACACGGGCGCATGGAGAAGGCAGATAAATGGGCTCCCACAAGGCTCGGTTCTAGCTCAAACTCTGTTCAACCTCTACACAAATTACCTACCCACCACCAAATCCCACAAATTCACCTATGCAGATAACATCTGTCTGGCATTTCAAGCACCAGACTTTGATCAACTGGAATGGGTGCTCACTGATGACCTTGCTAAACTGAACCAGTTCTGCAAAACATGGCGCCTAAAACCAAGCCCAGCAAAAACTGTTTCATGTATTCCATCTCCACAACGCAAAAGCTGCCAGAGAACTAAAGATCTATCTGACTCAAGCTTAAGCATGCCCCTAATCCAACCTACCTTGGAGTGACCCTTGACCGGATCCTATCCTTCAAGGAACACCTAAAAGGGATGGCAGCTAAGGTGAAGTCAAGGAACAACCTGCTCTGCAAGCTCGCAGGTGCAAAATGGGGGGCAGCAGCCTCCACACTGCATACCTCAGCTCTGGCACTTGCATACTCTGCAGCTGAATATTGTGCCCCTGTCTTGTCCAGGTCACCCCACACACACAATGTGGACACCCAGCTGAACACTAACATGAGAACCATAACCGGAACTATCCATTCAACACCACTCCCCTGGCTTTCTGTCCTATCAAACATCCCCCCACCACATATCCGACAGGAAGCAGTCACTCACAAGATGCTTCTAAAGGTCAAAGATTCTCCCCATCCACCAATCCATGCAGATATCTACAATCCACCCACTGCTCGACTTCCATCTAGACGACCAATTTGGAAGAACACCCCACCAGCTGACTTCACCATCCAATTGGCTTGGAAAACGGAATGGGAGTCCAAGGAGGTTCCAAACAAACATCTAGTGCTAGACCCCAACCTACAGGTCTCTGGCACCAATCTCCCAAGGAGACAGTCGTCTACACTCAATCGATTCAGGACTGGACATGGCCCCTGCCTGGCCAGCCTTCACAAATGGGGTAGTAGCCCCACCCCACTGTGTGCTTGTGGAGAGGAGCAAACCATGGAACACATCATAGAAGTTTGTCCTCTCCAAAGACTGAAAGGAGGATTAGTTACCCTCCATACAGCAGACCAGGAGGCAACTGCTTGGCTTAAGGACTTTGCATTCGCTAAATAAATAATATAATATTGCTGATTATTAATTTGAATGTAATATCTCTACGGTAGAACAAAAGGTTTTGCAGGTCGAACTTCAATTTAAATAGGAATAAATAAATAAAAAACACAATCAAGACATGAAGAAATGAATATATGTCACATGTTAATACGTGTAACCACACAATGCATAACATCACCTCGAGGGGACTGACCTGCCAATACCACCACCATAGCCAGCCAGAGCCAGACGCCCCGCCCACCTCTGACCACACCCGATGTGGTCACCGCCCCCCTGGCGTGAGACGGCACCACGTGGGACACAGACGGAGACACCAGCGGGTCTGAGGGGGACTGGCCCGTAGGTGAGCTGGGACTGGAGCGGGGAGGGAGAGAGGAGCCATCAGAGAGGGAGTGATGTCGGAATAGGGAGCAGAAAGACAGGAATGAGTGTCGGGCAAAGACGTGGAGAAAAGAAGAGAGGAGGGAGGACGAAATAGGAGAAATAGGAGGCAAAAAGGAGAGAGGGTGTGCACAGAAGATGCGACATGGAAGCATGTTGTTTTATGGTTATATACCAAACGGCACACAATCGCCACAGCAACACATCAGATCAACGATCAACGGCAAATAGAATGGCTACAACGTTGTGATCAAACATTCTCCCCAACTTGCCATGAACCATGCACAGCTTTAAAACATCAAAGCACACGACCGATCATCAACGACCACCAGCAAAACAACAGAGAGCGTGTGGATCTGAGAGCAGAGTGGAAAGAGAAGGGCATTCTGGGATGTGACTTGCAGGAAACAGTCATTGCAGTAATGCATGCTGTCAGTGCTCCTTGAGAAGAGCCATTTCGTCACTTCTGTGCCACGTTTCACTGTGTCACTTACAGAATTACAAAAAGCTCTTCCTGTTTCCTGAAAGACGTTGCAACGTTAGAAAAGAGAAAAGAGGGATTTTGTTTTCAGTTTGAGAGAAACCATGATCACAGAACAAGCTCCCAGTACACATGGGGAACACTGCCAGCGTAGCAGACACAAATACAGTCAAACGTGTTATCTGTGGCAAGGAAAGGACAGTTTAGCACATGTACAGTTAGTGACACTTTCAGACATTCCAGGGCAGATTGGTTAGAGGACAAAATCACAGCACTGCCCACTGCATGCTGGGCTGTCAGCAGAACAAGGCCATCATAGATCACGGCAGCGGCAGGACAGCCAGGGCTGCCCACCAGAGGGCGGCGTCTTGATTTGATTTCAATTTCTCACTTCACAGTGACCACAATGCCCAGAGCCCCAAGCGCAGAATGAGAAACTAGTCCAACAGAGGACCAGAAACATTTGCCATAGTGACAGTCGCCACAGCGCGAGGTGAGCTGGCGGACAGCAGCTGGTGTCAGATAGCCAGGTTTGGGTTCGGGCACGGTCCGACAGCCGTGGCTGTGGAGCAGGGACTAACGTCTTGAGGGGTAGAATGTAGGAGGTCAGTTTGATGCCCAATTCAGTGAGGCTGGACCTCCTCCTCTCAGCCCCTGGGGGGTCCCATGGCAACTTCTCTGAGTAGCTGGCCCTGGGTGCGAGTCAGGATTACACATTTACATGCAAAACACAAGCATAATGAAGCATGCAAGGGCATGGCCAAATGATTGGCCCCCATGGGTGACACTCCCACTTAATCTGACAGGCGGTAGCAATTGAACTTCAATTTTTTTTTTTATTACAATCTTTTTAGAGCACATTTAGCAGGCACCACTGTAAACAAAAATGAACACACACCATAAATACACAGCAACACAACACACATTTGTACAATTAAATTAAAACCTGTCAACACAAACAAATGCGGAAACACACACAAGTAGTTATCCATTCAAATATGAGAATGAATACATGCAAAGTCACGCAAACAAAGGAAAGGTTTACACACATACAGTGGCATATTCCTTCACACAGACCAGCAGCGACAGATCAACAAGGACAATCAGTGAGATACTTTGATTGTAATTTTGATGGCATCGCATTTCAAGTTCCTTAGAAGAAAAAATTAATGAATAACTACATATATGATTCGGAACAGTTTGTCTACACAAACACTAATAAGGACAGATTGACTTTGCAAGGGCCTTCATTAACTCATCTTCATCAAACAGTCAATTGGTGCAGTCCCATGAGCCTCTGTTTCTGACTGACATTGGAAACACTGGCCAGAGCCTGCTTTAGATAGAGCTTGATTTACACCTAAAGCCTGGTTTAAACCTGAAACCTGGTTTAAACCTGAAGCCTGGTAAAGACCTGAAGCCTGGCTTACAGCTGAAGCCAGATTTAGACCTGAAGCCTGGTTGAGACCAAAAGCATGGCTTACATCTGAAGCCTGGTTTAGACCTAGTGCTTGGTCTAGACCTAAAGCCTGGCTTGCAGCTGAAGCTGAAGCCTGGTTTAGGCCTAAAGCCTGGCTTAGACCTAAAGCCTGGGTTAGACCTGAAGCCTGGTTTAGACCTGAAGCCTGGCTGACATCAAGCCTGAGCATGACACTGAGCAGCATCGGGGGCCACGGTCTCACCATGCCACGCTTGGCATGCACCTTACCCATTCATCAGCAGGCCCGATTGGTCGGGGTCCACCCAGGCCCCGGAGCTAATGAAACGTTTGAGAGGGGGCCGGGACCCGCCCTTCCCCGGCACGTTCCTGCAAAACGGCCGCAGCACATGACAACAGCAGCAAGAGTCAAGCAAAACCTCTCAGGGCTCGGTGGGGAGGGGCCTTCACAAAACACCAACCAACAGGGTCGAGGCCAAGAACACTGAACACCTCCTTCACCACGCCGCTCCTGTGACACTCACTCAAGTGACCATGCAATCAATTTGGCGGAGCTTGTAAAAAATGGCGCTGGTTTCTAAATAAAGCATGCACCTCTATAACAGTTCTAATGTGTACGGTGGTACCCACCAGGGAGACCTCCGGGTCAGTCTCTCTGCCTCACTCTCCGATAGGTCCTGGGGTTTGGGCTGCGAGGAGAAACACACACTGAGTGACATCGACACACACACACACACACACACACACACACACACACACACACTGCCTGTCCCACCCACCGAGTCAAAGCCTGGGGACCCTCCTGAGCGGGGGATGGCTGCGATGCTAACCCTCCGCGCAGATGGCTGGAGCAGAACAACAATGATGAACACATGAATCAACACTTATATAATCAACACTTATCACACCACAAAGTTGACACAAGCCATGCTGCATTTTGTTCAGTCACTGATTGTTTGTCCAGTAGTCCAATAATGTTTCCTGTACATTTCTTTAACCATCTAAAATGGGTAAAATCTAATTTAATTGTGAAGCTGCATGCTACAGTGATTTGAATACATTCCAAACCTTTTGAAAGGCAAGATGTCTCCTGGTCTCTGAACTATAGTTGTTTAGGGATGGGTTCCTATTCACATATTGTGTAGAAATGGACCAAACAATGCAAACAGTGCAGCTACCTGGCTGGGTCCTGGGTGGGGATACACCACTAGGTGATCAAGTTGCTTACATAATTGCCTGCCTGCCTGCTTGCTTGCTTGCTTAGGAGAGAGAGAGAGAATACCTTGTAGTACTGTGAAGACGACTGTGTCTTCCCTCGGAAATCCGCTGCAACCAAAAGCACTTTGTCATTTTTTCCATTTGTCTACATTGCATGCATGTGTAGAAATGAGCTGTGCTCAGGGGGCCGGTGTGTGTTCTCGTGGGGGCATCTACAACCACAATGACATTCAACAGATATGGCCAGGCCCCCCAGTGGGGGGGCGTGGCCTCAGCGTACCTTTGTCGGTCTGCGAGCCGAACGATCGCTCGCTCTGCGTGAGAGTCTGCCGCAGCTCCAGCAGCTCGGCATGCTCCTTGGTGTACATGCGCTTCAGGTTCTCCACGTGCTGGAACATCACGTCCACTGCCCTGCCAACACGGTTCTCCTAAGAGACGGTGGGCCGGCATTAGAACCACAAGGGTCGTCTGCCTCCTGCGGCCCAGAGGCTTGGGCCGCATTCCGATATCCATACTTCATGAGTATACTTAAACGTAGCATACTATCCACACTCACTAAGTGCACAGATTTTCAGATGTTAGTATTGTTCTAAATCCAATACTCTGTGGTGCACTTATTGGAAAGTACCATCAGCTGCTCAAACACAGGTGAATCCATTACACCCACTGACGTCTAACCATTTTCAAACTGAGCACGGCTCAGCCTAGCTCAGCTTCTTCTGCTACGTAAGATGGCCGCTGCTGTGTAGGAAAAGTGTACACCGTTGCACACTCAAACTCCTTTCAGTACACGTCTTTTCACTGCGATCATAATCAGAACACCCTACATACTCAAAATAACTTAGTTACAGTTATAGTTAGTACAGGAGGTATGGATATCGAACACGGCCCTGCTGTTGTCTGAATGTTAGCTGGTTCCTGATGGATACAGTATGACACACTGCGTTATGTTATGTGATTTCATACAAAGATCAAGATGAATCATTTGGGAACATGGAAGAGCAGGAAATGTACAAATCTCAGTGACTCATTGTTTTAATGGCTAATAAAATTCCCATCTTCTAAGGCTGGGAATACATCATAAAACATGCTATGCTTTCAAAATACTGTCTGTCTGTCTTGCTCCTTTGTCAGAAGTGGTGCACTTCGGGCTGCAGTAAGACTCACCTTTACAGACAATACGCAGTAATATTAAAATACATTAAGTCATTGACAAGAAGCTTTTATACGAAGTGTCTCTTTTTTTTTTTTTGATATGCATCATTAAGGGGCAGGCAGGGGTTTGGAAATCTCACTCAAGGAAGCCCTACAGGTAGTGAGGTAGATACAGATTACAGGCATTGGGGCTCAAACCCAGAGGCTTTTGGCTGAGTCATACACCCTGCCCACAGCCGATGAGCACCTGGTAGGTTATGTCTCCACCAGACCAGAGACAGGATGGAGGACAGGCTGACCTGGTGGATGGCCCCTAGCATCTCAGACCGGCTGGACACCCTGGTCATGGACTGGATGAGGATCTCCAGGTTCTTCTGCAGCCGGTGGATGATCTCCATCGACTGGTTGTCGTCGTCGCACAGCGGAATCAGAGCCTGCCAAGTGAATTATGGGAAATCAGGCACACTGTACTGAAAGAGGGCTTCCTGACCCCTTTCCTGCCGTGGCCCACCTTGGGAGGTACTTTTGGCAAGGAACGACCAATATTTGGTTCAATAAAGTAACAAAGCACAAGGTTGTACTTGAAGGCAACCAGCAGCTATAACAAATAAAACTAATTCCAACCAAAGACACGTGCGGATGTATAAACACACACACACCTACCTGCAGGAGCCCCTGGCAGCTTGATATCTCTTTGCGGACATTCTCCTCAGCCAGGTCACGTGACCTCTCCTCCAGCCTCAGGCGCTTCTCCAGCGTGAACAGGTCACACTTGAAGCCCAACGACAGACGCTGAAACTCCACCTCAAGCCCACCAAGGAAGAGCCCACGTTAGCCCCCACTCGGCTTACCTCGCATCTCGCTAGTTTAGCTAAACAGATGCTAGGGTAAGAAAACAATGTTAAAAGTAGCAGTAGTAACATTTCATTATTATAAAGATAAAATCATTCCAGTCAAACATACATACTAATGACTGCATTGAATAAAGTAGCCCTGGTAACAATGAAACAACAATATAAACATTATGCTTACATATGCTGACAACTCCATTGGAAATAAAAAGCAGAAACATACATTTCCCTTCAAGCTGAACAAACTATTAATGAATCAAAAAAACATACACTTTATAAGATGCGCCAGCCTTACCTCGATTTCCTTGTCAGTCGGTGATTGGCTGTGAGGGAATGACACAACAAAGGCTTTTTGGTGAACATTTGCCAACATCGACACCGAACTAATCACGTTACCGCCAGCGGTCGCCGTTCCTTTACCTGTTCCGGCTTTCCTTCGCTGCCTCTTTGCTGTCGGCGATGGCAGACGTCTCTGAAAGACAGGAAGGTTTCTGTGAGGAAACCCAAGGAGCTCCGGAGACAATAGGCGACTTGAGGAATACGACACCAAAACTATTTTTTTGTGAGGCAATTTGTTGAAAATGTCATCCTATCTTTGTGTTTGCATTGTGCAAGATGGGAGAGAACTAAAAAAAATAAAACTAAAAAAAAACTAAAGGGGTAAAAAAAAAAAAAAACTAAAAAAATGCAGGATTAAAAAAAAACAAATAATAAAAAAAACAAAACAACAACAGCTGAGGAAACAAAAGCCAACAGCATGGCCGAGCAGCTGCAGTACACGTCGTGTTGTATAGTCGTATCTTTCGAAGCGGTTCCACTACCCAATGCCACGGCGAGCGTAGCGTCCTTTTCACTGGTGGCCCCGGGCTGGCTGGGGTCCACAGCGGCCTGGCTGGGGTCTGGGCCGCCACGCTGCTCCTGTAGGGCGCAAGCACACCATGCCTCAGTCTCCTCCTCGCTTTTACCACCACAGTGCTCCTGCACATCAGCGCCTTGCTCCTCCATGTCACCGATGCTAACATACGCTAACTTAACGTTAAGCTACATGCTGACAGCAGCTAGCTGACAGGCTCCTGCGGCAGGAGACATTCTAGGTGCTGGTAAGACGGCAAATGCTGCGGGTTACAGTAAATCCACTGCCTTTTTGTTTGCCAGCCACCCGCCCTCATGTGACTGGAAGGGCAACATTTTATCCGGGAAGTCATTGTGAAACTATAAACAAAGGACGTACCGATGGCACAATTACCAGCCTGGAGTTTAACCAGCTTGTTGTGTTATCATTAATGAGGGCTTAAGCATACGGTAGCTTTATGCTGTATGTCTTGGCACTTTATAATCACTCTTTATAACTTAGCAAGAGATGTATACTAGCAATGGTTAACCTTGCAATTGGAATGCTTGAAACTTGTAGTAGTGACCAGTGACTTGTTTACTGTATTAACAGCAATGAAATCTTCTGAAAAATGTACTTATTGTATGTCGCTTAGGATAAAAGGGCCTGCTAAATGCCCTCAATGTAAATGTTCTGCTATGTTGGGATTTAAACAAGACATGAAAAAAAATTATATCTGGGGTTTTTTGTACTTGGCAGAGAAAAGATTAACCAAGAAAACATTTAAAACCAAGTCTTTTTTGTGAGCATGTGCATGAGGGGTGCCTCATGGATCAATCAAATCAATCGTCCTCATCATAGGTTTGCTTACTTTTGATTGGCTGGCATCAGAGAGTCGGTCCTCCCTACTTGGCTCTGATTGGAGTTTGGTGATGGCGTTGGGAGTGACGTTCACAGAAGAAGAGTCCGACCCTTAAAGAATATGTACATTTATAATGTCGGACTAATGTAGGAAATCCACACCTTAAAAATTGGATTAGGAGTAAGAATCAGAAATTCCTTCCCAATTACTGACACCTTTTGCCAGTAAGTGAACTGCTCCAGCTCAGCCTTAACAGAGCACTGGACCATGAGCTCAGTTACAATCAAAGTAATGATAAGAATATAATGCAGTAATCCACTCCAAGCTTACGAGTTACTCATTTCCTTCTTCACGCAAAACCGCCTAGCTTAAAATAAAATAGAAATCAGCCCACAGACTGTTCTATGCAACACTGAGGTTCAGGGAAGGTTCTTTAAAGTTAAACTACAACCTCAATCTCATCTTCAGTCTCAGCATGACCTACAGACTAAACAAACAACCATTGGAGGAGAACAGTAGGCTACAGCAGCTTTTCAAACCATGTCCTTTCGCTGTGTCTTCTGAGTACCAGGAATAAAGGACTGCATTTCACAGGTAAGGAGATGTGATGTTAGTCATTTCCAACTCATCAGTAATTGGGAAACTAGGATAAAATGATTGAAGAGTTTTAGTATGGCCAGGTAGAAGACACTCCTTGGATAATATAACAATTATGCCATTAACGTCATTCTTAACCACTTTCAAATATGAGCTGTAGGTCAGGCTACTTTATCAAGATATAGCAGTCTATGTACAATTAATGGTATATATATTTTAAGTATATAACTGGCAGCATATTGATTAGTATGTTCGTTATATTAAAAAAAGTCTCAAATAAAGTATAGTTTTACTATTGTGATCAGCATCATCACCTGTCCGGCAACGTAACAACCAACTCCTTATTGTACCACACTAGGTTCATCTCATTTGCAATTCAAGTGATTATTTTATGGTTTATTGAGTTAAGGATTAGTCTGATTCCGATAACAGGTCTTCACTGTGGCCCAATACCACCACTGTGATGAAGACACACATGACATTTGTTTTAAGGGAATTACTTGAGGGAAACAAACCATCAATGGAAAAGAAAGTACTTATGTCTAAAGCATCTAAAATGCTTCAATACGTTCCTCAATACCATAGGTACAGTGTTGAGGTCAAGCCTTTCCTCAGTACCATAGGTACAGTGTTGAGGTCAAGCCTTTCCTCAGTACCATAGGTACAGTGTTGAGGTCGAGCCTTTCCTCAATACCATAGGTACAGTGTTGAGGTCAAGCCTTTCCTCAGTACCATAGGTACAGTGTTGAGGTCAAGCCTTTCCTCAGTACCATAGGTACAGTGTTGAGGTCGAGCCTTTCCTCAATACCATAGGTACAGTGTTGAGGTCAAGCCTTTCCTCAATACCATAGGTACAGTGTTGAGGTCAAGCCTTTCCTCAATACCATAGGTACAGTGTTTAGGTCAAGCCTCTCCTCAATACCATAGGTACAGTGTTGAGGTCAAGCCTTTCCTCAGTACCATAGGTACAGTGTTGAGGTCGAGCCTTTCCTCAGTACCATAGGTACAGTGTTTAGGTCAAGCCTTTCCTCAATACCATAGGTACAGTGTTGAGGTCGAGCCTTTCCTCAATACCATAGGTACAGTGTTTAGGTCAAGCCTTTCCTCAATACCATAGGTACAGTGTTGAGGTCAAGCCTTTCCTCAATACCATAGGTACAGTGTTGAGGATGAGCCCTAACCTCAGCTCCCTAATGTATTCACCTCATGAAGCCGTAAAAAATAAACCCTTTACAACCAGTAGGATAGGACACTGTCTCAGGAAAATAACAATCCTTTCAAATTCAAGGTTTATTGCTTGACATAGTCAGAAAAGTGTTATATATATTAAAAAAAAACCTAACAGCGGGTGTTTGGAATGTGTTCAGGGATTCTGCCTCCACTCTAAGCCCCGCCCACATAACAATATCATTGTTTACCAACTGAAAAGTATTTTATAGTCCATAATCCACAATAATCTGTGTAGTCCCTTCAGCACACAAAGGACTACATTACATCTGAGATTTAAGACTGAACATTGGAGTTCAACCCCAGGACCTTTCCCAGGCCCCCCCTGGATAACATCAATACAGACACAAAGGGTAAAGGGGCCTTTAGCAGACACTTTTGTCCAAACGCGATTTACAATCAGTACATTTCTGGGGTTCGACAGACATCTGTTCTGGACAGAAGGGTTACCTGGTGTGGCAACTGATGTGGATGAACACTCCTCTTCCTCCATCACCACAGGCAGGAGGCCGGAACTGCAGCACGCACACGCACACACACACACACACACACACACACACACACACACATATATATATAAAACTTGTGTAATAAAGTGGCTGAATAGAGCATGTTGCAACAATGAAGCCTTCAGTATTGCACAATACCCAATGGAAACACTTACCTGTCCTCCAGTTCACCTCGCTCTCCTAACCGCATAGGACTCTGGGAGAGAGACACAGAGAAAACGAGAGAGACAGAAGTCAGAACGACAGTGGGAACAGACAGTTGGTCTTGGCCCCCCAATCTGTAGAAAATGTCAATGACTCTCATACACACACGGCTGAACAGCCAGCTCTGTCCAGATAGGAGGAAAAATGGACTTGTATAATAACAATAATAATAATAACCCACTGAAACACACTGCTAACCTTGCCACTCAGAGGGCGTGGACACACAGACACAGACACGCACGCACGCGCGGACGCGCGCACACGCACACGCACACGCACACACACACACACACACACTTTCAATGAAATGTTGAGTAAGAGGGGAGAGAAAAACAACTAAAATCACAATCTTGACACGCTGAGAAAGATGTAACAAAGAAGTTAGTATTGTAACAAACCAGATCCTCCTACCACCCCTGAACAACTTCAGTTAAATGTTCAGTTGACGGTTAACAATTAACTGCTGCCATTTCTTGATTTCTGCATTCAGATCTGATTAAATATTATATATTAAACATGCATTAGGGAACTAAACAGTTCCCTAATACAGTTTACAACGTGCATTCAAAAAACACAATAAGCTACAAATAACAAAAGAACCACTGAAAGATATATATATATATATATATATTTGACCATGAGTTATGCATAACACAGGCTCACCATGACTTTGAACTTTGCAGAATGCTGGCACTTGCACTTCTAATTTTGTTATTTGTGGAACATAATATTTGAGTACCTCTTTTAGCCAATACGCGTCACGAAGTGGAAGCTCTGTGTTGGCATGGCTGCCAGTCCTACCAGTCCATCTAGTCCACCCAAACGGATGTTGCATCATCAACCTCGGAAACCTTCCTCTAGGGATCCCTCACACTCACCAAAACCAGACCAGTCCAACGCCAAGAGAACCCAGAGTGTGAGTGTGTGACGGGGAGGTGATGAAGGAGGGGGCCGGGAGGCCAGGGGTTGGTAAAAGAGGAAGAGGAAGAGGCAGCTGAAGAGAGAAAGAGGAAGCTGGCTCCCAAGCAAAGAGCATTACTTCCTGTTGATACAGACCTTGGCCTGGCTCATGTCACTTGATGTTATGTCGCCTTCTCCCCCTCCTCCTCCTCTGTGGGGGTCCCCACTGGGCTGAGGGCTGGCAGAGGTGAAAGGTCAAAGGTGAAGGTTTAACGCAAGCCTGACTTTTTCTTCTGATTTGTTTTACCCTGGTTCTCTGTCTATCTTTCTCTGTAAATGATGAGCAGGCGGTGAGAGAGGGAGAGCGAGCGAGAGAGAGCGAGAGACGGAGTGAGTCTGTCCCATGGTGCATTGTGGGTATGCAAAGCATGCTGGCCGATATACCAATTGCCCTGTGGTACATACAAACACGCCCAATCACAAGCACCAAGAGAGATAAAGACAATTTGACTGGCAAATGTGACCCAAGCCTTAGGGCCTACTGTTAAAAGGAACAACATATGTAGATAGACAAGATGGCCGACTATGACAGCTTGTTGTTAGGAGAGAGACTAGCTCAGACGGTAACAATTTATACTGGTCTCATAACGGATATCAAATTATATCATATTCTTTACCTGCCATATTTTATAATGGTTTGTTGCCCAGATATGGATGGAGAGCTTTTGGGCAGTACCATCTCAGTGGTCCCAGAAGGGGTGTTTCCAGGCACTACGGCCTGGTCCATTTCAGCCGGTTTGCTCTGATGATCATGGTTTGACCCAGCAAGAGGAGGAATGGGGCATTCTGTGTCTTCTGAAACACCACAAGAGAAGAAGGGAAATGGCCTCTCACATTGGGATACAGATGAAGGGAATACATCTGAATACCATTAGAAAAGGGGGTAAGACAGGTGGCGGCTAGTGTTGACTCCCAGACAAAAGCCCTGAGGTCCGCAGTCCAGCTACAGGCATCCAGCAGCAATATGCCCTCGATCCTAAATGACATGTATCTGTAGAATATCTGTAAAAGCATCTATTAAATCATGATGAGCCCTTCATGAGAAGCCTGGCCATACAGAGGCCCAGGTGCGTGGTTCGACCTGGGGTTCGAGGCTATAGCCCCGGATCTCTGTGCCGTCAAATAAAAAAAACTAAAACATAATAATGATGAAAATCAGTGATGAAGCTAGACCTTAAAACTTGCTTAGCCCACCCTATTGTTTAGTCCTCAAATCTAATATTCTACCGCCTAGACTCTATAAAAAAAATATACAATGTGTTGCATTGATAGATTTAACCCCCACCAGAATAAATTTAGGATCTCCACCAGGTCACCCTTAAATGCAGCAGAATTCAGGAAACCACATCTACAATATTCAAAATCCCCCCCCCCCATGGCTAGAATCGCCCCTGCAGAGGCATATAAATCATCTAGGGTGTGTGTATCACTTTAAGAGCTGTGTGTGACACCACTGGTGCTCAGTGGTCAGTATGACACTAACCATGTCACCATTCATAGACTAAGTTTCATACACACAGAGTTAAGTTGACATGATGAGTGGGAGAGAAGAGGATTGGTTTGGACGATGCAGAATGGCATAATGATGGGAGACTGAGGGATGAGAGAAAGACATTGAGACAGAGAAAAACTAATAACTCAAAAGCGAGCTTGAGAGATGAAAACACAGAGAGGAGACAGATATTATTCTGTTTTCAGATACACAGATACATGGGGGGAAGAGAGAGAGAGAGAGAGACATTAAGTGGGAGGATGAGATGGAGAATGGGGGACAAACAGATATACAGAGAGAGAGAATTTAAGTGAGAGTGGGAGATGGAGAGTGGGAGATGGAAACATGCATATGGAGAGAGAATGAGAAACAAAAGGGAGAGAGATGCCGAGACAGAAATAAAGAGCGAGGTCTTACTGTGTGAGTGGAGGGCTTCAGAAAGAGCAGCGTTCGCTTCCTGTCCTACACACTCACCAGCAGTCTGTGTGTGGGCGTTCCACAGCACCTCGTCCTGCAACACACACACACACACACACACACACACACACACACACACACACACACACACACACACACACACACACACACACACACACACACACACACACACACACACACACACACACACACACACGGATGCTGGGAGGATATAAAGCTCTGCAGCGAGCAGCAGAGACACAAGCGCAGAAACCACACAGCAACTCATAAGGCGACCATGTCTGTGTCACACGTGTGTCAGGCGTCGCGTGGCCATCCACAGAACGCGAGAGCCTGAGAGTCAGTCAGCCCCACGGCAGGAAGCAGCGCAGCCCGGTCTCGCTCAGACAGGAAGCCGTCTTTAAACAGGTGCGTGTCCTGTTGTGGAACCAGGGAGGAGAGGCGCACGCAGAACCCTGACAGAGACACTCTCTGGGTTCCTGTCACTGCAGGAGCTAGGGAAGGAGGAGAACGCCTGCCTGTCTCAGGCTGGAAAGACGCAGAAACGGCTCGTCTGGGCAAGTCTTGGCATCTGCAGGACAACCCCTCATAGCTTCCATGCTGGCCAAGCAGAGACTAGCCTTTAGCTAACCTTTCGCGTAGCTTCGGGGTACATTTGACAACACAGCGATTCGATTCATTCAATCATTTTTTTCGTCATCACAACAGCAGAATCTCGCAGATTCTCAAATTAAGAATCATTTACTAAACAGTTTTTTTTATAAGGTACCTGCAAAGGTTGAGGGTTGGAGCCAGACTCTGCATCCATGGGGACCCAAGAAACTTTTCATCACAGACACACAGGGGGAAAGAACAAAAAGATGAAATACACACTATACATCTGGGAGTAGACCAAAAACAAATGATCAGTTCATTAAAAACCACCCATGGGACCCATCCATCCATGGACCAGCCTCTGAACCTACATGAGCAAACGGACCAAAACAACTAAAGAACGGAAGGGGAAAAAAAGACAAAATAACTTGCAAGCTTGAGACAACAAGCCATTAAAGACCACATCTCTAGTCACCGTCTGTCTGTCTCTACCTGCCTGTCTGTGTCTGCATCTCTTTCTTCCCATCTGTATCTGTGTTTCACTGTGGGCCTGAGTGTGTCAGTCTGTCTGTCCCAGCCCGTCATGCAGACAGGGGATTACCGCGGTTCTAGTGGTTGTCAGAGAGTGGTCCTCCACCCGGCCATAGATGGCCCTGAAAGAGGGGAGGCTTGAGCGCACACACACACACACACACACACACACACACACACACACACACACACACACACACACACACACACACACACACACACACACACACACACACACACACACACACACACACACACACACACACACACACACACACACACACACACACACAGCCTTCTATGAGTCCATAGAAGGCAGGGGGTCCGCACACGTTGACCTTCCAGTTGTTCTAATGTGTTCTCTCACGTCATTGCCGTTATCCGTTAGCTGTCCACCATAGAGCCACCTATTCACTCACTACTTACACTTTAACTCCCATCTATCTACCTGTGTTCTTCCTTCTTGTTTAATGCTCTCTGAAGGTAGAGGTGTAAAGAACCTTACTCAAACCAAAATGAAATGTACTATTTGGAGACTCACCATGTTTCGTTATCATTAATGAGCAGGCTACCGAGACTACAGGTTGGGCTGTGGACACAGTTTGAACCCAGAACCTCGGCTGGGAGTCACTGTTACCGCCAGACTATCCCACCCCCAGCAGACATCATTCCTCAACAGGTGTGACATTGGTTTTCTGGAGCTCTCCACTCACCCACGGTCTCTCCCTCTGTGGTCAGGCCAGGGGCAGGTAGAGGTGTGGATGTGTCCCTGGGTTCTTCTCCTCCTCTCAAGTCTTCAACCACTGTCCACCTCTCGTCCTCCTCCTCTACTTTCTCCTCCTCTTCAGGCTGGCTGGTCGTGGTGGTAACCGTTTCCACAGCAACAACTGCCTGTTTTCCTCCTACCTCTTTATTCAGGAGGTCAAATTCTGCATCCCATTCCAGCTCCTCCCCGGCCTGCTCCCCAAAATCAGAGGAGGAGGAGGAGGAGAACATTAGAGACTGAAGGTCAAAAGGTCCTTCAAAGTTCAACAGAGCGTGACAAGGTTACATGTTCCTAAAAAGAAAATCATATTTGATGCAGTTTTTTTTTTTTTTCTTCACTAGAACTAGGTTTGAGCCAGACCCTTGTTGGATGGGATGCTAACCCAGTATCAATTTAAACAGAACATTTAAAAATGGTATCACACTTACTTAAAAAAAAGCCCTTCTCTATCTCACTCTGATCAGTCCTAGTGGTTACAATCCAGCACAGCTGCTGAAAGGCAGTGTGACCTCCTCTTAAAGCCAGGGGCCAGATACCTTGCTCAAGGGCAGCCAGACGATTCAACAGCCATTCATGTGCAAATTCAGAGCGTGCGCACGCACACACACACATCTCCATGACTCACTTGCTGTATAGCAACCAAACATGCGTAGGTTCTAGCACTAGCTTCGTAGGCTGTGCACTGTGCCCACTTCAGACTCCAACACACGCTAGAAGCATCTCATTTCCTCTCTTTATTTATCCCTCTCTCCCACTCTGCTTGTTCATTTGTTTCGTGAAACAAACAATATCCATTGGTGTTGTCTGGCTCTCCCCCTATGCCAACTCTCTGTTCCTCTTCAGTAAAATAAACCTTGGCGTCTCCTCACTCTCATACACACACAGATCCTCAGTCTCTCATATGCTCTCTAACTCACGCACTCCAGCCAGTGTCTCTACCTGACAGGAGGCCTCTTTGCTGTCTTGAGGGGTCTTCAGCTGCTCCAGCTCCTCACTCAGCTGCCTTTTCTGATTCTCCTGCTCCTGCACCCTGCAGGGACACACAGCCAAACTCAAATCAATTCATCAAGATTGAAACACCTGCACAGTATTAATATTATTAATAATACGACTATGACTAATATCTGATTATTACTCTATGATGACGAGTCCACTACTTCCAAGTTTGCCCCCCCCCAAAAAGTCTGGGGATGCTCTTTTTTTAAATGACCATGGTGACCAAATTCACAAAAAGCATCACAAGAGTTTAATTTATCGCAATGAATGTTCTGGACCATTATCACTGCCATTTCTCCATCACTTAAGATGCGCTCATTATATAAGGCCTATTGAGTTGAATTGGGGAAATCATTTCAAAGAGACATTTGTTTGAAAACGTCATGTCATGCACCTGTTATTGATAACATGGTTTTAAAAGGTAGAATATGGAACATTGACACCGAGTGTTTAAAAGGTGTAAAAAGGTGTAATGCAGTCCAAATCTCTTCCCACCCTGTCCTCCCACCCTGTCCTCCCACACGGGTTGCCAGGCTGATGACTGAACACTACAGAAGCCTCGCAATCACTCAACCCTGAGGACATGATATGTGACCACGAGTCAGACTGGAAGTTAATCAGCAAATGTGTACATTTGCAAATAATTTATTGATTGCAAATTAGAAATGAGCCCATGTGGCATAAGTGTTGAGATTCCAACTACTGAAAGCATAGCTTCGCGTCATGCAAATTGTCACGACAACGTGGACATTTCTTGCCACAACACAACAATCAGATTTTAGAGTGAGACTGGACACAGTACAAACAGAGCGGATCAAGCTAGAGGTAAAGTCTTCATGATGTAAGAATGTAATGGGAGTCTGTCAGTGTAGACAGACACGTTTAGAGCCTGAGCACAGACGGGCGCAATCTCCCCAAAGGATGACATTGCAGCTCATTTTTTGTGTCTCGCTATGCTCCAGCGTCCTGCAGAGTAGAACACGCAAACACACACACACACACACACACACGCACGCACACACACACACACACACACACATGCACACACACACATGCACACACACACATGCACACACACACACACACATTCACACACACACACACACACACATGCACACACACACATGCACACACACACATGCACACACACACACACATGCACACACACACATGCACACACATGCACACACAACCTAATCTGCAGGCCAATGCAGTGTCCCATTCTGTTGCCCAGGGTGACGGCTGCCACCACTCCTTACACTTCGACGGGATCAGACTCAGTAACTAATCCAGGTCCTGTCCTCTAATCCGGTTCTGGTCTCTAGTCCAGGTCTGGCCTCTCTAGTCTAGGTCTGGTCTCTCTAGTCTAGGTCTGGTCTCTCTAGTCTAGGTCTGGTCTCTCTAGTCTAGGTCTGGTCTCTCTAGTCTAGGTCTGGCCTCTCTAGTCTAGGTCTGGCCTCTCTAGTCTAGGTCTGGTCTCTCTAGTCTAGGTCTGGTCTCTCTAGTCTAGGTCTGGTCTCTCTAGTCTAGGTCTGGCCTCTCTAGTCCAGGTCTGGCCTCTCTAGTCCAGGTCTGGCCTCTCTAGTCTAGGTCTGGTCTCTCTAGTCTAGGTCTGGTCTCTCTAGTCTAGGTCTGGTCTCTCTAGTCTAGGTCTGGTCTCTAGTCCAGGTCTGGCCTCTCTAGTCCAGGTCTGGCCTCTCTAGTCCAGGTCTGGCCTCTCTAGTTCAGGTATGGTCTCTAGTCCAGGTCTGGCCTCTCTAGTTCAGGTATGGTCTCTAGTCCAGGTCTGGCCTCTCTAGTCCAGGTCTGGTCTCTAGTCCAGGTCTGGCCTCTCTAGTCCAGGGCTGGTCTCTCTAGTCCAGGTCTGGCCTCTCTAGTCCAGGTCTGGTCTCTAGTCCAGGTCTGGCCTCTCTAGTCCAGGTCTGGTCTCTAGTCCAGGTCTGGCCTCTCTAGTTCAGGTATGGTCTCTAGTCCAGGTCTGGCCTCTCTAGTCCAGGTCTGGTCTCTAGTCCAGGTCTGGCCTCTCTAGTCCAGGTCTGGTCTCTCTAATCCCAGGTCCATCCTGTGGTACAGAGACTGCACACTGGTCCCCGAAACGCAGTTCAGTGAATTCCCAATAAATCCTTCTGAAGTGTTTTCCAGACACCGATGTAGCTACATGCTATGCAGAAGATCCAGCGGTCCAAAGGATTCCATTGAGTAGAATGATGGCATTCCCCTCGTTGAAAGAGTCTAGTGAGGACGAGCAGCGCAGCTAGCATTGAGTCCCTGTATGGTCTGCCTCTGTAAAATCCCCCTCTACTTAAATATCTTGACAGAACCACTGCCTTTGGACACACACACACACACACACACACACACACACACACACACACACACACACACACACACACACACACACACACACACACACACACACACACACACACACACACACACACACACACACACACACACACACACACACACACACACACAGGTGGGACTAGTGGAGTCAATGAGGTCAGTTTTGACTGACAGCCACGTGGACCTGTCTTGGGGTGAATCCAGTCAACTGAGGAAGTGCCAAAACAGACCACTAATCCAAACCCAGAACCTTAAGGATGGGAGTTGAACACTAACAACTACACCACGCTGCCCTGACAGCTAATAGCATCATTAACAGGGATAATAATAACAGGAATTTCAGGCTGTAAGCCAGAATGGGCTTTATTGTCTTCAATGGAAAACAAAGAAAACAGAAAAATGCAAGGAAAAGAGAAAACGACCCACACAGAACAGCCCTGAACTTGAAAAGTGAACTAAAATGACACAGAGCAGCTCACCTGATAGACAGGTGCAGGATCTCTGTGCGTGATCTCCGCATGTTGCTGGCCATCTTGATAAGTTCCTTCTCCAGTGAGTCCGCGTACTGGGCCAGCTGGTCCAGGCCCAGGACCCAGTCGGCCCTGCGAGCCTCCAGCTCTCCCTGCAGCGCCTGGAGGGGGTAGACGGAGACCGCAGGTCAGCCTCGGATTCAACCCGAGCCCCAGGCTTCCAGGGCCGCACGGAGGTCAGCCTGGGTTTGGGGGAGTAGGTTTGTTCCAGTTCTTCTGGTGCTCAATGAGGCGTCCTCGCTGTGATGTCACGAATCTCAAGGCTGATTGGCTAGGAAGTAGGCGACAGACAAAATGGACAGAACACAGAGGAGGTGAAGTTCCAACTCCACACTAATTATCCCTGCTGCTGGCGAAGAATGTTTACCGCTAACAGCACTACGTGACTAATGAATGCAGTGCACAGACACACAGAGAGACAGAGAGAGAGAGAGAGAGAGAGAGAGACTGTACAATGGTATACACGAGAGAGAGAACAAGAGAATAATGAACTGCAGGAAAACAAAATCACAAGAGAAAGAGTGGGAGAGGATATGTCTAAAAAAGATCGAGAGAGTGGGAGAGAGAGAGAGAGAGAGAGGGAGGGAGAGGGAGGGCGAGAGTGATGTTCTCACTGTAAGAAGGTAAATCTAAAGGAAGGGCCCTGCTGTACTGTTGTATAAGAGAGTGAGAGATGCAAGGAGAGAACAGAGCTAGGAAGGAAGAGACCGAAACACAGATGAAGAAATATACTGAACCAATAAATGATGAATAAAAGGGTAAAAGGAAAGTCGTCCCTGGTGTGTGTGTTGTGACCTGAAGCTGTGGCCCAGTGCTGCCCCCTGGTGTCTGCTGGTCAAAGTGTCTCCTGACTGTAGAGAGGACCGACACCGCCTCGGCTCGGAACTCCGATTTCTGTCGGAACATTAAAAAGAGGGAAGGGATGTACAGTACCCCAGTTTGTGTACACACTTCACACTTTGTACACACTTTGTACACACTAAGACACACTCTCAACACACTCTCAATACATACACTCAATATAATTCAACATGGTCTGCCATGATGCCTACATTTAAGGAAAATGCCACCGTTTGTCCATCCTGAACTACGTTCTTCCCTGACCTTAGACGATATAATACATACCTAAAAAATGAAACATGGCAATTTTCTAAGCGGATAAAAAAGGATAACTATAATGTATGGCAAAATAACACCTGGGAGCACTTTGACGTTGGCGCAGTAATATCATCACTCCCTAAAGATCCTCTCCCCCTCTCCCTGTTACTTCCCTCAATAGAACCAACGTCACTTTTTACTTCTACTACTACAGGTAGTGCAGGCGACGGCGTGCAGGTCACGTTGGTATTTAAATCGGGAAAACGTGGAAGTTCTTGGTGGCTTCTAACTTCACCCCCGTTTGGATCCTAAGGAATATACTGGGCCAAGCTACATGCTATTGGAGTAGCGCTGCACGCCAGAGCGATCAAGTGCACGCATGAAAGTGAGAGAGGTATGTATCAACTCATCTAAGATCAGGGGAGAACATAGTTCAGTATGGACAAACGGTGGCGTTTTGCTTTAAAGTCCCAGCTCACAACAGCTCATCATATAACCATATTTAGTCTCATGCGGTTACCAGCATGCCTCATTAGTATATGTTATGGAGGACAGAACCAGGAACCAGGTCAGTACTTCTAAACCCGTACACGTTTGAACTGGTCATCCACTAAGTGTTGTGGAAGTGACTCATGCTTTATGCTGTTAAATTGTGCAACATGTAAATTCTGTTTTAAGCTTCTTACAGTGTTAACACCACATGTTGTATCAGTGTTTCCACTTTATTACACGTGTGTTGTCAGCTATGGCCAAGCCCTCTCGGAGTGTGATGTCTTGTTCACGTCTCTCTGAGGTTGGTGAATGTGTGCATGACTGACCCACACAGTTCAATAACATGTATCTCATGGTACGCTGCTCACATTGCAACAGTCATCACATATCACCACAGTACCAGCTTGATGAGGAGGCCCCTGAACTCGGCCGCCATGTGTTCTGGGTTGGGCCCCTGGAGGAGGAGCAGCACATCCTTGTCCAGGGTCTCGTCCAGCACTGTGGCCCCCAACATGCCCTGAAACGACCCCCCATCACCACAACACCACCTTTACTGTGGACAGGCCCATCACATCATGTTCAGTTACTTTTAGAAAGAAGGGAAATCTGTGGCTTTATTTAACCTTTTTTTTTTAAACTATATTATTGACAGTTAAACAGAAGTTTCCATGCTATCTGACCTCTATGGTCAGAAATGCCATGAGGCAAGTAGAGAGGAGAGCAAAAAATGGACAGAGAGCAGTTACATACAAAAGAGCTCAAGGGCCAGCAAGAGAGGGACAGTGAGGAATGGAGAGGAGAGTGGAGGGGAGGTGACAGATGGAGGGGTGAGAGATGGAGGGGTGAGAGATGGAGGGGAGGTGACAGATGGAGGGGTGAGAGATGGAGAGGAGAGTGGAGGGGAGGTGACAGATGGAGGGGTGAGGGATTGAACTGAGAGATGGAGAGGGGAGACATGGAGGGGTGAGACATGGAGGGGTGAGACATGGAGGGATGAAAGGCAGAGGGGTGAGAGATGGGAGATGATGATGATGGAAAGGGATGGAGATGTAGAGATTGGAGGAGTGAGACATGGAGGAGTGCTTTGGGGAGCGGTGCTGACCTCTGGTGGTGACTGGGCCAGGGCCAGCTCCGTCTGCAGCGAACCCAAGGCACTCTGGTTCAACCTGTAGGCCACTGCCAGAGACACAGACGGGCTGCACAGGAAGACAGAGACACAGGTTTGATCACCCCAGCTCATGTCAGTACACAATGAATGCTATACTGACATTTAATAATAATACATTTAATAATTAATCCATAATCTTCCAATTTCACGAAGCAAATTTAGCATTCACCAATTGGCAAGTCTTAGTAAGCAGGTAGGTTTTTACCAACCCGTCTGGATGAAACATTTGCATTTGAGTTTCCAGCTTGATCTTGTCAGCCCTGAGCAGCTGGAACAAAGAGGAGGAAACACTGCCATCACCATAGTGACATCTCCAAGTCTGTTCAACCTTCAAACTTACATCTGTTACCTTAGTTAAATGTCCAAAATGTAAATGTTACCTTACTTAAATGTCCAAAGTAAAATCTGTTACCTCAGTCAAATGTTAGAATTGTAATCTGTTATCATACTAAAAATCATACTTAAATCTCCAAAGTTGAACTGGTTACCATGGTTACATCTGTAACCATAGTTACAATAAAGGATAACTTTGCCTATTTTCAACCTTATCTCCATCTCGCCGCATGAAGAACCTGGGCTGGAGAGCCAGCAGACTGGCAGCACTTTGCTCAGAACAGAAAGTGATTCATTCTGCTGCAACTAATTTCAGCGTGGGAAGTTTTTGTTGGTTGCCGTGGCCAACGCCAACCCCGAGAGAGCCGGCGTGTTACTCTGCATGAAAGTCTCCTGTCTCACATGATAGACTTGAGGGAGCACTTCTGACAACTGACACCATGTTTTGGCCAACAAAGCAATAGCAAAAGGCTGGGGTGGTGATATCATGCTGCCAATAAGTATCTTCACTCTGACCTCATTAGTTAGATGAACTTGCAAGTACAATGACCATTGTGTTTTGACTTTACAATAGCAGCTAACTTAGCTGCCATCTTTGCAGTATATGATCAGTACTACAAGTTTGTACTTAATGTATCCTGGTACATATAGGCACTGCTTTGCAAGCAGGATAACAGAGGGTTTTTTTTGTCAATAAAGAATTTATTTCTTTAATTCGACACATTCACCATGAACATTGATTGGACTTCCAACATGAAATGTGCCAAAAATGTTCAATTCCCATACAAGTTTTCTTCCATTTTTAACAAGCATGCCTTTTTTAAATCAGACAATTTCCTCCCAATTAGTTACATAACCAAGCAATAACATAGGAGAGGGAATTCTACTGTGATTATTGCCACTGCTGTTATTCGGTATAGTTCAGCACTTTATACCAGCTGGATGACGCAATGTTTGACAATGGAATGTAAACATGACTTGCATAATCCTTGCACAACACGTTCACATATCTGTAGTTATTTGTTCATAGCCATAGAGTGGAACATTACAACACATGGCAGCCAGTCCACGTCTGACCTTGCAGGTCAGAGTGTGTTTGTTGGAGAAACCGGCAGCTGGCCATGAAGCTGTGAAGTGTGTTCCCATTCCCATAACAACATAGAGGTTAGAGAGCGTGGACACAAGCATAACACTAGAGTGTGGTTTGGTGAAGGGAACAGGCAGACAGCCTCACCTCGGTGACTGAGGAGTATTCCTCCACCACTTTCTGAAGTTCCTCCATTTGGCGGGTCTTCTGTGGAGAGACGAAGGAAGGGCTGAGGAAGGTCAGGATGGTGGCCATCTTTAACCTCCAACTCAAGTAAAACCAGTCTATTGTATGTTCATCATATTTGATTTATAAAAATAAAACAAAGAAAACTGCAAATATACAAATTTGCCATTTTGCAATGATTTTTGTATATTGTTAAATAACATTTTGTATCAGTTCTTCACTAAATCATAAAAAATTAATTCTAATTTCTGTCCTGTCTGTTCAGCTGCACATTTGATCTTATATACAGACGCAAAGCGAGCTCCTTCATAGAAAATCATAGGAAAGCCAATAAGAGAATTCCTGCATGCATTAAAGTAATCAATTGAGTCCTACGACACATGGAGTGGAAAATGTTGGGATCAGAAATGTAACAGGAACTGACCTCCAGGATCAGGTGCTCTTTCTCCACTAAGACGGCATCAAAGGAGTGGACCTGAACCTGAGGAGATACACACGGCTGTCAGGAAACACAGCTTCAGTCAGTGTACACAACCAGGTGAGAGGAAGAGATGGGGCAGAGCCATCCTAGTCTAGAACTAGGGTGAAAGATGGGCAGACAGATCACAGAGCGAGGGAATGACAGAGTGACAGAGCGGGGGGGGGGGGGGGGCGGGTCTACCTGAAGGTCAGCGTTAAGGTCACGCAGCTTCCCCAGCCTCCCCCGGAGGTCATCAGTCTCCATGGTTACCTTGAAGTTCTGGAAAACGCATCACAACAGAGACACACCAAGACATAGACCAATCAGACATGGGCAGGTGAACCAGAGACAGTCAGGAGACGTGAATAGAAGTGAATGAAGTTCTCAACAGTACCTCTTTCTCTAGAGATGAGATCCTGGCAATGAGACTCTGGTTCTCTCTCTCCTGAAAAGGGAACCACATGAGAAATGTTTAGCATGGAAAACACAAAAACTAAAATGAAATGTGGTTTTCTTTCAAATGCAACAATTGTTTGCGTTAAAGTCTAATATATATATATATATATATATATATATATATATATATATAAGTCTTATCTAATCATATAGTTTATTTTCATCTTGTAGCTGCAGTCAGTTAGGTTGCTATCGAGTTAGCTCCAGTCATTGCTTACCATTGCAAAATGAAGCCCAAATCACACTCCTCATCAATACTCAGAGACCCTTATGCCACAGGCTGAAGCCAAGCTGTGTAGTCCACCCACTGCCAACACACTGTGCGTCTCTGCAGATGTTCCCATCATGTAATCAATGGAAGCACTGGGGGGGGGGGGGGGGGGGGTTCCCACGGTCTGACATGGGGGTAAAGTGAATGCAGCTGGCAAAAACACTGTGTGCAGTGGGTGTAATGGAAGTGGGTGGGGACACACCGACAGCTTTTCTCAGTGTGGTGGAATGCTTGGTGTTGCTGGATGGTTCGTGTCCCTTTGAGACAGGAAACCCGTGTGTAACAATAGCTTGACTTGGAAGACCTATGTTGTCTCTCTGCGATGGACATGCTCTCTATTAGAACTGTTCAGCTCCAGCGTACCCATTAGTGAGTTCAGGTCACTTTAAATGAAGTGATGTCGAGGACCTTTCTCCCCCATGTGGACAGCTTTACAAACAGATTGATCTCTCTCTCACTCACTCACTCACCAAGTTTTTGCTGTGGGCGTGTGCTTGTGCTCGCCCCTCCTCGGTGGAGCTTAGGGACACCTTCATCTCCTCCACCT
The DNA here is from genome assembly GCA_036785325.1 of Urophycis tenuis. Taxonomy (NCBI): domain Eukaryota; kingdom Metazoa; phylum Chordata; class Actinopteri; order Gadiformes; family Phycidae; genus Urophycis; species Urophycis tenuis. The sequence goes on from JAXIVH010000043.1 coordinate 389,317, forward strand.
CCTCCTGCAGCATCTTCTCCTTCTGGGCCAGCTGCTGGCTACTGCCCACGCACACACAAATGAGAGATGTGTTTTCAGGCATGAATGTGTCTGTAATACAGGTGTGTACCTGTGTGTGTGTGTGTGTGTCTGTGTGTGGTGTGTTTCAGTGTGTGTGTGTGTGTGTGTGTGTGTGTGTGTGTGTGTGTGTGTGTGTGTGTCATACACCCGGGCCTGGCTCCTGAGCTCCTGGTTGTCGTCAGCCAGCTTCTGGTTGCTTTCCTCCATCAGCTCCACCGCCTGCTTCAGCTTCCTCAGCTCATCCTGCAGACGCTGGTTATTCATCTGAAGGTCAGCCACACAGTACACCAGTTCTGACGTCTCCCTACACACACACACACACACACACACACACACACACACACACACACACACACACACACACACACACACACACACACACACACACACACACACACACACACACACACACACACACACACACACACACACACAAAAGCAACATGTATCAAAGCAACATGGAGGCCTATTATGAGTGCCACTAAACGTCTATAAACATTACAGTAATACTGTGATAAGTTAGTTATTTCCTTTATTCAATTATTTCTATGCTTCCTTGGAGGATATGTAGAAGTCAATCTTAGTCTGTAAATTAAAGCACAGTTTGCAAACCAAGACACCTATACTCTCTCCCTGCTTGCAGAGGGAGAAGATATGTAGGTGACAGACGTCTTGAAGACAGTCCTTACAGAGTAAAGATGGGGGAACATTTCAACACTCACAGTTCTACTCGTGATGCTTCTCCTCCCAGGGCCTCAAGGCTGCCTGACGTCATGTTGAGCAGCATGGATCGTTTAGCTGCACACACACACACACACACACACACACACACACACACACACACACACACACACACACACACACACACACACACACACACACACACACACACACACACACACACACACACACACACACACACACACACACAATGACACAATGACAAGAGGCTGATATAGTATTGCAGTGTTATGCAGTGGCATTAATGTTAAAAGGTGAGACCCTACCAGAAAGGGCGTCTCTACACTTGGTAGTGTCCAGGTCCTCAGTGGGGTCCTCACTAGCACACAGGAGGGGCAGTAACAACATGATTGGACATGGTCATGAGGACATGACATGAGGGCTGAAGCTCAGGAGAGCCCTGGGCGACGAACACTGGCATCAAAAGAAGCAGATGGACAAAGAAATACAAGTAGAAACACTGGAGAGCCCGGCACCCAAAAGGAGCAGGAGGTCGTATCGTTCCGTTCCGCCCCCAGGCCACAGAGCCATGCCACCTCCTCAAGATGTCTATCAAGCTCAATAGATGACAACAATATGGTGTGGCTGAGAAGCCTGCTGCAGGTGGGTGAATTAACTGAATAGATGGTGCTGAATGGACACGAGACAAACAGGACAGGACAGGACGACTGAGGATGACCATCAAACTGGTGAATGTATGCATGCAGCCATGGGACATGGTCATGGAGATCACATGCACACACACACAGCGGAGAGTACATCCCAAATAAGCAGGGACATTTGAAACAAAGCTAAGGGAACCATTACCCATTGTTCCTGCAGTCGTCGATCCACTCCTTCATGATGGCGTGGTAGGTGTCCAGGTCGATGGACACGTCCGTGTGCTCGGGGTCCAGCATGTTGCACAGCTCCTCCAGGCCGCTGTCCTCCGAGGTGCGGCTGGTCGTGTGGCGCAGGTAGTCCACGATGCAGGACACGTACACCTTACCTGGAGCAGCACCGGGGCGCCACCGCGTTAGCACTGTCGCTACCCGGCCCACGGAACGCCACCGCGTTAGCACTGTCGCTACCCGGCCCACGGAACACCACGACCGTCTGAACACACATGCACCTTAACTGGACCAGGACCGACCCCCACAGGCTTAACCCAGAGATGTACTTCATTTAGTCAGATGCTTGTTTTCTCCTCCATCATTTGCTTTTGACATTTGATTGGTATGTTAAATGCACAGTCACTTTAGCAACATCATAGACAATATTAATCTATACAGACTAACTAAAATAAGATGACCAACCAGTCTGCATGCATTTTCACACACATACACAGCAGTAAATTGCAATAAGATGACTGTGTATTGAGAAACATAAATAGGCCGTTTCCTCAGCCCTACAACGTATGTAAGTATGTGCGTGCGTGCGTGCGTGCGTGTACCTCTGCGCTGTGTGTCGCACGCGTGGAAGATTGTGTCCAGAAGGTCCTCCTCGCAGATCAGACTGACTTCAGCCCCGGTCTCCTTCCTGGAGTCAGCGCCCGGCGGACAAGCTGCACACACAATGATTGTAAAGTGTGTGCTGAAGCACATGCCAGCACACATACCAACACACACACTAAAGTTAGATAAGGACAGAGCCCATGACAGGCGTGGCTGGAGGCTAATCCCACCTGGAGCTGGAGGGACAGGGTGGGGACAGACTGGCTACATCTGGACCTAAAAAAAAAACTACAACTTCAATTGGACTTTATAAAAACCACAATTGGACCTTTAAAAAACTACAACTGGACATATAAAACTCTTAGGTGCATTGTAGGTTTTAGTTTTCTTTTCCAAGAGGTAATTCTGATATGTTGTTACTGGAGATTGCCGACTTAAAGACATAAATTTGATGCAGCATTTCTGATTAAAATAATTCATAAAGGTCCTGTGTATATAAACACACATCAGTAGACACAAGCTAGAGCAAGAAGACGTCTCTACAGGTTACCTTAACATGAGCAGCTAAGGTCAGGGATAGAGGTCCATTAGCTGAGGTCAGGGATAGAGCTCCACTAGCTGAGGTCAGGGAAAGAACCTCACTAGCTGAGGTCAGGGATAGAGCTTCACAAGCTGAGGTCAGGGATAGAGCTCCACTAGCTGGGGTCAGGGATAGAGCTCCACAAGCTGAGGTCAGGGATAGAGCTCCACTAGCTGGGGTCAGGGATAGAGCTCCACTAGCTGGGGTCAGGGATAGAGCTCCACAAGCTGAGGTCAGGGATAGAGCTCCACCAGCTGAGATCTGTTAGTTCTGTTAGCTTGCGTGTCCCAATGACCCTGAGAGCTAAGCCGTCAGGGGCCTTCTTCCCCTGGTAGCTCCAAGCAAGCCAGACAGGTCAAAGGCGAGAGACCAGACGAAACCCAGTCCACCTAGCTAGGTGGACTGGGTTTCAGCTGGCTTGCTGAGTTCAGGGCGCGCCTGCTGCCACAGCACCTGAACTGGCCTGTCTCAGCTGCCCGGTGAGCAAAAGAGCACATCGGCAATGGTCACGGGGCAATAGACCTAGTTAGCTGGTCACTGCAGGGCAACTCATAACTACAACAACTGTCACACATCTGTGTTCCGTTGGGTCCTGTAGCATTGAGTCCAGAGGTGGAAGTTTGTCCTGGGCACGCATGCTTTCACAAGATTCTGCCCCAGCGCTCTCCGTTATGAGCATCTCTTGTCTCCACTATGACTTCTAATATTCAGCCTCAACGACTGGCAACTCTGGAGCGCTCTGTCCTTAAGAGCGCTGTCGTTGCTCCGCAGGGCTTGCGTGTATGGCAGGCGCGACCTGGTCGTCATCCTGCAACTGCCACATATACATATACATCCATTGCATGCTGGAATGTGCGCTCCCTTGGCAATATTTCTGAGATGGATTGTGCCTCACCTCGCAAATCAGCTCTCATTGATGCAGAACTACTTCGCCTCAACATCTCCGTCGCTGCCCTGAGTGAAACCTGGCTGACCGGCACTGGTTCTGTCCGGGAAAAAAACTACACCTTATTCTGGAATGGACTCCCAGACGGCGACAGACCAATGCATAGCGTTGGTTTTGCAATTCAAAACAAGCTGTCCTCAGTGGAAAAACCTGTTCCCATCTCCTCACGTCTGTCCTCAATGTGCCTTCACACAAACTGTGGCCCAGTCACAATCATAGCTACTTATGCCCCTACACTGACCTCTGACTTGGATTCAAGGGAAACATTCTACAATCAACTGAGCTCCACTATTCAGAAGATCCCCTCAACCGAACGCCTGATGATCCTCGGTGAATTCAATGCCCGAGTGGGTGGGAACTCCAGTGCATGGCCTGACATCTTGGGAGACCATGGACATGGCAACATGAATGACAACGGACAACGTCTACTGGAACTCTGCAGCACACACAAACTCTGTATCCCCTCTGCATGCCAAGAGTTTGGCCTGCAGATTAGCTTAAAAAAGACAGTTGTCCTTGCCCAACCTGCAACCCTGAGCCCTGCTGTTTCCATCTCCAATACATCTCTATCTGTGGTGGACAAATTCACCTACCTGGTGTCCACAGTCTCCAACACCAATAACCTTGACGCAGAGCTTGACATGCGCATTGGAAAGGCTTCATCAATGTTTGGCAAACTGAGCAAGCGTGTCTGGCACAACAAGAACTTTTCCTTGCTCCTCAAAGTACGTGTGTACCACACATGTGTACTAAGTACCTTACTTTACGCATCTGAGTCATGGACAACATACCAAAGACAGGAACATCGCCTCAATGCCTTTCACTTCCGCTGCCTTCGCTCCATACTGGGTGTTTGCTGGAATGACCATGTACCAAACTCATTCACACTAGAGACACCAGGCTCCAGTGACCTGTACACCATCCTTCGCCAACATCATCTCAGATGGGCCGGGCACATTCAACGAATGGATGATGCTCGCCTCCCTAAACTCTTACTGTATGGCGAGCTAGCCAATGCCCCACGCAAACAAGGATGCCCCCGCCTATTTTTCAAAGACGTCATCAATAGGGACCTTAAACTCTTCTCCATCAACCTGGACAACTGGGAGACTATTGCAAGTGATAGATCCAACTGGCGTTCAGCAATTTACAACGGCTGCAGAGCCTCTCAGGAGGCCTACAAGTTATTCTTGGAAGAGAGATGCTCAAAACAGGAAGCAGTTCGTCGCACGCGACAAGAACGGCCATAGTAGTAGCTGAGGTCAGGGATAGAGCTCCACTAGCTGAGGTCAGGGATAGAGCTCCACTAGCTGGGGTCAGGGATAGAGCTCCATTAGCTAAGGTCAGGGATAGAGCTCCACTAGCTGAGGTCAGGGATAGAGCTCCACTAGCTGGGGTCAGGGATAGAGCTCCACTAGCTGGGGTCAGGGATGGAGCTCCACTAGCTGAGGTCAGGGATAGAGCTCCACTAGCTGAGGTCAGGGATAGAGCTCCACTAGCTGAGGTCAGGGATAGAGCTCCACTAGCTGAGGTCAGGGATAGAGCTCCACTAGCTGAGGTCAGGGATAGAGCTCCACTAGCTGGGGTCAGGGATAGAGCTCCACTAGCTGGGGCCAGGGATAGAGCTCCACTAGCTGGGGTCAGGGATGGAGCTCCACTAGCTGAGGTCAGGGATAGAGCTCCACTAGCTGAGGTCAGGGATAGAGCTCCACTAGCTGGGGTCAGGGATAGAGCTCCACTAGCTGAGGTCAGGGATAGAGCTCCACTAGCTGGGGTCAGGGATGGAGCTCCACTAGCTGAGGTCAGGGAGAGGTCCACTAGTTGATCAATAGCCTGATATCAATTCAGAAATTAAAACCCTGCTGGTTGCAATACTCCAACTTTTTTGCTGATTGCAACATGTACATTTGGGGTAGGAAACACTATACCGCCCCCATGTACATGTTAACATGACTTATATATATCAAGTATAATATATATATATCCATATATACAGTATATGAAGTATAATGGCAGGGCGCTCTGCGTTGGGTTTCTTGACTGGATCTTTGCAATTGTACCGCACACAGAACTGTGAATCCAGCTCCAGCTAACGCTACGTGGGAAAGCAGACACCACAGGAGCCCCCTGGACTCCTGGTTGAGGTCTCAGGGGGGCCTACCTGGCTCGCCCAGTGACAGCCTCCGCACCACCGGAGCGGGGAGGGGAAGCTGGCTGTCCAGCCCTCCAGTGCTGCCGGGCTCCAGGTGGTAGGAGGGGGGGTGGTCCGGGGAGGGCGCGGCCCGGCTCAGCGAAGGGCTTCCCCACCGTCCCCCGTCCTCAATGTGCGTGAGCTGCACGTCCGCCCGGGAGAAGCTGATGAGTGGCGCCGAGTCTTTGGTGAGCGTGGCGGGGGTGGAGCAGTACCACCGCCGCGCCCGCTCCCCCGGGGGGCCCGAGACCCTCGCCACGTTCGGCGTGGCGGGGGCCGGGCGGGAGGACGAGGTGCCGGATCCCAGGACGCTCTTCACCAAGGGTCCCCCAGAGGGTCCTCCAGAGGGTCCTCCAGAGGGTCCCCCAGAGGGGCAGCCGGGGATTCTTGTCCCCGGCCCCACTCGCCCCCTGCCCCGCTCCCCCTGCCGGCCCCCTTGCGGACGCTCCTTCAGGACCGGGTCCAGGGGGGCGCGCAGGGTGGGCCGGGGGGCCCGGGGGCTGCTGGAGGAGAGCTTGGGGATCTGGAAGGGGGAGTTGGGCTGCCGGTCACCGCACCACTGGATGCTCTGCAGCTTGCGGCAGATGCTCTCCACAGGGTTGTGGCGGCGGGGGGAGAGGGGGGAGGAGGCCATGCTGGTGGAGCTGCAGACGGGGGGCCGCGAGGGACGGCTTCCTGGAGAGAGGAGAGGAGGAGTTCTGTGGAGAAGGGGGGAGGAGAAGAAGGGGGAGGAGGAATGAGAGGAAGGAAGAGATGGGGGGAGGAAGAAGAAGAGATGGGGAGACAGAAAGAGGAGAAAAGGAGGAGAGGAGAAGAGGAGTTGTTTCCAAATCAACACAGTTGTAAAACCAGACGGTACAATATGGTAGCTTGTTGTGACGGGTCCTCTACACTTTGTGATGACTCACGATAGAAACAGAAGCATCCACATCCACAGCTAATCGCAACCAAAATATCACCAACATCATGTAGCCTAGGACCTACAGATTAGGGCCTAGGTTATTTTCAATACAGAGATTCATTTATGGTACTTCTATGAATATTACATTACACACAATTTTGAACGATTAATTAAGTAATAAGTAAAATAATGATGCTGGAATATTTTAATCAAAGGGCCTCCTTGGAAAGAACATACTTAAGACGAAACACGTCAAGTGACTATGAGATATTATATTAGATATTAGATTAGAGGACTAAACCATAGGGTGGGCTAAGGCAAGTTTTAAGGTCTATCTTCGCCACTGATTTTCATCATTAGTATGTTTTTTTTTTTTTTTCTATTTGACAGCACAGAGATCCGGGGGCTGCTGCGCCTGATTCATGCAGCTGATTAATCAGACATGTCTAATTTATTAATACGATTCATGTGTCTATGAATAGATCACTGTCGTGGTTAACCTGATCGTGTAGGATGGAGCCAGCAGGCTACAGTGACTTTGCAAAGAACGGGAATGTTTTGGACCGAGACAAACCTGGTTTGACGAGTCAAAACAGCAGCTTACTAAAACCAAACTCTAGGTAATCGATAATGCCTTCCTTTCCCTCAAAACCAAACTCACTTCTGGTACGTACCGGGGGTGTTGTGTGTTCAATCCGATTAAACACACAACTCAAGGGCAAACTAGTGATGTGTGCCCATATCATTAGAATTAAAATGAATCCTGTCCAGCTGCGCCCATGAAGCCACTTGACTGACACATTGATGAAGAAGAACTCACTTTTCGGGAGCTATTGATGCAGTCGTGAACTTGCATGGTTTAAGTTCACGCTAAATTGTGCATGTGTCGTGAACTTCACTTGAACCTAGAAAGTATGCCAGCCCAGTATGGCATGCTGCTGATCACAATAAGGAAATCAATACAACACACTGATTATCGGTCGATACTTTAGCCTACCTGGTTGCAAGTGTGGGCTACGATGCAAATCTCGTTTGGGGCACTTTGCACCTGTCAAGCACACTAACGTGGCATTGAAATAATGTCTGTTTCAGGTCGAAGGGAGCACCGTGGTGGAGCGTTTTGACCGTCAGAAGCTGAGCACCGTGTCCCCCGTGTGGTCCAGTCTGATATACACCCCAGGCAGCTGAGCACCGTGTCCCCCGTGTGGTCCAGTCTGATATACACCCCCTGCTGAGCACCGTGTCCCCCGTGTGGTCCAGTCTGATTCACACCCCCTGCTGAGCACCGTGTCCCCCGTGTGGTCCAGTCTGATACACACCCCCTGCTGAGCACCGTGTCCCCCGTGTGGTCCAGTCTGATACACACCCCCTGCTGAGCACCGTGTCCCCCGTGTGGTCCAGTCTGATATACACCCCCTGCTGAGCACCGTGGAGGAATAACCTGCTCCAATAGGACGCAACCTCATCAAGCACATCAATCATATATGTTTAGATATCAACGCCATGACACGGTGAATGATCGCGTTGTGTGTGTGTGTGTGTGTGTGTGTGTGTGTGTGTGTGTGTGTGTGTGTGTGTGTGTGTGTGTGTGTGTGTGCGTGCGTGCGTGCGTGCGCGCGCGCGTGTGTGTGTGTGTGTGTGTGTGTGTGTGTGTGTGTGTGGACATCTGTGAGGTTAACATGTATCTTGTATCCGATTGGAGGAATATTCTCACAACCAGTAAATAAACGGAATCATTTCCCCAGAATTGTGTGTGTGTGTGTGTGTGTGTGTGTGTGTGTGTGTGTGTGTGTGTGTGTGTGTGTGTGTGTGTGTGTGTGTGCGTGGTGTGTGTGCGGGCGTGCGTGTGTGTGCGTGCGTGCGTGCGTGCGTGCGTGCGTGTGTGTGTGTGTGTGTGTGTGTGTGTGTGTGTGTGTGTGTGTGTGTGTGTGCGTGTGCGTGGTGTGTGTGCGGGCGTGCGTGTGGCGCTGCGTTAGATAAGTCACGCGCGATTCCACTTAACACGTTAGAATGACGACATATCAAAGTACGGTTGCGTTTGTTTGCTAGATCGAACGCAACCTATCGATCAGATGGTTTTCATTAGAGGAGCTGGGTGGCCAATATTGGACTCGGGGGATTATTTGTAAGCTGGTTTGCATAAAAGACGGATAGAGTAGCGCAACTCTATCTTCATCATGGCGAATCTCAAGGTAAATGATCCCTCTCTATAATATAGCATGTAGTATCATTTGGCCGAATTAAGTAAGTAAGTAAACTTGTAAATCAGTTATGTTGGTATTGTCATTGCTTTGGCCTGCGATGATGCCACGTCAGCAAAACATTGGCGCACTATTCAAGCATCTTACATGTTGATTTCATGTCTTTATGTCGATGGCACACTATTTACCGGGTACATCTTGAGGTGATTATATCGACCAATCTGATTTTATTTTGCAGGACTGTGACGTCACAAATGGTTCCAGTAGGGGGAAGGCCTCCAACTGTGTCCAAAGCTTCAAGGTATTTTAACAATAAATATGACAGCATGTATTTTCAAACTATTTCCAAACTGGTCAATCTGTAATCAGTAGGCCTATATGTTGATCTGGTCGTTACCTACCCTCAGAAGCATTTTGATGTCTCCTTGGTCTTGGTCTATGATTCAAACACTACAGAGAACACTGTATCCTGTCCCTCTCAGTCAACAGAGAACATAGAACATTGGAAAACAAAATCCAAACAGGAACCATCAGTGCGTGTACAAGACAAACTGCTTGATTCGTTCCACCATGTTCATCCTCCTTATGGTGGGCAAAAGGAGGATGAACATCCTCATCCCCTCCATAGGTCCACGACTCCCTCTTAATCCTCCTTGCTTCTTGACATCAGGAGGTGCTGTTGTCCTGAACACACTGGTTGAGTTATCTGTGTCCCCTGACGTGTTTAGATCTTCCTAGCGAGGAGGAAACAACAGGCTCAGGCTGTAGATTAGCAGGGGGCACGAGGACACGGGCACGTGCATGGCCCCTGTGTGTGTGTGTCTGTCTGTCTGTCTGTCTGTCTATGTATGTATGCACCCAGTCTGGTGCATGTCCCTGATGCTCATCACTATTGACTATATGAGTAAAGGAATTATGTTTCGTAGTCCTACTGTGTGTGTGTGTGTGTGTGTGTGTGTGTGTGTGTGTGTGTGTGTGTGTGTGTGTGTGTGTGTGTGTGTGTGTGTGTGTGTGTGTGTGTGTGTGTGTGTGTGTGTGTGTGCGTGCGTGCGTGTGTGTGTGCGTGCTTGCCCAAAATGCGAATATGCATCTGGAATGAAACCGTGGTCTACACAGTGGATGATGTACGTACGGATGATGATGTATCATCATTCACTGTTATGATGTATTTACAAGGAAATTAAAATATTGTCATGTGTATCCCATTCTGTTCATCATCGGATCACTTTGTATATTTGACTTTTAAAATCCACTGTCTGAAATGGCTGCTGATGCAGGGCGCGACTCAGTGTGTCAGACAGAAGAGTCTCTCTGTGGTGTATTTATAGACCAGGTTGTGTTTAATCCCCTCCAACCGAGCAGCACGGAGACACACTCTCTGCTTGAACCATCAAACTGAACGCTGTGACTTCATGTGAGACACCATCAATAACACATAGGGAGGTTATTCATTAATTCCAGATGGAACATTTTGGTTCCACAGCAGTTTCTATACTGCCACAAGGCATTATTCAAAGTATAGAAGCGAAAGAGTTGTGTTTTTATGTAGGAAGATGCAACACTTTGTGTGTGTGTGATGTGTGTGCATGTGTGCATGTGTGTGTTAATGTGGCTCTATCTCTCTAATCTAGAGCATACATGCAGGGCATAATTGGATGATGAAATATCCACTGAGATAGTTTATGTATGGTATGGCGCCCACCTCAGTGCGTCTGGTGTTCTGTGAAGTGGCAGTGAAACTGTGGAAGATAAGCTGCTTACAGTCTTACCGCAAAGCAAGCCCACGTGACCTTTAACCTTGAATGATTAGCCTATTGTCTAATTGTTGCTTGTAAACGGTGGTCCAACGCTGTGCGTTTCCAATGTGGCAACAGACTGTGAGGAACCAGTCGACACTACGATGGCTACGTCAGGTGGTGGAGTCTGACAGGAGCTGCACCCCCTGATGGCTGCAGGGCTTCTAAAGCCTGAGAGCAACAGAACGCTTCACGTTGATGCCCCACAGTCACACAGTCAACCTGACACGCCAGTGACTGAATGAATGAATGTCTTTCTCGCTGCCTGTTTGTCTGTCTGTCTCCCTGTCGGTCTGTCTGCTCTCCTCCCTCCCTCCGTCCCTGTCTGTCTGTCTGTCTGTCGGTCTGCTTCCCTCCCTCCCTCTCTGTCTGTCTGTCTGTCTGTTGGTCTCCCTGCCTGTCTTTGTGCTTCCCTCCATATCTGTCTGTCTGCTCTCATCCCTGTATGTCTGTCTGTCTGCTTCCCTCCCTCCCTCTCTGTCTGTTGGTCTGCTTCCCTTCTTCCGTGTCTGTCTGTCTGTATGTCTGCTCGCCCCCCTGTCTGTCTGCCTACCTGTCTGTGTGTGTGTCACCAGGCAGTAGACCTGACTATAGAGCTGACCTCCCAGCCTCAGGCCAGGCCAGCCCTGCGGGGGGCTCCGTTCGGCTCCATCTTCACAGACCACATGCTGAGTGTGGAGTGGACCCTGGCCCACGGCTGGCAGACCCCCCGTATCTCACCCTTCAGGAACCTGTCTCTCCACCCTGCCAGCTCCAGCCTGCACTACGCCATTCAGGTCACGAGCCCTGACTGTCTGTCTGTCTGTCTGTCTGTCTTCTCCCTCTCCCTCTCCTCAGCAGTCATGATGGTTGTTTGTGGTTTGCTACCATTCTTTATCTTCCCATTGGGCACCCAGTGTCCTCCTCACCTACCTGGAGCAACCTGTGTTCCTTCTTCAGGTTTCATCCCTGTGTGAACTGTGGCCCTATGGTGACTGTAACTGTGATAGAGGAGTACAGTACTAACAGTGACTATCCTCTCCTCCTCCTCCTCCTCCTCCTCCTCTAGCTGTTTGAGGGGATGAAGGCCTACCGTGGGACCGACGGCAGACTGCGTCTCTTCAGGCCCATGCTGAACATGGACCGCATGGTTCGCTCAGCAGAGAGGGCCTGTCTGCCCGTAGGAGACCCACTCAGAGTGCATTGAAACATGGCTGACACTCACATACAGACAGGGTGTAAGATATCAGAGGCAGACTGATACCAGGCTAGGATGAACACAAACAGGTTCATGCTTTAAGATCACCATCTTTAAAATATTTTGCCAGGAAAGATTCAGAGCAGCCATATATCAGTAAGTGTATGTTGTATGATACATGATATGTATTTCATTTGCAAAAGTAACGGTTGCCATTGCATTGCATTTTGTCGTATCGTGGCCCCTCCCACTTGTGGTAAAATAAACACAAGATTTTATTCTGGCCTGGAGGAAAACAAAATATAGGTATAGGGGGAAATGTAATTTATGGCAATAATGCCATCATGTTTTACGGATATATCTAGATCATTTTATAGTTATCTGACTCTATTTCCTATTCTCCCTCTCTCTGCCCCCTCTCCTTCTCCCTCTCTCCTCCTTTCCCTCTCTCCATTTCTCCCCCTCTCCCTCTTTATCTCTCTTCCTCCCCCGCCTGCTCTCTCTTCCCCCTGTGCTCTCCCTGCCCTCTCTCTCTGTCTCTCACTCCCCTCCTGCCATCTCAATCTCTCCCTCCTCCCTCTTTCCGCCCTAACCCCTCTCCTTTCCCCCCTCTATGTCTCACACTCCCTTTCCCTCTTAAATAAGATACATATTTTTATTTTCATATTTAATTCCTCTCTCCCCCTGCCTCTCTCTCTCTCTCTCTCTCTCTCTCTCTCTCTCTCTCTCTCTCTCTCTCTCTCTCTCTCTCTCTCTCTCTCTCTCTCTCTCTCTCTCTCTCTCTCTCTCTCTCTCTCCCTCCCAGGTGTTTGATCAGGCAGAGTTGATGGCCTGTATCAAAAGGCTGGTGGTTCTGGACAGTGAGTGGCTGCCTGACTCGGATCCAGCCAGTCTTTACATCAGACCCACACTCATAGGAACTGAGGTTGGTTCACAGCTACGCCTCACTGTAGACATGGTTTGATTTAAATGTGAAATTCAGCATTCAGGCTTTCATTTCCATTCTCATTTCAACTATTTCCAACCACTCACCGATAACCAAAGTCAGACCACACCAGTCCATTGCTGATCTATCTCTCTGTCGTTCACTGCTCTGCATTAATTCCCTACACTACGTAGACCCAGGCTGCATCAGAGGCTTAATCTGTGTACCATTCAGTAATACACTCTGCAATATGCGCCTACTTAATGAAATCAATACCCAGGACTGTTGAAGGTGTTGTTCTACTAAGCTGCCACATGAAATGTATGTCCTCACTGACTAAGCCCCTGTTATCAGGGGTCAAACAATACTGAGGTGCACATTGAAAACTAGCTTGTAGAGGGTGCACATTCCTCTCTTATGAAGACCCTCTTGCAGCTGATATCAATCAATAAAGCTGATATAGCTGATATCAATCAATGAAATGTTCATATATATTAGAATATGTCATTAGAATGGAAGTATCCCACATCTCGTCCCGCGCTGTGAAAGCAGACCTAGTGATGATGTGCCGTTCATACAAATGTTCAGTACAAAACAAAAGCTGAATCCGATGTGCCGTTCATACAAATGTTCAGTACAAAACAAAAGCTGAATCCTGAATTAGTGTGTGTTTTCAAGACTTCAATGTGGTTCTAAATCTGTCAACACGTGTGTCAACATGTGTCAACTTGTGTGTCAACACGTGTGTCACATGTGTGTGTCAACATGTGTGTCAACACGTGTGTCAACATGTGTGTCAACATGTGTGTGTCAACACGTGTGTCAACATGTGTGTGTCAACACGTGTGTCAACACGTGTGTCAACACGTGTGTCAACATGTGTGTCAACATGTGTGTGTCAACACGTGTGTCAACACGTGTGTCAACATGTGTTTGTCAACACGTGTGTCAACATGTGTGTGTCAACATGTGTGTCAACATGTGTGTCAACATGTGTGTCAACACGTGTGTCAACACGTGTGTCAACATGTGTGTGTCAACACGTGTGTCAACATGTGTGTGTCAACACGTGTGTCAACATGCGTGTCAACATGTGTGTGTCAACATGTGTGTCAACACGTGTGTCAACACGTGTGTCAACATGTGTGTGTCAACATGTGTGTCAACACGTGTGTCAACACGTGTGTCAACATGTGTTTTGTCAACACGTGTGTCAACACGTGTGTGCTGGTGCCTCTGCAGGCCTCCCTGGGTGTGAAGCGGCCCTCCACAGCCCTGCTGTACGTGGTGCTGAGCCCCGGGCTGGGCTCCTACTTCAGCCCAGTGGCCCCGGGACCCCAGCTGGTCCCGGGACCCCAGCTGGCCCCGGGACCCCAGCTGGCCCTGTGGGCCCAGCCCAAGTACATCCGGGCCTGGAAGGGAGGTACAGGGGACTGCAAGATGGGCGGGTCAGTACACACACACAGACATGCACACACACACACACACACACACACACACACACATCCAAATGCTAGCGTTAACACATCAACAAACAAACATTTTTAACTGCTTAGCCTAGCAGTTAAATACCAGAGTGGTAGTGTGGAGTGGTATAGGGAGTAGGTGGTAGGAGGGACTAGACCCTCCCCTCTCTCTCTCTTTTTTAGACTCTCTCTCTGTCTCTCTCTCTCTCTCTCTGTCTCTCTCTCTCTCTCTCTCTCTCTCTCTCTCTCTCTCTCTCTCTCTCTCTCTCTCTCTCTCTCTCTCTCTCTCTCTCTCTCTCTCACTCTCTGTCTGTCTCTCTGTCTCTCTGTCTGTCTGTCTCTGTCCCTGTCTCTCCTGGTTAGGAACTATGGTGGTTCTGTGATGGCCCAGTGTGAGGCAGCAGAGCGAGGTTGCCAGCAGGTCTTGTGGCTCTATGGAGACGACCAGCAGATCACAGAGGCCGGAACCATGAATGTGTTCATCCACTGGACCAATGAGAACGGAGGTCTTCCCACACTGTATAGCTTTCTGCTAATCACAGGCCAATATACTGGGTTGATGATTCATGAGCTTGAGCTTTTGATAAATAAATTTTTATATTACACATGTATAATAGACATAGACATGTATAATGTATATTATTATTTATACGTTAAAATGTATATCATATACAGTACATTATGTATTTCAATCATTCAATTTGACTTCCAAAGAAGATTGTGTAATAGGCACAATAAATGAGTAACCAAACGAAAGTTGGAGTTGTCGACTGTAAACGCTTGGAGATGGCGCCATCTAGTGGCAGCATGTCGTTGTTGCAGTAAATATAAAAGTAAAGATTTTCTGACAGTCTTCGTTGTTCTCGTGGACACTTTCTAACCTTCTCCCCCCAGTGGAGGAGCTGGCGACCCCTCCGCTGGACGGCATCATCCTGCCAGGCATCACCAGACAGAGCATTCTAGAACTGGCCAGGGAATGGGTGAGCGAGAGAGAGAGCGAGAGAGAGAGAGAGAGAGAGAGAGAGAGAGAGAGAGAGAGAGAGAGAGAGAGAGAGAGAGAGAGAGAGAGAGAGATAGTCCCTCCCTGTCTTTCAAACTTGGTAGAAATGGTAAGAGGATAAAGGCACACAAACAAACACACATTTCCCACAAAAAGAGACATCTTTATTTGTATCTTATTTCACATATTCAATAGTATATCTGTGTGTGTGTGTGTGTGTGTGTGTGTGTGTGTGTGTGTGTCTATCTTTTTTACTTTTTGGACATG
>JAXIVH010000043.1:408821-411321 GCA_036785325.1 Urophycis tenuis
GCAGCCAACAGATGCCAGAGGAGCCCGTCTGTCAGTCTGTCAGTCTGTCAGTCTGTCAGTCTGTCAGTCTGTCAGTCCGACAGTGAGAGAGAGAGAGAGAGAGAGAGAGAGAGAGAGAGAGAGAGAGAGAGAGAGAAGGAGGGAGAGAGACTTAGAGAGGGAGAGAGAGAAAGAATGAGAAAGAGAGGGAGAGACAAAGAGGGGGATATTGGAGGGTTTAAGGAGAGTTTAAGAGTGTAGGGCAGACGTAAGGAAACTAGGTAAGGAGAGTAAGTAAGGAGACTAGAGAAGGAGAAGAAACAAGAGGAGGATGTTAAGCCAGTGCTCGGAGAGGAAGAGACGGTAGAACTAAAAAGAACTAACTAAACACGGCAGAACTAAACAGAACTAACGAAACACGGCAGAACTAAACACCGCCATGATGACAGAAATAAAGGAACCAGAAAGTGAAGGAAGGAAAGGGAACAAATCAAGAGAAAGGGCAGAAGGCTGAGGCGAAGGGGAGAAGGAGAGCAGTCTCTCTGGAGACAAACACTCATCTTCATCATTTCACATTCCTCCACTTTCTTAAGGAGCTCAGTTCATCCACAGGGTTCCACACAGAACGCACTCCGGTTCTTCTGCTGTTCCCAAAGGTTCACTTCAGGAATGTTATTTTCTTATTCTGACATTAAATCACAGGTACAGAGTTATTTTCCTCCAGTATTGTACTTGAGGAAATGTATGTTGAATATTGTACCTGTGTTGGAGAAACACAGAATTCTTACAAACGAAGGTGTCCGGCTTTTCAACACCTCCGTTCTGCACAGTTCAATGGGAAAGAGTGAAGCACGGCAGGGGTTGGTGGTTCTATTCCCACCCATCCTATGAGCACAGTCACAGTAGCTGTCAATCAAACTTTATTTCAGAAAGCTGGCTGCAACTCAAAGGTCCATCCATGAATAGAAGAACAAACTATTATAGAATAATACTTTAAACACAATAATAAAATACCAATAGAATGGGATCAAAGAATCTTACTAGGAATGGTATTCTTTGATGCAAACAGAGGCTGAGACCCCAGTGTCCCTCTAGAGGCTGAGACCCCAGTGTCCCTCTAGAGGCTGAGACCCCAGTGTCCCTCTAGAGGCTGAGACCCCAGTGTCCCTCTAGAGGCTGAGACCCCAGTGTCCCTCTAGAGGCCTGAGACCCCAGTGTCCCTCTAGAGGCTGAGACCCCAGTGTCTAGAGGCCTGAGACCCCAGTGTCCCCTCTAGAGGCTGAGACCCCAGTGTCCCTCTAGAGGCTGAGACCCCAGGAGCCGTCTGCTCTGCCTGGAGGCTCACAGAACACCAGTTCTGGTACTAAAGGGTGAAGCCAGAGCCCACCCATCACTCACCCCCTGGACCACAGAGAGACGTGAGGCGGGTGCAGGGGGGTTGGGCTGTGGTGGGTGGGGTTAATCTGTGTGTGAGTGGGGGGCAGAGCGGGCTGACAGGGCCCAGAGGGCCGGCTTTAAACCCCAAACATGAACACTAATCCTGATGTGTGACAAGGGGGGGGGGGGGGGGGGGGGGGGTAGATATCAATAACAATATAGGATGTTGAAGATATTCTAGCTATCTAACACGCACACACAGACACACACACATGCACACATACACACACACACACACATGCACACATACACACACACACACACACACACACACACACACACACACATACACACACACACACACACACACACACACACACATACACCGCACACAACACAACACACGCACACCACACACACACACACACACACCACTCACACACACGCTCAAACACACACACACACATTCACACATACACACATACACTCACACACACATACATACACACAGGCACACACACAGTTGTCATGTGTAAGCATGATGTTAATCTCTCCAGTCCTTTAAATACGGAGAAATAGAGTTTAGTGAGAATGTGTGTATAATCCGTCCGGCCGTCTGGTTTTCTGTGTGTATGTGTGTGTGAGTGTGTGTGTGTGTGTGTGTGTGTGTGTGTGTGTGTGTGTGTGTGTGTGTGTGCATGTGTGTGCGTGTGTTGTGTGTGTGTGTGTGTGTGTGTGTGTGTGTGTGTGTGTGTGTGTCTGTGTCTGTGTATGTGTGTATGTATATGTGTGTGTGTTTGCATGTGTGTGTATATGTGCGTGTGTGTGTGTGTGTGTGTGTGTGTGTGTGTGTGTGTGTGTGTGTGTGTGTGTGTGTGTGTGTGTGTGTGTGCATATGACAGCGGAAGAGAAACATAACAAGACAAAAAAGGAAGGAAAAGAGAGAAAAGAGGGGGGGAACGGGGAGAGGGGGAAGAAAAACAAAATGATGAAAGATGGATAAAAAGATATTAAACAAATGAGAGTGAGAACCATGCAGCTAGAATCAGAGACTGAGAAAAGAGGAATAGAGAGAAGGGGGAGAGAGAGAGAGAGCAGCGATGTTCCACAATGACAACTCTCTGTCTCTCCATCCTCTGGAGAG
>JAXIVH010000043.1:426321-451321 GCA_036785325.1 Urophycis tenuis
AGCAACATAAATATCTTGCCGTGCTTAAGCAAGCCATTAATCAGTTATAAATAGAGAGGAGCTTTTTGTTGATTAACGAGGAGAGAGACTTGCTGCTAATTGCTGTTTTGCTCTCTGAGCGTAATTAGGTTGTGGAGGCTGGCCCTCATTCATGCTGCGGCTCCCTTCTCCTCAAAGCTCCACCACTGGATCGGGGAGGCGTGTGCGTGGCGGAGGCAGTGATCAGGGGTCCTGGTACACGGGGTTGTTCTTCTGTGTAGTAACATCCTCACGTCCCCTCACACACACTCACACATCGCTGTCTCACCGCATGTACTTTGTCCTTCACTTATCGAGGCAAAACCATCTCACATATGTAGGCCCGCTGATGAATCAGTCCAACTTTACAACCATAAGACGGCACTTTGAGAGCCTACTAAACAGTCTGCTCTCCTCCCTCAACAACAAAATAGCTCGTTTGTCTCTCTGGCCCAAAACGAGCCATGTGAGTGTTTGTATGCAGCGCCACCTATCGGGTGGAGGAGGAAGCAGCAACACGCCTTTCAATTCAGTGTCTGCCAAACAAAATGGATGCCATTTTATTCTCAGTCGAAAAAGCATATTCTTTATTCTTTTAGTGAGAAGAAACCTCAACATTTCCAGTGAGATATTTGCATTTTATTTACATAAAATACTTTATTCGGAGCATGTAGGACATTTAGTTTGTTAGTTAATGCACTCTATTCTATCATTCCTATGGCAATTGGGGAGCGTGCCTCTATTCCCACAGCCCTATGTTCCCATAGCCCTATGTTCACACAGCCCTATGTTCCCACAGCCCTATGTTCCCACAGCTCTATGTTCCCACTGCCCTATGTTCCCACTGCCCTATGTTCACACTGCCCTATGTTCACACAGCCCTATGTTCCCACTGCCCTATGTTCACACAGCCCTATGTTCCCACTGCCCTATGTTCACACAGCCCTATGTTCCCACTGCCCTATGTTCACACAGCCCTATGTTCCCACTGCCCTATGTTCCCACATTTCTGAGAGTTTTTCAAAATGAGCAGCAGGTTTGTGTACACCTTTGCTCTGCAGTTCTGGTGCCAGCAACGTCAATGAATCTTTTCGCCTTTTGTTTCATGTCGGTGGAAACGGAAGTTCTGAACAACTAAAACCTTTCCTCCATGGTTTCCAGGGATCAAGCTACCATGAAAAACAGCCATTTGAGCAAACACTGTGGACAAGGGGGTCGGTCCTGTCTGCTATGCTTTTCACCAAATATTGTGGGAAAAAATTACTCATTCATTTATTATTTGAAGTGCTTCAAACAATGTTGTGGTAGGATAGGGCATACATTGAAGGTAAATATAAAGAACACAAGACCTGATTTTGAAAATGTCCTATAGATTCTTTATTTGTCACATGAATTGTCATACCTGTACAACAGGCAGTGAAATGTACTCCTGACTTCGCTCCAAGACTGTGCTGACACTCAATTCAAGAAATGTGGGACCATAGGGTATCTTAGAAAGGAGACACATCTTAAAAATGTGGGAACATAGGGCTGACCCCGGCGATCGACATGAACTATGCTACCCCTGAAGCCATGCAGCTAGCATGTTGTTTGAATCAGTCCTGCGTTGTGTCATCTGAGCTGTGCTCTACTATGTAACTGGTGTTCTCTCAATGAAAACATGGATGTTCTAGTGACCCAGGGACACATACATGTGAAGGAGCAGGGTGGTCCAGTGCACCGCATGCTAAAGGTGGTAAGAAAGGAAGCAGCGCAGCACCTTTCCTTAGCATTCAGAGCATTCAAGCAGCTCTCATCATGGCTGCCACTCGGACACATCCGGGTCACTTCCCTCAGTTAGGAACCGTCCTACCAAAGAAGACAGGAAGCCATGGCCTCCGGACCCGCCCCCTCCCAGTACTGGTAGACTGGAACCACGAGGACGGTGGAGAACTCACTCAGTGAGGGGTTGGTAGACGCTGGTATAGCAACTGGTGGCTAACCTGTAGCGGTACCATGCTAACAGCTGATACCCGACAGCTCTCAGTGAGTGAAATGCTGTGGGAGAATATGTTGTTTGTTTGTTAACTCTATCTATTGTTACGAATTGACTGCGCCTGCCTCGGTATGCTGTTATTTTCTAATTGAATCTGGAAATTCATATTGCCTGTCAATCATAGGCATGTGAAATGCAACACTTGATTTTCACCCAATGGCGTAGAAACAGCCGTCATCACTGGAGCAGCCCTCTCAGGTGGGGACCGGAGGTCGACTCGCAGTGCTGCAGCCTGCATCTTAGCTGCTTACCTGTAACCGCTGAAAACCCCACGGCTCTCCCAGGTATACGGAAAGCCGTGGGGTTGGATGGGCTTGGAGGAGCCTCACACTGCATGGAGATGCTGCTGCTGGTACTCTAGAGCCTCACACTGATGATGCTGCTGGTACTCTAGAGCCTCACACTGCATGGAGATGATCCTGGTACTCTAGAGCCTCACACTGCATGGAGATGATGCTGGTACTCTAGAGCCTCACTCTGCATGGAGATGATGCTGGTACTCTAGAGCCTCACTCTGCATGGAGATGATGGAGACGTGGAAGAGGCTGCTGTGACCTTTTATGTGTAATGAAAACAAGTGGAATGCACGCAACGGGAGATATTGGATTGCGGTAATTATTGTGTGTATTATCAGGGTGGATGAGGCCGCAGGGGAGGGAAGGGGGGAGGGAGGGGGGAGGGAGGGGGTGGGGGTAATTGAATTACAGTCAGCCAGTAAGATAATACTGTTGTAATTGTCTGAAGGAATAAGACGCTGCTCAGCGCTCACATTTGGCAAACAAGAGGCAGGCGTGATTTTTAGGGCAGCGTTGTTTCCCTCTTCCTTCCGCTTGAAAGCGTTTATAATTTAGAGGAACTCTCGGACTGGAAAGGCTACTGTTAAAACCGAGAATACATCCGTTAGCTGTGGAGGAAATCATGCATCAAATAGCCAATCTGGGCTGATGTTTAGAAGATTGCTGCCCTATAAACAGCTGGGCCATAGCCAAATGAAGTCGACTATTAAAACAATGTATAGGCCTATATGTAAATGGTGAAGACATTTCCATTTACCATTAAAGGGTTGAAGATATAATATATAAAGAGAACCTAGAATAGTGGTGTAGTACACAGGCCTATTAACAGTGCAATTAATAACAAACTATTCAAATACAACTTTGGCAGGAAAGTATATATATCTCTTTAAAATACGCAAATATGTAGAAACACATGACTAGACTGTGCTGCAAATATTATTCGGAAAGCTACCGGAGCAGAAGCGAGAACCCTACAAAGAACATCGGCATGTTGTGGCTTGTGGCGCCATCTAGTGGTAGGTCTTGACTTGAACATTTGTAGTTGACCAATACAATCAGAGAGAACAATTCATTTAATTTATTAATAATAATATTAATAATAATAATACAACTCACCTGTAAGAGTAAATAGACTTTATTCTTTTAAAGTATGTCTACAGTATTTAAATGATACAATTGTGTGTTTCACAGTCAAACCGCATGTAACTATTCACTTTAATACATTTAAGAAAAACATAGGTTTATTAGGCATCTTCTATGTACATTCATTCACATTTGACACAAGCGAAGATGTCACTGTCATTATGACTGTACATATGTTACAGTAGCCAGGGAAAATGTCTATTACTATACAAGGTTAAATACACACATGGAGCGTTGAGACATTTAAAGTGGTTTTGCATTATGCTTGAGAAAATGGCCATGGAAATATAGTTTAAATATGAAGACATATACTCTGTTTCAGTGAACTATGACATCTTTGAAAAGAGGTCTTTACATAAACACAAATAAACAATCTCCCAAAATACCTTATCATTGACTTGACCTCGCCCTGCAACAAAACTCCATAACCTTCGGAACAGACATTTAACAAGTTGGAACAAAAGACTCCAGGCATGTTTCTGGCCCAGGTGTAAAGTTTCCAGTGTCAATAGCCGAGAATTGGCTATGCAAGACGTGTCACCCAGTTCACAAACATCAGGGAACCATCAATCTGCTCTGTTCTGTGGGACTGAAATCTAAATGTCTGTCAAACGTTGTTTCTTAATTGGACTGGACCCACATTCTGGACTTAAGTGAAACTGGAAGTGAAATTAAATTAAAACTAATTTTCATTACTTTCACCTCAATAAATGTGTGTCATCATCATTCACCCCTGTCCACATTGCCTACTCTTAAATTTGTATTAAAAAAAACTAAACAAAATAAAAACAAAAGAAAGGATTTCTTCCTTGTGAGGGTGAAAAATACAACGTGCATTATGTACAAGCAAATGAAAGATACCAGCACTTTGGTGAAAAGTTCAGGTCATCAGAAGAAAGTCCCCTCTCTTGAAGTAGACTTAATATTGCTAAACGTAACCATCCCATAATAGCGACCCTGCGGCTGAACTCATGCACAACTAGTGATGCTGCACATGTGATGATAGAAATTGCATTTGTCTTCACTGGACTGACTTTATGTTCATTTGACTTCATGGGTGCATTATAACAGGATGAGTAGCAAAGAGAATATAACAACTAAAGTACAAGTCAACTGGTCTTCAAATACTTAAATATCATGGATCATGTACGGACTGGAAGTGGAGACGTTCCCCAGATTTGCCTGGAGCTTGAATGGTCACGTTTCCTCCACAGCCTGGACTCCCAAGACGTCTGGTTGGGCTCCATGCTGTGCTACCTTCTTGTCACTCAGTGTGGCGACTTACAAAGTCATCGATATGAAGTGAGACAGAAAGAAGAGCACAGTGTGAACAATGTCTGGGGGGACATCCCTGTGTCTTGGGTGGGTGGAGGCGGAATGATGGTGGGAGACAGGGAAAGCCCACACACACACACACAAGACACGCTACAGAAGTGCTCCATACGTTTCCATCAGAGCGGCCCTGCGTTACGCAGCAGCACCCTCCACCCGGTCACCCTCCACCCGGTCACCCTCCGCCCGGTCACCCTCCACCAGACACACGCAGGGCTGGGTGAGAAGGCTCTGGGCGTAAACAAACACACACACTCCTGCTATTTATTTGGTGTGGAAATCCCAGATTCCTCCATGATGTGAACTGCCACCAAACTATGAGTTAGAAAAAAGGTTTTGCATCTCAGAGGTTAGCATGAGGACGCCGGAGGGAGGGGCTTCTACAGCTTAGGGACTTGGGGGGTTTCCGTTCAGCCTTTGAGGGACACGACGGGACATGGAAGTGAGCCCACTCTACACAGCTGGGTCTTCTTGAGCCGGCTCCACTTCAGACAAACTGCTCTCTGTGGGTACGTCTTTGGTCGGGGGTCGGCTTCACCACTGGCTAACAGCACATAGTGAGACCATGTAAGGAACAGACTGTGCCATGTGTGGATGTAGGAAACACAGTCAGACTGGGGTCTGCCAGGGAGACCCCCACGCCATGTCTGGGGGATGCCAGCGACTCTATAGCTAGACTGAGTGCCTGTTTGTCTGTGGCCTGCCACTCCTAACAGCCACCAGGGGGCAGGCTGCAGACACCCTGTGAGAGGCACAGCCCATGAAGAGGAGGAGGAAAAGGATCAAAACAGGAGGAGTAATGGCGGATGAGGGGCCGGGGGTGGAGCAGTCTGGTTCTACTGGGGGAAGCTGAGGGCCATGGCTTCTGGTTTCATCTTGAAGTATTGGTTGAAGCGCAGCACAGCATATCTGAGAGGAAGGGGCAGAGCTGTTGTCAGGGTGCTATAAAAACTGTTTATCAGAAACATACCCATGCATTTTGACAAATGATGACACAAACCAGATGGGAAGCATGATCCTGACAAACACACATACACAATACGTACCCCAAAAAGTCAAAGTCGATGGTTGAAAAACTGGCCTGAATGAGAGCCCACAGACCCCAGAAAAAGTGAGAAGCCTGGAGAGAGAGAGAGAGAGAGAGAGAGAGAGAGAGAGAGAGAGATCAGAAGCAGGTCAAGAAGGGCATGTGGGGGAAGACAACAGGAGACTTAACAGGTTACCTTCAATATCTTCACAACATTCACAACATCTTCACAACATTCACAACATCTTCACAACAAATTGCTCTGCAGTTCATCAGCTTCAGATCAGCTGATGGAAACACGAACCAGGAAGGAGACGCCTGCCTCATAACAGGCTATGATTCACGTTCATGCTCCAGATGTGCTCCTAAAGTACTGTGGACGAGACATGTCCAACGGACTGCACATCACAAACCCTCCTAATCAGAGAGGCACCATCATGGAAACACACGCCACACACACAGAAAGGTGCCCAAACCAAAACCATTACTGCCGACAAACTATTGTTATATACTCATACGCTCTGCCGCATAGTGTCTTCTGATCAGGAGGCTTCCTAACTGAGTGAGATGTGGAAGTATCTAAGTTGGTGATGAGAGCCATTTCTTACTGCTAGGGAAAGGCTTCCATGCTTCTTATCTCCATTAGCAACACTGGACCATCACCTCATTCCTCCAGGTCAAGGGAGAGAGGCCAGGAAAATACAAAATACATTTGGATTGGTTTTTACTGCTCTACACTGTATCGGCGTAGCCATACAGTGTGGGGTGTGGAGAGTTTATGCATAATTGAAAAATAGGTGAAACATTTCCTTCACTTGTGCAAGGCTTACAATCAAGAACGAATGCTAATCAGTAGTACAACTTGTCAAACATGTCAAACTTTCCTCTTCCAATGTGTAGGCCAGTGGTTCCCAACCTATTCCAACTCAGGGACAACTTTTATGTCTCAAAAATTTTCGCAAATCAAAATAAAACTGCTGTCTGCAGCGCAACGCCTCTGTCTCGTCAGATCAGGCTTGATCAAAACCACAGCACAACCAGAATGCACATTGAGTCCCGGACCCTTTGTATTTTGGCTGTTAATACGATGTAGTGGTGATAATACTTTGGGGGAGGGGGGGTAAATTTTGTCCTCACCGAGAATGAAAATAATTCAGCAGCACCACACAAAAGTAGGCTACTTTTTTGGAAATGATTTGGCGGCCCACTTGCAATACCTTCGCGGCCCACCAGGGGGCCGCGGCCCACAGGTTGGGAATCACTGGTGTAGGCAATAATAATCAGCTGGTCATGATGGACGTCAAGTCTGTTTCATTGTCAACATCTGCATTATGCAATTTCCCTTAGGGATCATTAAAGTATGTCTGTCTGTCTGTCTGCTCACTTGCATTTTGTTGTGGCCTTTGCAGTTGTGTTGTCTAAAAGAGGGGCACTATTTCTAGTGAGTTCTTTTGAATCAGTGTGAGGCACCACTCAGGTAAACGTTGATATCTCCTCCAAACTACTTTGTTTAATAAATACTTTATTATCAGCTGATTGTTCTCCACTCCAGTTTAATCCACTTTATAACCAGGACGGTGATAGAAGGGCTACACAAATATGGGGAGTCACCCCTCATCTTCTGGAAGAGACTCAAGACTCACTTGTTCAGAGTTCACCTGAACCCTGCAGAACATCCATCCCTTGGCACTGAGCCAGGGATATGTATTGTTTTACATTGTATACTAACAATGGTTAACCCAGCAATTGAAATGCTTGAAACTTCTGTTCGGGTTCTGGTGACTTGCTTACTGTATTAACCAATTAAATGTTTTATCCTCTGACAAATGTACTTATTGTAAGTCACTTTGGATAAAAGTGTCTGCTAAATGCCCTAACTGTAAATGTCGTGGCTTTTGCATTTGTGTTTTTTGGATACACAGTTTCTTTGACACAGTCTCGGTTCTGGTCTCTCAAACAGACCAGAACAAAATGCCACAGTGAATTTCTTTGTTTCTTCAAAATCATGTCTGAAAGAAGTGGCCACTGTTCACAGTGGCCACTTAGGATTACCACCACACCCATCAGCTTTCTTTCCATGTTGTTCACAGGCCTCCATGTTGTTAACAGGCCTCCATGTTGTTCACAGGCCTCCATGTTGTTCACAGGCCTCCATGTTCACAGGCCTCCATGTTGTTCACAGGCCTCCATGTTGTTCACAGGCCTCCATGTTGTTAACAGGCCTCCATGTTCACAGGCCTCCATGTTGTTCACAGGCCTCCATGTTGTTAACAGGCCTCCATGTTGTTAACAGGCCTCCATGTTCACAGGCCTCCATGTTGTTAACAGGCCTCCATGTTAACAGGCCTCCATGTTGTTCACAGGCCTCCATGTTGTTAACAGGCCTCCATGCTGTTAACAGGCCTCCATGTTCACAGGCCTCCATGTTGTTCTAAGGCCTCCATGTTAACAGGCCTCCATGTTCACAGGCCTACATGTTCACAGGCCTCCATGTTGTTCACAGGCCTCCATGTTGTTAACAGGCCTCCATGTTAACAGGCCTCCATGTTGTTCACAGGCCTACATGTTCACAGGCCTCCATGAAAAGTGTGTAAATGACTCCCCAACTCCCTGGGGTCTGTAAACAGGCGTGGCCCCCAGCTGCAGCTCAGTGCGGACGCGGTGACGTGGTGACTAAAGCACTGCAGGCGTCATGTGGTCTGGCAACAGATAAGGGAAGCCTCGGCACGATGTGTTTGTTGGGTCAACACCACGGGCTCATCCTAGTTACAACCGAAAACAAGGCCTCAAGCCCCCAGGGCAGGCGTTTCCCATGGAGCAGAAAACAAACGGACGGACGCCCTCCCACTTTGGGATGTCACAAATGGGTTTTAGATGTCTCACCCGTCCAGACACCTTGAGGAGGACACGCCCTGAACCGTGTGCTGTGCATGCGTGCTATTGGTGGAGAGAGGGGGAGGGAGTGGTGTGGGGAGGGAGTCTCCATTACAGTGGGTTGACAGAGGGGCGAGGGAGAGGGAGGGACCTCCGATAGAGGGATAACGTTTCTGTTGCAGCCATATTGCTTTCACTGATTCTTTGACTCAATGTCCTTGGTGTTCTGGTCATGTTCTGACTGGAGTGACGTACACAGCTCATACAGATTAAGAGAAACAACATTTGTTACGGTTGACCGGAAAAGCTATAAAAATGTATCCATGTGGCACCTGTTACAAAGAAAATGGAATTGATTGACTCACCAATACAACTCAAATAACTGAAGTTATTCAACTACTATGAGCAGCCAGTTAGCCCACTTGCATTAGATAGTGTTCAACGTTAGGTTTGATATTCCACTCCTAGACCAGTTGGATAGTTGGTCTCTATGATGCTTTCCTCGATCTACAGCACCTTAACCAATGGACCATGCTGGGGTTAGATAGTTGATATCCCAGTCTCTTCTAGATCTACTGCACCTTAACCAATGGACCATGCTGGGGTTAGATAGTTGATATCCCAGTCTCTTCTAGATCTACTGCACCTTAACCAATGGACCATGTTGGGGTTAGATAGTTGATATCCCAGTCTCTTCTAGATCTACTGCACCTTAACCAATGGACCATGTTGGGGTTAGATAGTTGATATCCCAGTCTCTTCTAGATCTACTGCACCTTAACCAATGGACCATGCTGGGGTTAGATAGTTGATATCCCAGTCTCTTCTAGATCTACTGCACCTTAACCAATGGACCATGTTGGGGTTAGATAGTTGATATCCCAGTCTCTTCTAGATCTACTGCACCTTAACCAATGGACCATGTTGGGGTTAGATAGTTGATATCCCAGTCTCTTCTAGATCTACTGCACCTTAACCAATGGACCATGCTGGGGTTAGATAGTTGATATCCCAGTCTCTTCTAGATCTACTGCACCTTAACCAATGGACCATGCTGGGGTTAGATAGTTGATATCCCAGTCTCTTCTAGATCTACTGCACCTTAACCAATGGACCATGCTGGGGTTAGATAGTTGATATCCCAGTCTCTTCTAGATCTACTGCACCTTAACCAATGGACCATGCTGGGGTTAGATAGTTGATATCCCAGTCTCTTCTAGATCTACTGCACCTTAACCAATGGACCATGCTGGGGTTAGATAGTTGATATCCCAGTCTCTTCTAGATCTACTGCACCTTAACCAATGGACCATGTTGGGGTTTGATTTTGAAGTCGAGGGTCTCACCAGAGCGAAGCGGTTGACCTGGACGTAGAGCACCTCCACCTCTCTGTCGGTCACCTGGCTGCCCTGGCCCTTGAGCTCCTTGTAGGCCTCCAGGTAGGCCCGTAGCCACTCCTGCTGTAGGCCCTTGTCCGGGTAGTGGCTATAGTCCACCTCATTCAGGCCTGCAGTGGACACAAATCAAACGCACCCACCCCAGCCCATTGCACACAACATTATTCCCAGGCCGTTGCATCATAGGTCTGTGAATAGTTCAACCAATACATTGGTGTT
The DNA here is from genome assembly GCA_036785325.1 of Urophycis tenuis. Classification (NCBI taxonomy): domain Eukaryota; kingdom Metazoa; phylum Chordata; class Actinopteri; order Gadiformes; family Phycidae; genus Urophycis; species Urophycis tenuis. The sequence continues at coordinate 436,663 of JAXIVH010000043.1, forward strand.
TCAAATGCAGTGAGACATGAAAGGGTCATATAGTGTTGATACCACGATATTCTCAAATGTGCATTAGCATGTTGTATAAATATGTTAACATGTTGAAGGCTTAATGACTAAGCCAAATAGTTTGCAGATGCTTTGACCCTTTGCAAAGCCCAAACGAGAGCCATGTCAGCACCTACCGGCAAACTCGTTGAAGTGGTTTCCAATGTCGTACGCTTGGTAATTGTACCCGGCATACTCGTAGTCAATGAACTTGACGCTGTCTGAAAAGATAACACAGCTCGTTCAGAGGGAGGAACAGATGACAAGTGAACAAGATGCTTTTTTATGCCTTTTTTTCCGCTCTGTTGATTTATTCTGAATCTTTCTTTCTTTTTGTATCTAACATGTACTTTGCTGAATGTCTGTAACTTGTCTGTTTCGGTGCTTCAATGCGATGAGTAAGAGTTTGTATTTTGAGGGGAGATTACAAAAAAACAGGATGCAAGCAAGGTTGTATGGGGAGAACATCTCAGACGAGTGGACTGTGTGAGGCGGCAGGTGGGTGGAAACAGGGGTGTGGTTGTGTAGTGATGCTCCCTGTAGGGCCACAACTACACACATGCATGTAGGGGTGTTTCAGCTGCTGGGGTTGGCATTAAAACATGACTGTTCTTTAACCTCTTAACATTCCACTTGAACTACATTCAAATGATGAGCGACAGCTAGACAAAGAAACCAGGTGATTCAGAAGAGGGATCAAAGGCAGATTTAAATACACAGTAAATGATAACTAGCTTTTTATGACTTATAGGACATTTGTGAATGTTATTGTGGCGTTGACTTTATTTGAAGTTAATGTGGGATTGATGTTCTAGAATGTTAGTGTGATGTTGGGGTTGTAGAAAGTTAGTGTGGGGTTGGTGATCCAGAATGTAAGTGTGGCACTGATGTGTTGTTACTGTGGGTTTGGTGTTCTAGAATGTTACTGTGGGATTGTTGGTCTAGGATGTTACTGTGGGATTGTTGTTCTAGAATGTTACTGTGGGATTGTTGTTCTAGGATGTTACTGTGGGGTTAGTGTTCTAGGAGGTTAGTGTGGGGTTGGTGTTCCAGGATGTTACTGTGGGGTTAGTGTTCTAGGAGGTTAATGTGGGGTTAGTCTTCTAGGAGGGTAGTGTGGGGTTGGTGTTCCAGGATGTTAGTGGTTGGTATCAGAGAGGGAATGCTAGTTCATGCACAAGGAGGGCAGTGTTTGACAGTGAAGAACCAGAGAAGAGGATAAGGATCAGAAATAGAGAGAAGAGGATAAGGAATGGGGCAACAAAATGAAACAGATCCACAGCAGACAGTATTTGAACAGCAATACAAACTTTCCTTTGTGTGAAATGAACAAATGACCCTCTTTAAAGTCCAAGTGTACTTTTTGTCTGCTCATAATTGCCATCATATGTCTGATGAAAAGCTGAAGGCACCAGAGCCCCTGTGATGATAGCGACGTTAAGCTACGAGCTCTGTGTATTGCTGTCCAATTAGCTGGTCCGCTGAGGATAGATGACGCCACCAGGGCGATGAAGAGGAGAGAGTCCTAACAACTGGAGAAGATGAAGATGAAGAAGATGGACCTCAAAATTCAAATCTTTACTCTCGCAGAACTTCATCCAGTCATTCACACCCTTTGGCCGCTGGAGTTAAGTTGCTACGCTAGGACATTGATCAGTGCTTTGAATAACTCTGGTTGGTGCTGCTCTAGGCTGAGGTGAATCTGAGTGTGTAGTCGCTCAGAGCTGGGCTACGATAGAAGACGTTGAGGTGTGTTACCAGCTGACGTGTAGGTCCTAGGGGGACACAACTCAACACCTCCGGACGGTGGCTATAGCCCCCCTGTGCAGCAGACGAAAAGGTTGGGGCAAACACATCTGTCACACATCCTCTCACACACACTCTCTCTCTCTCTCTCTCTCTCTCTCGCTCTCTCTCTCTCAACACACACATTCCTTTTGATCCAGTTGCTGCCCGCAATGTGTCCCAAAACGAACGAGAAATGCTTGCAGACCCTCCTGTTTGCAGACACTCCGACCGCAGTCATACTTCCCCCTTTCTCACAGCACACCCCTCCAATGCCCCCGTCTCATTGGTCCACTGGGTGACCCCGCCCACTGCCATGCAAATCAGATTCCAGAAGCTTCCTGTCGGCAGCCTCAATTGTAGCTTTTGTCACATGAATATGTGCACCAGTGTTTTTAAGGCCATGATCAACGCCCACAATTACTCACACTTACTCAAAGGACACACTTGCTGTTGGTGTTGGCCTTGAAAGAGGCAGCAAATATAAGTAAAGTATTAAGGCCCAGTTTCACTAGTGTTGGCCTACAGGAAGCTGTGTCGAAGTATATACAGTATACTGTATATATATATATATATCTGCTACGTGATAGCATGGTGGGGCAGCAGAAGAGCCACCAGCCCGGGGCGCAATCTGAACCCATGTGGGGGCAGCTGACCGTGTGGAAAGTGATCTTTTGATAAACACAGAATCGCGAAAATCCCACCTTCTTTAAAAAAAATACATTTATTTAAAATTGGAAATAGTTTGAACTTATTAGGTTTATTGGTACTTGTTAGGTTGTTCACATAAAGATGGCGACCTTTATTGACGACAACTATGAACTTCTGGGAGATGAATGGCGAAGACACTATGAAGATGGTGACGTATTTCACTGTGAAACGTGCAAAAAGGTTCTGCAGTGAGAATAAGCCCTGCTGCTTGTCACTGCACACTGACAAAGTGATGCCAATACACACCGCTTAGAGTGCAAATATGCCAACAATGCAATGCAACACAGGTCAAATGAAGCTGCGCCTGGCGACCAGAACCATTCCACCCTCATAGTTCCCTGGGTCGCCAGCGCTCACCGCCGGGGGTCGCTCGCCACGCCGCAAACAAACTCGCAGAGAGGTACGAGGGGGACTAGGCGAGAAGCGCGAATCCCTCCATGGCTGCCCCCGACCCGAGCCCTGTCCTTACCGCAGGGGGGCCGACCTCTGAACCCTAAGGAGACAAGGGCTAGACACACGGAGCTGTGAGAGGCCCTCCCCTCCCCCCCCCCAACCTGTTAGCCCCCTGAGATACACATCAGATACGTCCTGGTTCCACCCAGCAGGGGGCCGGACTACAGGAACCAGTGTCTCCCCCAGTGGAACCCAGCATTCACACAACACACCCAGACAACAAGTCAAACCAAAGGAAAACATGTGGTTCTGATGAGACACTCTGCACGGGGAAGCTACCCCATCACAGCTGTAGCTGCTGGGAGGCGCTTGGCTTTAGGCTGGCCACATCTGGGACACATTAGACGGCAGCAGGTAGATTTAGAACGGCAGAAAGGACTTTAAACAGGGGATCAATAGGGTTGGCAGCCAATGGGATAGGAGCACATTAACATCAACATCATATTAACTAGAAATCATTTCAAGTCACCAAGTTGAAATGCTCAGGATCACGTCTGTTCTGAGGGTTCTACTTCTACCGCTCAATGCCGTTAGCGTGACTGAGGAGGGGAACCACAACGCGGTACACATTCCTACCTGGGTTCTAACGGCCACACGGCGCCCTTAACACACCGGTACAACACAACACGACACGCTCCTACGCCCCTGGGCTAGCCCTGGGGAAACCCTGTGTGCCCTATGCGGCGTATACTCACCTGGCCCCTGTTGGTAGATGATGTTTTTACACAGAAGGTCGTTGTGGCAGAGGACCACGGGGGAACCCAGGACGGACAGGCTCTGCTGCAGCCAGACCAGCTCCCTGCCAAGACGCCTCACACTGGGAACCTCAGCGCTGAGCCTGGGGAGGGCACGGGGGGGGCACGGGGAGGGCATGGGGAGGGCATGGGGGGGGCATGGGGAGGGCATGGGGGGGGGCATGGGGAGGGCATGGGGGGGGTAGCGTTATTATTAATGAAATGATGGTTGTTGAGCACACACCTATCACACATCATTCACAATACATTCAGAAAACTGGACATCAGGATTTTGGAAGGTGGCCGGTTAAGTGTGTGCCAGTTAACTCGTCAGTGCAATGGTGGTGACGGGCAGAGGAAGAGACTGACACACCAAAACCACTGTGAAGCACAACACATCACACGGTAGGCCACCAAATGGTGACCTACCGTAGCCTACCGTGTGATGTGGTGACCTACCGTGTGGAGGCCCACCGCTCACGGCAAAGTGGGCCTCCGCATTTCTGTTCCTATTTTGTTTTCCTGGGTTTGCTTAAGAAAAGAGACAATCTGTTTGACTGCTTAGCTTGTTAGAGCTAACCAGAGCAACTGTTTAGTTTTCCATTCTGGTTCCACACAATGTGGGCGTTGCCTTGTTTACACAGAACACTCACATGTTCTGGCACATTCCACCTAAACACGTTAAAGAGCCATAAGGGGTGGTGGAGGGGTGACGTTGCATAAGCTGAGCAGCGCTGGGTTGTGTAAGTGGAGCCCAGGCTCCTGAGGCTGTGACGTTGTGCACCGCTACACGGCTGAGGTGGGAACACTTCCAACTTTACACCATTCATTTAATCAGAATATCAAATACATGATCTGTAAATCTACCTGGCCATTGACAAAAATCTACCAAAAAAGTTTAGTTTTTATTGCAAAAGTAAGTTTTTGCACCATCGATTTAATGTTCATGTTTACACCAAATAACATCGCAATAATTTACATTCATTGTATCTTTCAATACTTTTGTGCTGGTGAAAGGGGTACTTGGCTGAACAAGAACATTCTGGAGGGGTCCATCAGTAAATCTGCCCCTGGCCTATCCAGTGGTGGTACGACTACATAACCAGAGACAGCTGAGCAGCAAATGGTTTCACTTAGCAGAAGATGGAAAGAAACCACCAAGAGAACAATGCTGACAGAAACTTCTAGTAGGAGCAAAACAAGATTTGGTTGATGTTGAATCCTCCCCACCCAGGCATGTTGTGTTGTCCCCCCTCCCTCAAAGCCCATCGCCTGTCCATACACATCAGGGTTTAGTTCTAGTCCATTTCAGGATGGCTGCTGTGTACGCAGATGTCAGCGTTGCAAGTTAACTTTCTCAATAATATACAGTTAAATGCTTGTTGTGCACAGCAGTGAAACGTCCAGCGTTGTAGAATAGAAAGGCTTGGCTTTTTGGCTCTTTTGTCGACTTAACACTTAGAAAGTACAAAAAAAAAAGTGGACCTCTCACCTGCACAGGCAGGGTCCACTTTGAAAGCCTTCCCCCTGGGGGATGGTGGGCAGAGTCTCCACCTTTTATATGTTTAGTCGCTCACTAGCTTCTACTGACTGCATGTTGGCTCAGAAGCTGTTTCAAAAGGACACGATTCCTGCCTATTTCTGTTGACGATAGTAATTATCCCGCCGGCCTGCCCAGGGCCTGTGTGTTACATAACAGACCCGCTCTGCTTGCAAACAGCCAGTCGTAAGTCTTTTTCTGGGAAGGTATGTGTGGTTGTCCAGCATCGGCGAAGGGAAAAAAAAACACTAGTGAATGGAATTCCTCGGAATTCCCAAATTCCTGCAGCACATACGTGAGACACGTGTACTTCGGAGAACTCTTCGACACACACACGGCCCGACTAACACGTGACAGTCAGGGGGTGTCTGACCACATTGTCACAGAACAGAGGACAGAGGTCAGGAGGTACAGGAAGTGGCTGTGAACCACTTCCTGTTCGGACACTAACCTTGTTAAAAGGTTAGTGTTGTCGCCTCAAATGGTGTAAGGTAGACTGGTGCTCTGGCAGTATCAGACTCAACAGCTCCAGTTCTTCTCCAAAGTAAAAAAAAAAAAGGATATCAGGGGCGGGACTAAAGCCCTGTCCCAATAGGTTTATATATATACAGTATATGTATATTCAAATCCTGCACTTCACATGACTGTAAACTCTATAAGCAGGCCCAAGCCTTCAGGGACTTCCTGGTTTGATCCGAGGTGGTTGAAGAATGTTGTCTGAAGGCTGCAGGGCAGCGACAGTAAGCTGCATGTTGTTCAGGTTCACCCTGGGGGGCTTCCTCCCCTGGCTCCAGACTAGGAGGAACATTTGGAGGCGTGGCCAGCGGCGGCTCAGCATGTGTAAACTTTTGGAGGCGTGGCCACCGGCGGCTCAGCATGTCCAAACATTTAAAGGCGTGGCCACCGGCGGCTCAGCATGTCCGAATATTTGGAGGCGTGGCTACTCAGCCTGTCTGACGGGCTCCGGCTACGCTCCCTAACGTGCCTCCAGGAAGGGCGCCGGTCGAGCCATCTCTTCCTTGCTCGCCATGGCGTTCAATGGCCCCGGGGGGAAATCAAGCACCCGCTCGCCGCTCTCTACCGCTATGTTCACCCTGACCAGCGAAGGCTCAGAGATCACTACCGGCTGTGTATATGATACTGTATAACAACGCCCCACTGACATAAAGTAAAGTAATGTTTACTTTAATTCCACAGCCGTGGCTCTACAACTCTTGTGAATCTTGCGTATTTTTATCTGTCCCCAACAGCACACGTTTTGCGTACCAAACAATGCGTGTCATTGTGTACGTTCTTTAAGGAAGGGACCTGTTACTCCCCTCGTATATATAGAGTAAATGCGATGAATCATCAATTTTTAAACCTTTTTTTTTTAAATAAGATGGAGAGAGGTGAAGGATGGGAGTGTGGGAGGAGGAGAGGGTGCAAGAGTTTGTGGTTTATTTTTGGAGAGGAGGGGTGGGATAGCTATGGAAGCTGATCCCTGCAATAAGCCCTGATGACTGTCCTGTAGTCCGGGGTGGGGGCTCAACTCAACACAAGTGATTTTGCTGCTGCAGTCCAGAGGACAAAGATTTGTGAGGGTGTGGGGAGAAATGAGACTGAGATCAATTCCGGCCCATTCCTCCTAACAGATACCAGATGATTTCTGGATCACAACGTTCAACATCAGACACAAACCCATGATTTTCTTCCTTGACATTTTAAATGACTTAAACTGCAGCTTAACTATTTACAAGCACAACAAGTCCTTTTGTCTGCAAAAGCACTGGCCTGAAACATTTCAACAGACATGACATCGCCGCGAGCCCAGCAGCTATTATACAGCTACACCTCGCAGACCTCCCTCCCGTCTGGGTCTACGTTCCTGCAGCGCCGTGTGGACCACCTTGTGGACCACCGTGTGGACCACCGAGTGGACCACCTTGTGGACCGCCTTGTGGACCGCCTTGTGGACCACAGGGTGGACCGCCGTGTGGACCACCGAGTGGACCACCTTGTGGACCACCTTGTGGACCACAGGGTGGACCGCCTTGTGGACCGCCGTGTGGACCACCGAGTGGACCACGCTGTGGACCACCTTGTGGACCACAGGGTGGACCGCCTTGTGGACCGCCTTGTGGACCACCCTGTGGACCACCTTGTGGACCGCCGTGTGGACCACCCTGTGGACCGCCTTGTGGACCACCTTGTGGACGGCCGTGTGGACCACCTTGTGGACCGCCCTGTGGACCACAGTGTGGACCGCCGTGTGGACCACCTTGTGGACCGCCTTATGGACCGCCCTGTGGACCACCGTGTTCTTCTCTGGGTCCTGGAAGTGGGCGGGCACTAATGCCATTCAGGAAAAACCCTGAATATTGGCAATTTATAGCGATGCTAATTGTGGCAGCCGGACTTGGGACTGTGTGTAAATGTGGGACGCCAGTAGAAATGTGTGGGTGCAAATGGTGGGTGCTTTATCGTCCACAAAAACACATTGTTGAACTTGAGTCTTCTCGGACTGTGCACAATCCTATTCAAATCTCTTGTAGCATGTAAAAACATCATAAACGTAGTCTCTTTGAACAGGGAGTCACAGAAACAAGGAATCTGACCTCATGTTCTTCTCTGGGTCCTGGAAGTGGGCGGGCACTAAGGAGAAGTAGCTGCCCAGCTTCAACCACAGGTCCGACTGAGGCTGCCAGCCGTTGTGGGCATGGATGGCGTGGTACTTGGCTAGCTGTTTGGCAATAAGCCTGGAAAACATGGATGAGATATGGTTAGTTATGGTGATGCAATGTAAGAGATATGGTTAGTTATGGTGATGCAATGCATGGTGATATAACATGATATAACGCAAGATATATGGTTAGTTATGATGACGATGATGCAAGCACTATGGCTAGTTATGGTGATATGATGCAAGAACTATATTATGGTGATGCAATGCAAGAGATGTGGTTTAGAGATATGATTAGTTGTGGTGAAATGATGCAAGATATATATATATATATGGTTAGTTAAGGTGATATAACGCAAGAGATATGTTATAGTCAGATAATTCAAGAGATGTGGTTAGGTATGTATCATTTAGACTGAGATATGTTTAGTTATGGTGATATGATGTAAGATATATGGTTATTTGTGGTGATATCATGCAAAATGGTGTTGTGGTGATGTACATTGTTTAATTGCACACGTGCTGATGAAGAACTAGGCCTACATCAGACCCCGCCTGTGAATCCTGATTGTGCTCATACCTTCCTGTTCCACCTGAGTGACTGGTGTTGATGGCCTGGTGTTTGTGTAGGCCCACAGGCCATCTACATATCACTCACGGTGCATGACATGTGGTCTGACAACGAGCAGCCAAATGCTTTAGCACACACAGGTAAAGGAAAGGTGAACCAACCCTTCCCTTCAAGTAGTTCTGCCTGAATCTGTTTCTTTTCTCTGGCAGCTCCATGACGTACCCCGTGGGCTGCAGTGTTTACTACACTAAAGCACCAACACGCGTGGCGCTGCGTGTGTGTGTGTGTACCGTGTCATCAACAACAGCCTCACCACGCCCAGTACAAACATCACATGAGCGGCGAGGGGGGGGGCCGCACCTGAAGGCTGGGGGGCTGCGGATGTTGTGGGGCTCCAGGGCCGTGCCCTGCAGGAACTCGTAGCACAGGCCGTTGTTGAAGGTGCAGTAGAGGCGCGGGGCGCAGCGGTGGGCCTGCAGCACGCGGAAGCTCTTCACCTCGTTCTGCCGGTCCACCAGCAGCTCCGTCTTGTTGCCATAGACGCGCACCAGCACCACGTCCTGCATGACTCCGCCCACGTAGCAACCCATCAGCTTGTTGGTGATTCCATCGGTGAAGAACTGCAGAGGTGGGCAGAGGAAGAAGTACACATGGACATGTCCATGTGTCTTTCAGCGTGTATACCGGACAGTAGAACGCTCTCCTTTCCCCCGCTGCCTCCCTCTCTCCCCCGCCTCCCACCCTCCCTCTCCAGTCCTCCCTCTCCAGCCCAGAGGGCATCCATTGTTGTGTTGTTACATAACTGGATCTGGCAGAAGAAGACAGCCACAGTGAGAACGCAGCAGTGTGAATGACAACGGTCGTATTTATCTCAGCAGGAAGGAATGCTTTGGTGTCCACCAGACGTTTAAGGGGAGGTTCTGCAGGGTTATGATTGTAATTGCTGCCACAATTGGCTTTAGGAGAAACTTGAGGATGTGTATTTTCCATAGGGAAGGCATGACAGGTTTCTGTTCTCTGTGTGAAAGTTTACAGGCCCAGGCACTGCCTCATACACAGTTTCAATCCTCTGAGTTGGAAAACATTTCGAGTTTGTTTCTATTGAGCAAACTCGTAACTGCCACGTAACGCCGTACAACCCCTTATGCAAAACCGATATGCAAATACAGAGATGTCGCCAAGGCAGCGCCTGGCGATGGCTTTCCTCCAGCACGGCTGGGCTTCTCCCAGGAGAGGCTGGAGCTGGTTCTGTACGAGGCTTAACTGTGGTATCAATTAACAAGCACTCACTCACACACACGCACACACACACACACACACACACACACACACACACACACACACACACACACACACACACACACACACACACACACACACACACACACACACACACACACATGCACTCGCACTCACACTTAAGCACCTCCCCTTCAGAGACATTTCTAGAAATGTCTAGTTATTAGTACTCAATCAATATGTGTGTTTATTAAAGGGAAATATGCGCGACTTATCACCGATTTGGGATCGCCTACTATTATGCAGAATATATGACCCCAATTATTGAAATCGATATAATTATAATCATTCGGTTGTGCACACGGACGGATACAACGAGGAGACTTAACGTGTGCGACACGACTCTCTGAAGACGACCCGGGACGAGACAGTCGTTGAGTCGTTGAGTCGTGCACCGCGACAGTGTGTCGTCCAAACGGAGCGTACAGGTTGCACCAGGCGGCCTCGGGACGCCATCCCCTCATTGACGCAGATACTCGGCTGGCGGTTATAACGCTCTTATAGTTCAATATTAAGGCATCTATTACGAGTCGTGGCGTAAGCGTTGAAAGACATCGCGGATTCATAAGATAAGAACAAGCAGTACCTTTATCTTGACCTCAGACGGCTTCCAGCTGGGTCGCAGCTCCTTGAGAAGCTCCAGTGCACCAGATCTGTAATCGCGCTCGTCTAACGTCACATCTATTCTGGGCACCGCGGGGGCCTCTTCGGGTACGTGGATGTAGTTCGCCATCGTAGATATTTAGTAGCAGTAGTAGAAGTCGATCTTCTCACTTGTAATGAATGGCTGGCGCTCGGAATGCGAATGTATGGGGGGTTTGAGGGAGTAAGAGGATAAAAGTGCTCGGTGTACGACGGCAACGCCTCTTGGAAATCCCACCCTTAAAAAGAACTGCATGCTGGTACGTTGAAACGACAGCGATAAGAGGTGCTCGCTTCTTCGCCTATGGCACTCATGTCGGGTGGAGCTTGTGTCAAGATCGATTCAACCAACTCAGATGTTGAGAAGGCCGCCCGTTGGAGTTTTACCGGTGGATATATCTATCGTGTTTGAGTAGGTTACTACGGCGGCGGCGATGTCGTCGTCTGAAAATGATGGTGAATGAAATGTATATTTAGTTTGTGTGATATCGTTGGTATTCCGAGGTTTCCATTTCCTCAAACCATTGCGACATACAATGTAGTTTTCAGTTACTTACTTGGAAACGAAATGTTCGGGAAGTTGCTGTTATAGGACTCTTCCAATTCAGCACATTTCTGGGTTATGAGGAATAATGATCTTCAGTTTTAATATCATACGTTGCTTGACATCATCACAGGCAAATACATTTATTATTATTTTTTTATTATTATTATTTGTTATATTCTATTCTATTGTATATAAAAAATAAATCACTTAAGTCAGTTTTCCGGTTATCACGGAGTGGTATGTATGCGTGTCCCTGAACACCATGAAGACGTACATGTGTTCCACTAACGTTTTAGTGTTCCATCTTCATAATGAGCAGCAATTATTTATTTTGAACCCATTTATTACTAGCAATAGGGGCAATAATGCATTGTGTTTTTAAGAAAAGACAATCCAAAAAGTAGAACAATGAAGATAAGAAAATAAGTAATATAGAAAATAGAAGTCAGAAGTCATTTAATGAATATGTTCAATACACATAATTGTGTCTCCCTTCTTAAAGAGTCCCTGTCCTTGCAAAGAGAGACAGAAAGGGCTCTGTTTTTAACAGGCCTTCGTCAGGGTGGTTAGTCAAAGTAGTCTTCTATGTCGATGTTGGGATTGAGCAGCTCGTCTTTGTAGGGCGTCAGATCCATCTGGTTGAGGATCAGATTCTCAAAGGTTTCCTCCAGGTCCGTCTCCCCTATCAGCACGGCACCCAGCATCCTGCCCCCTCTCAGCACCACCTGGGGGGGTGAGTGATCAGGGTGTCATTCACAAGTGGCTGGTCAACACTAGCACACCATCCAAACACCCACTGAATCTCCACTAACTCCCTGTGCTAACCGAACCATAACACTAACCTATTCCTGCCAAAAATGAAGCCAGCCCCCCCAACACCAACATAACACTACCTAACCCTCAACACTAACCCAACCTCCCTAAGGCTAACTTAACACTACCTAACCCCGAAACTGACCTAATAAGTATCTGGTAAAGTTGCATAACCCTGCTTAACTCACCCTCCCTGACACTAACTCAACACCCTCATTCTTCTGTAACAATATCCAACCACACCCTATTCTCCAACTCAAAGAGCAGTAACAATATTATTGTCACAACATAAGTACTCAACATTTAGGGCTGGATCTCATGCACAAAACACACAGACGGCCCCTTAAATCCATGGCTCACCTTGACATACTCCTGGCCTTTAGTGCATCGTACAAGGAGCTCGTGATCAGCCCCCAGTCCCTGAGCGTTAAACTTGCCCAGAAGAACCACCTGGAGCAGAGACAGGCGGAGTCAAACACACGGAACATCGTGTTAATATGAAGTCATCAAACGTGGAACACACACTGGCCCCGGGGGCACATTCATTCATTTGTTGAGAGGGAATTGTCCTTGTTTAAGTTGATGGTGGACAAACTGGCTTCCACCAACACCTGACAACAGAGTCCACATGTTCACCCACATGTGTGACCTCTGGGTCACCTCTTTGTTTGACTTGGTTTTACATTTCAGGCACATTGCAGAAAGAGTGCAAACCGAAGGTATCCTTCACAGGTTAAACCACCAACAGTGATCTGCTTAATTATCAACAAGCAGAAGCAGGGGGTTGCTGAATATATATTCTAAAAATAGATAGGGCCGTCAAATGATTACTAATATTAGTTTATATATAATGGCTATTTTACAAAGTACAAATCCATAACTTTGAAGTGAACAGTCCCTTTTCATAAGAGAGATATGAATATTTAAGTGTGTGCATTTGATAAACCAACCAGTTTATCAAATGTACAATTATTTTGACCAGTTGCAAAAGCATGCACCATTTGCATTCAAAAATGGCTGTGCCATTTAGCAGCTCTGCTGAACAGCATGCTCTGCTGTCTGGTTGATAGAGTTGGCAACATTGCAGATGGATGAGCTTCCAACAAGGTCATGAAACTCCAGTCCACATGCTAGGGCCAACACAAGCAGGCAACGCCTTGCTTCCATTGTGCATTATTGGGACGAGAGGGGGCAGGACTTCATCCATTTCACAATTACTGATATCTGTCAGAAACACATTTCTATGTTCCTGTTTATTCTCCTTCTTCTTTGTCACTATTTGAGGTCTTGCTCTGGGGATTCTGACCCTACAGAGGAAGGAAGAGAACCGACAGTGCAGAACCACAGGGCATCATGGGCATGTGTCCTCCAGACATCGGGGAGCACAACGGTACCTTGTAGTTAAAGAACTTGGTGATGTGTGAGAACAGCTCGAAGCAGAAGTCCAGCTCTATGGGTCGGGCCAGGACGTCGGCCGCCATGCAGCGGCCTGCAAACCAGCCCATCTGGCGTGCCTGGGTCCACAAGCGCATCTGGAGAGCAGGGTGTATGTTACGTTATGAACCAGTTCACCACACCACACTCGCCCTGTTGCATAGACTAGCCCATCTTAATCTAGTGTCTACATTTAAACACATCAACCTGGTATCTACAGTTGACCATCTCTAACCCAACACCTAATCAATACACCACAAGCCCATGTCGTCACTCATTGGTAATTATTTTCTGCCAGATAACATGCACAGTGATCACCTAATGTATTTGGGGGCTACACTGGCTTACTGGTTAAAAGAAGTTTGATTACTACTGCAATGTGTGTGAATCTACTTGTCTAGTTGTGCGTCCCCATTAAATCACTGACATCACCAGACTATTGTAACCCATCCATGCGAGGGCTTTGCAGCATTGCCATCCAAAGTCCAACTAATGTCAACAATGACAATACCTTTCAATAGTCTAACCTTCTGAATGAACAAACAACAACGCCCCAGGCTGTTGAGAACTCTAGCCCTCCTCTGCATGCATGGCCATGAGTCTCAGACACAAGTCTTTGCATTGATACATTTGGTATGCCTAATCTATGACATATTTACAGACAAAAGGCAGCTACAGGGGGTTATCACAGGGCTGTGGTGACTGATCTCTACTCTCTTTATCTGGGCCCTCTCCATGGGCCTTTCATCTCTTTTTGATCTTGCGCGATAGGGATCTCTTTATCTTTATCTCACACGGACGGACGCTCTCGTCTCTTGTCCTTCGGTCTCCGGATTAATTAGCATAAGCACAAAAGATAACATACTAGAGGATATGGTGTCCCTCAAGGTACAAAACTCGTGACATCAGTTCAGCGAGATGATGACTATTCTCTGGCACACACACACAGACACACCTGTTGCCACAATGGACTCGGCTCCCAGCATGCAGTGCACACATCGCCGGCGGCGTAGACGTGGGGCTCTGATGTCATCATGTGGTCGTCCACACGCAGGCCACCGTCCGTCTCCAGGGCAAACTGAAGCACCACAACAAGCAGGGCCAGGCGGCAGTCACACCACCCAGCCTGGTGGACCGTCCTCAGACAGCAGCCAGACTCAGTGGTCAACAGCTGGCGATTAGCATACTGCTTGTATATATTTATGTACTATGTACTCATGTGTCCGTAGCCTTTGCCCAAAGTGACTTACAGTGACACCTTGAGTCTACACGCAATCAACAATGTACTTTAGAGAACACATCGCAACGCATTATTGAGATTGTATATACAAGGATGGAATCATTCAGTGTGTGTGTTTCTGTCCTTATTTGAAGTGTGCAACTTTATTGAGAAGTTGCACACATGTATTAAGAAGTGCATTGTATGCAT
>JAXIVH010000043.1:456321-466321 GCA_036785325.1 Urophycis tenuis
CACCGTGACGTTGGGGAACTTCTCCTGCAGTACACTGGAAGGACGCTCCTCCACGTCAAACTCCTCCAGGGTCTGAGTCACCTGAGGATCAGCCAATCAACACGCAGACGTTCACCAACCTGCTCCTCTTTCCACATCAATCAGTTTAATGATGGTGTGCATGAGGCCTAAGCAAACACTCAACACACAACATTGTTTCAGAGTGAAATAGTCTTGTAGCATGGGCTCCAGCTTCAGACAGAGATAGCATCACATTTCATTCATTCATTCATTGAATGCAGAAGGTATCTCATTGAAAGAGAAGATGTGATAGTACAACAAAAAGGCAGTCAAAAGCTTAACAAAGTATGGAAGTAAAAATGTTTAAATGTTTAAAATGTTTCTATTATAGACGATAAGCAGGACATCAGTATCTGAATAAATCCAATAGATGGCGATAATGCAAGCTACCAAAAAACAACAAAAAACGTCACAATATGGTTTAATTCCCAGCTCTTCCTTACAAAAGTAATCGACTGTGATATCTAGCAAGACACCTAAGCCCTTCAGCGGCTGCCTACAGATACATGGATACATACAAGGTGATATGTTGATTCTGATCACTACCTGTTTAAAATGAGTCACCGCCTTGATGTGCGAGGCCGCCGTGATGAGCGCAATGTCCGCTGAGGGGAACTCCGACGCCAGCTGGTGAAGAACACAGGATGAAGTAGATGTGTGAACCCGTGTCTTTATAACACAGGACAGCCCGTATTGAACAGTGAAGTAGATGTGTGAACCCGTGTCTTTATAACACAGGACAGCCCGTATTGAACAGTGAAGTAGATGTGTGAACCCGTGTCTTTATAACACAGGACAGCCCGTATTGAACAGTGAAGTAGATGTGTGAACCCGTGTCTTTATAACACAGGACAGCCCGTATTGAACAGTGAAGTAGATGTGTGAACCCGTGTCTTTATAACACAGGACAGCCCATATTGAACAGTGAAGTAGATGTGTGAACCCGTGTCTTTATAACACAGGACAGCCCGTATTGAACAGTGAAGTAGATGTGTGAACCCGTGTCTTTATAACACAGGACAGCCCGTATTGTACAGTGAAGTAGATGCGTGAACCCGTGTCTTTATAACACAGGACAGCCCGTATTGTACAGTGAAGTAGATGTGTGAACCCGTGTCTTTATAACACAGGACAGCCCGTATTGTACAGTGAGGTAGATGTGTGAATCCGTGTCTTTATAACACAGGACAGCCCGTATTGTACAGTGAAGTAGATGTGTGAACCCGTGTCTTTATAACACAGGACAGCCCGTATTGTACAGTGAAGTAGATGTGTGAACCCGTGTCTTATAGAACACAGGACAGCCCGTATTGTACAGTGAAGTAGATGCGCGATTTTACCTGCTCTACACATGTTACACCTGCGACACCGCCTCCTACGACGACAAACTTGAACTTGAGCATTGAACTGTCGTCCATTCCTCTCAGCAGCGCCTGATTAGCTAACGTTAGCTACCAGGCAGTTCATTGAGGTGGACTCCAAAGAAGGACTGACATAAAAACGTGGAGGTTTATTACGTCCATAAACTTAGACACCTGGCTATACAGCTGTATTCCCAAACATAGGAGCAACTAGAAACCAAAGTGGTAAGAATCAAAAGTATGACTGACGCACTCATAGGACGCACTGACGAACAAGGGTTAGGGGATGTGTTTACAATATGCTACGGTAAGTCGGACGTCCAAATGTTGCAAGTGCAAATCGAAAATGGCGTTTTAAAATTCAGGTCCAGCTGAATATGAGGGTATGAAGGCTTATCTGTTACAAATGTTAAAAAATATTCAATTGTACGGAGTACTGTTGTTAATGGTATAACTATTTACTGGGGATTGTGTGGAAGGGTAGATCCTATGTTTACATGTCTATGTATGCATGTATGTATGTATGTGTGTGTATATATATATATATATAAATTTGTGTATGCATTAGTGTGTTTTTGTGTCCCGTCAGGTGAACACTTCAGTGGGCTAAAGTATGAGCCAGGAGGCAGGTCAGTCAATTCTAAAATCCCATCAAAATAGTCACAAATTGCCATTGATGCAGCGCATCAACACACACTTAAGCCATCATCAATGTGTGTTATGTGACTGGAAACTCGACAAGTCCCTTCTCCGCAGGTTTAGCAGATAATTGCCTCGTTGTTTTTTAGATTCATCGGCGAAATAACGGGCAATTTTGCGTGCAATATTTCTGTGAATCCATTTGTGCTGTGGGTTAACTCGAATTTGCTCTCCAGGTCGCTGGTAATCAACGACGGGTTCACGCCGTGCGTCATAGCGCAATACATGGTGCATTTTTTGCTACCGTATAGCAATATGCTTACCTATAATGTAGGCCTGACAGGTACTGCGTTGGGCAGCCTTCACCTTATCTGACACATAGCCTATAGTCATTATAGGCCTCATCTCTGTCCCCATTTCAGGCAGTGGATTATATTTAGCTGGCCCCTTCAAATGAGGGAAAAGTGTGAACTTTTCTCGCGAATGTTATGCAAGTGTGTAAATATTTTTTTTGTTATGATCTAGGGCTATGTACTTACAGGTCTATAATCGGCAATTTTGTTGCAATGTTATGATGTTGGTGATGAGATAGTCAGGCCAAAGGCCCGCCATATAAATTGCGACACGAGTCGAACGCAGAACCCAGGTAGAACCTATTTCAAGGCTATGTATTCAACCTTTTATTATAAAAACAGTGCACAAATAAACATGTAGTCGAATAGGCCTACATAAACATCGTTTTATATAACTTAATGGCTTCATTTGATTTATTTATTCATATTGAGAATACTTACTAAGAGGCACACGACCAACAAAAATACATTTACGTTCAAATGCATTAAAACAATTGACACAAGCACAACATTTTTTACAGACTTACACTAAAGGCACATTAAAATGGTGCTCATCACCAATAATAACATTACCATGAATCATTGAATCCACCTGAATGGAACTGTTCTGCGTCCTCCCTGCAGGGCTACTGGAAGTCTGGGAAGTTGCCATCCAGGACGCTCCTCTTGCCGTAGGTATCGGAGCCCACGTTGGTGGGAGTGTACAGGGTGCCCATGGTGTTGCTGGAGCGCACCAGGAAGTCTGTCAGTCTCTGGGTCACACAGGTGGCTGTGTTGCACTTTCTCTTCCCGATGTGATGGCTGTAGGGAAATCTTCTTTTAGAAAGCTCAATATGTCTGCGTTTACTCAATTGCTTTCCCCAAAACAATATTTTAGCTCTCTTCTGCCTCATTGTTTGCCACAAATTTTATTTACAAAATGATGAATAGGAAACTAGGCTTTAAAGAGTTACCCAACACACAAAGCAGTGAAAGCAGCACCTTTGGTGAACCACTATGCAGCTGTGGTGTTTCAAACGTCCCTATGCATATAGCCACATCTTCAAACAGTTGACTTTAGCTCTTAAAACTACACTGACAGACAGACATACTTTATTGATCCCTGAGGGAAATTGCCTAAAATTGCCTGTGATAAGAGACATTACACATAATAGATCCAGAACTCACATTCATCTCAAATTACAGGACGCCATTTTTTCACCATTTTGTATACTAATGAAATAATGGGTTGATTATCCTGGGGAGAAGTCTGCTCATGGAGCCGCTACCTGTTGACGGCTGTGAGTCCCCGTTGGGGCCGTGGACCTGGGAGGCTCACGAAGACATTGGAGAGCATTTCTGGTGCCAGCCAGTCTTCAGTGTCTGGAAGTGCCATCTCTTGTTCGCTGGCAAAGGATGGACTGAAGTACCTGAGGGGAGGGGGAGGAGGTCAAACTGTGGCCCCATTCACAGAGGAGGGTCCCCTCTTCACCACCCTGCGAGGGTCAGAAGGAACAAGTGGCCGCTTGGTTCTTTGAGGCTGTGTACTGCTCTCCACTCCTCCACGGACATGTTCTGCCTCAGTCCTTCTCCCTAAACCGTCTGTAGCCAGACACATTACATCTAATCTCATATTCCTGTTTTAGCTTCAGCTTTACATTAACATTGCATTCATTTGGCGGAGGCTTTTATCCACTTACAAGTGAGGCTGGGAACAAATCAAAGCTCTCAATGAAAATACAAAATTGTTCTGCACGACCTAGTTTTGGAAGAACCTAAACTAGACAGAGTCTAGAGCGGCTGTGGAGATCCGGACACCAGTTTGTATTGTGCTGTGATGAGTTTCAGTGCATAATATGTTAGAGATGTTACATGAGATGGTACATCTCAACAAAGAGCCTTCTGCATTCAACCCCCGCTCTAAAACAACTAACCAGTACGTTTAGCTACTTCCTCAACCCTGTACTGTAGATTGGCCCGGTGGGAATTTAGATGAATACGTGTGATGATTGAAGTCATAACATGTGTTTGTATTCTACAGGACACCATGTCATGGCTCACCTGTAGCTTGGGGCTGCGTAGGCAGAGTCCAGCAGAAGGTGGAGGATGAGGAGCATCACAGGTACCTTCATCATTCCACAAGATTCCCTGAAACAACATGACATCGTCTGCTATCACCAGGAATTCCCTTTCTTTTTTTTTTTTTCGCCCTCATTTAAACCAAAGGTTACACAGAACAAATAATAATATGCATCAAATGACTAGTAGGCCTAATTTAGTTATTATTATTATTTGTTAATCACACAATAATCAGCTACATGTTTACACACAAAGCTATTAACTACTGGTTGATTTCATGACAAATTTATAACAAAAGACAACATTATTTAACAACAAAAAAATGAATGGTGACACTGATAATGACACACTGAAATAAGTTCAGTTTGAGGTCCAAAGAGACTGAAACTGAAAGAGAGTGGGACAGGGATGGAGTGAGAGAAAGAGGGAGAAAGAGAGACCTGAGAGAGAAATGGAGACATGCTTGTAGATATGGCCAGGAGAGAGACAGAGATAGATGGAAGGAGGGATGAAGAGAGGGAGATGCAAAGAGAGATGGGTACAGTTTGAGACAAAATGAGAGCGATGGAGACGGACTAGGGCAGAGAGAAAGTGCACCCACCTTGTTTGTTTGGTACTGGCGTGGTAGTGGTCGGCTCTAGACTGGTCAGTCTCTTCTCTGGAAGTGGTCTCCCCGTCGTTTATACCCTCCCTCTCCTCCAACTAGCGATGACACCACCCCCTCTCCAGATGTAGACACCCCCCATTTCGCAAGTGTGTGTGGGAGTGTCGGCGTGTGTGTGTGTGTGTGTGTGTGTGTGTGTTTGGGGGGGTCTCTCAATGCCATTGATGTCATTGGATTCAGTTGGTTCAACATATGCTTTTTACCACACTAATTTATACACACACACACACACACACACACACACACACGCACACGCACATGCACACACACACGCTGGCACGCGTACGTCATCACCTTCGTCACCGCTGTCATCACCGCCGTGGTGGGAGTGACCGCACTGAACTCCCAGCCTCAAGCCCAACTCAAACTAAAGTTTGAGGAGGACACGCTCGCACACACACACACACACACACACACACACACACACACACACACACACACACACACACACACACACACACACACACACACACACACACACACACACACACACACACACACACACACACACACACACACACACACACACACACACACACACACACACACACACACACACACACACACACACACACAAAACCTCGTCCTCCTCAACTTCTAGTGTCTCTGAGCCCGGTCCCCTCTACTGCCCTCTAGGGGTCTCAAGGATGATAAATAATGAAGGGGATCCAGAATTAATTCATCCATAATTCAAGCAAACTCATTATTCAAAAACAATGATGAAGCTACCCGATTTATTAAGAAAATTAAAGTATCATAACAAGTAATATTGAGGAAAATTTGAATCGCTGCTGAACACACAAGGACAAATCAAATCTAATGAATTGGCTTCATGTCGTACGGTACAAAACACAATCTGACTGCTCACTTCTGTTGGAATTCCTGTTTGGAATTGAAAAGGCTTGCTTTGAAACATTGCTCTCAGGCCTCATTAGTAAGTTAGTCACACATTAACAGGCCCTGACACCATTGACAGCATTGCCAGCAGATTTCCCAATGGATGTGGATGAATTCCCTTCATAAGGGAGGAGCCGAGCTGCGGTTTACACTGGCCACGGACCTCCTTGAGCTTCATGGGTACAAATGACCATGGAGTGTTGTTAAGAGCTATGCATGTAGTGCTGAGAGATGCACCTCTGAGACATGAACATACTGTAGGTGTGTGTTTATGTTTCAAAGACTTTTCACAGAAATTGCACGACAACAGTAGCTAGACCCTCAGGGACAAAG
The DNA here is from genome assembly GCA_036785325.1 of Urophycis tenuis. Classification (NCBI taxonomy): domain Eukaryota; kingdom Metazoa; phylum Chordata; class Actinopteri; order Gadiformes; family Phycidae; genus Urophycis; species Urophycis tenuis. The sequence goes on from JAXIVH010000043.1 coordinate 462,687, forward strand.
TGGAAAAGTGCTAATCTAATTTTACCAGACAACAACGAACGGCACATTTCATGATGTTAGGATATTTTCACTAATTTTTACTAGCCTTGTGAGACTTTCCTGATATTCATATTTTGCGTGTCGCAATATGTCAATGTCAAGCCTTTGCTTGGCAGCCATTGAGTTCCAAATATGGGCGCAGCCTTACATCAAAAACCTCCAGCCAATCAGAGTGATGCTCAAGCTCCAAGGAGGTAAAGCAGAGAACATTCAAATCTGAGAGAAGCCTTCCATTCATCTTTAGAAATGGTTTTCCATTGTATTGAGGATGAGAAGCGTCTGATGGCTCCATAGATGGCTCCGTTCCTCGGCCGTCGCCATTGATTTTAAAACCATTCGACTCCGATGTCCTCGTGACCCAGGAACTGAAACTGAAACGCTGACTGCTCCTTCATTTCATACACAGTCAGGTCATGTTTCTGCATGGCCAATATAGATATATACACCTCCATTAACACGGAAGCAACATTTTTTTGCATCATAGCCTCACCAGAGGTTCAGGGTCATCACGAGGCACGCGCTGATGAACGCCACTTGTGAAGCTCTCTGTTTTGTTTTGATCTGATGAATAGCGCTGGCAGATGACACTCGTCCAAACCATTACAGAGGAGAGCAGCTCCATTACTCCATTACCTCCACGTGGATCACCCTGACACACACCATCCCACCACAACACTCGGTTATTTCACTGTCTCTGCAGCTGTCTGGTTGTTGTTGTTGTCGTGTTCCCGTAGCGACGGTGGAGACTGTTTTTAAGATCAAGTTAATTACAAACCATTGATGAGTCATTATGAGTGAAGTATTCAGTAAATTAGGAAAAACAGGGAATTTAACAAGAGACATGTAATGTTTGTATGTCAGACAGATTGCACATAAAAAATATTTAGATTGATGTAACCCCTTCGATCAGGTTAAGTGCATTATTGCTTAATTAGATTAAAACAGTCCAAACTATTGCTCAAAGGCAAACATTTTCCAGTTTGCCAATAAAAAGTACTCAATAAACGCTAAGTGAAATGAGCATTATTAACATCATGCTCAGAACCTTTTGTACCATTTAAATTTACACAAATAATCAAGCACATTCCAGCACCTTGCTGTTTTACAATTTAAGTTACTAGAAAACCGGAATACTGGAAACTATCAAAATATTTTGTCCAGTGGTTATCGGGCATATACTATCACTAAAGCACATGACTGAGAAACAAAGGCTCTCGGAGAGCATGAGAGATTCAGTCTGGCCTCCACTATCATGGACCACAGACGGCAGACCACCACGTTAGGATCAGAGTGTGGTCATGACCTCATGACCCACTCTGAGACCTCCACTGTCACAGTGTCCTGCCTCGCTCCCCCCTCACCTCCCCGTTAGTCTTCACAAACGTCTCCTCCTCTCCTCCTCTCCTCGCCGCCCCTCCACTCGGCTCCTCTGCGTTCCTTCCCGGTCTGTCTTTAGGAAGTGTGGACCTCCTCCTCTTCTGCACCTCCTCTTCTGCCTTAACACCTGTGGCTCCTCTCTCAATAGGTGTATCCTTCATGGGAGGAGGAGGCCGCTCTCCCTCCGCCCCCCGAGGGTCCAGAGGCGAAGCCGGGCTGGGGGCCGAGGGGGTCCGGGGCCCCAGGTCCCTCAGAGGTTGGGGTCCCTGCAGCGTCTGCGGGGGCCCGGCTGGCTTGTGGAACTGCCGTCTCAGGACGATGAGGAGGGGGACGAGGAAGAGGTGGGAGGAGCCATTGAGAACATTTATCAAGCCCAAGAAGATCATCCTAGAGATAGAGAGAGAGAGAGAGAGAGAGAGAGAGAGAGAGAGAGAGAGAGAGAGAGACTTGGTGACTTGCTTACTGAATTAACAGCGATGAAGTGTTTCACCTTCTTCTCACAAATTCACCATTCACCAAGTAACCCAGGTTGCTGGATATTAAACCATTGTCACACAAACAGCCATGGAAGCAGCAAACAAACTCCATGAACAGAGACTAGGTTCTCCCAGCCTGACCGGCCTGGAGCACAGGAACATCTTGGAGTTGAAAGATGGAGACTGAGGACCCAGAATGATTTCTAAATGTATGTCACATTCGGTGGTTTAAAATTTGCAAATAGTAAGTACATTGCACCTTATATCATTCTCCAATGCAGCTTTACTTCACTCTCCATTGCTGCTCTTACTTGATTCTGTGATGCCCTTATTTTTATTGTTCTTTATTGTATTTTATTATTTATTATTTTTCTTAGATTTTCTTTCCATGGAACAGGCCTCATCCAGTACATTTGTACAGTATGACTGTAAGCTATGCTGCACATTGGATAATACACAACTTCAAACTTGAAATTCCAAACATATACATTCTCTACATCAGACACTTGTCATTGAGTGTTGCTCGATTGACTAATTGTGCTCGTCTGACAGTATAAGTATGTGCTGAGCTCGTCATCTGTTGTGTTGGTTCAGTGTCCTCAACCACCAACGAGTGTGAGTGTCACTTTGGATAGCCCATGTTACATATTGAGACATGACATACATGATGTATGATACATTTTATGATAAATAACGTTTGGAAGCCCGCATTCATACAAACACAGTGCCTAATGATTTGTAGCAGGAGCTATTAGATTGCTACTCACTCACTTTGTGCACAGTGATATCACTATCGCTCTGGGACATGATGTTATGGGCTGACCTTGGTAGCCTTCAAAAAACGAAAATTCAAGAAGTTGGGGTTTCAACTATTTGGGGTCCTGAAAATGGGGTCACAGTTCTAGTTTGTGTAGCAAAATGAACCCGAGGGAAACACTTCTGGGTTTACCTGTACATGTTGTCACACTGTTGGCTTACCTGTACATGTTGAAACATTGGGTCTACCTGTACATGTTGAAACACTGGGTCTACCTGTACATGTTGAAACACCTGTACATGTTGAAACACTGGGACTACCTGTACATGTTGAAACACTGGGTCTATCTGTACATGTTGAAACACTGGGTCTACCTGTACATGTTGAAACACTGGGTCTACCTGTACATGTTGAAACACTGGGTCTACCTGTACATGTTGAAACACTGGGTCTACCTGTACATGTTGAAACACTGGGTCTACCTGTACATGTTGAAACACTGGGTCTACCTGTACATGTTGAAACACTGGGTCTACCTGTACATGTTGAAACACTGGGTCTACCTGTACATGTTGAAACACTGGGTCTATCTGTACATGTTGAAACACTGGGTCTACCTGTACATGTTGAAACACTGGGTCTACCTGTACATGTTGAAACACCTGTACATGTTGAAACACTGGGACTACCTGTACATGTTGAAACACTGGGTCTATCTGTACATGTTGAAACACTGGGTCTACCTGTACATGTTGAAACACTGGGTCTACCTGTACATGTTGAAACACTGGGTCTACCTGTACATGTTGAAACACTGGGTCTACCTGTACATGTTGAAACACTGGGTCTACCTGTACATGTTGAAACACTGGGTCTATCTGTACATGTTGAAACACTGGGTCTACCTGTACATGTTGAAACACTGGGTCTACCTGTACATGTTAAAACACCTGTACATGTTGAAACACTGGGACTACCTGTACATG
>JAXIVH010000043.1:471321-518821 GCA_036785325.1 Urophycis tenuis
GAGGCCGGCGACGGGGATGTGGTCACACTTGGTGCCAAGGTGGAGCAGGAGAAAGAGGAGGAACGCCACAAAGGAGGTGACGAAGGAGAGCAGAGCCCCGGAGACCACGCTCAGCCTGTACCTCTTCATCAGCAGCCCCCCGAGGAAGATCCCCACCGCAAACACGGGCAGCGTCAGAACACCTGGCCACGGCCCAGGAACAGGTGAGCATGCTAACGCTAGCTAGGACTTTGCAGAGCGTGGAGTTTGTAAAGAGTTCATATTCAGGGCAGTATTTCCTTACATTCACCTTGCATTTGAACTGTATGGCCCTCATTGGATTGCCTCGAGAGTTGTTCTTTGTCCATTAAATTTGTATTTTAAATAAAGTACTTACTTTAAAGGTGTGGTGTGTAGACTTTAGTGGCACCTAGCAGAATGGACTTTGAAGAAATGGAATATAATATTCACAAGTATGTTTTATTTTATTTGTAAAGTGTATAATCCCATGAACATAAGGCTCATTTGGGTTTTTGTTAGAATGAGCCCTTTATGTCTGCAGAGGCAGCAGGTCCTCCGCCATGGAGCCCGCCATGTTGTACCGCCATGTTGTACCGCCATGTTTCTACAGCCATGTTGTACTGCCATGTTTCTACAGCCATGTTTCTACCGCCATGTTGTACCGCCATGTTTCTACAGCCATGTTTCTACCGCCATGTTTCTACCGCCATGTTTCTACAGCCATGTTTCTACCGCCATGTTTCTACCGCCATGTTTCTACCGCCATGTTTCTACAGCCATGTTTCTACCGCCATGTTTCTACCGCCATGTTTCTACAGCCATGTTTCTACCGCCATGTTTCTACCGCCATATTTCTACCGCCATGTTTCTACCGCCATGTTTCTACCGCCATATTTCTACCGCCATGTTTCTACTGCCATGTTTCTACTGTAGCCCAGAATAGATCAACGCTCTTGAAAGAACACGTTTTTAATCCCATCCCATCAAATTACAGTTAAAATGGAAGTGAATCCCCAGTTTCAGCTCTAAATTGAACACTGAGACACAAACAACTCGTTCAGGGTTCTAGGCAGGAGGAGAAGGTGTTATGTGGCCCTGATCCATCTGTGATGCGTTTCAAGCAGGCTGCCGTTGTTGTGTGTGAGCGTTTTAATGAGCGGCGTTGTGTGTGAGATGAGTCACACAGTGGCGTTACACTGTAAGTGTGTGAGGGGCTGCTCCCTCTCTGGGATCTTCCTCTGGACTCTCTCCAAAGCCCTCCGCCTCTCGCCAGCCACCCGAGCATCACAGTTAGAGTTAGAGTGGACGCAACACTTTATGGTTTTTTTAATGAAGTCTCCCATCTTCTAACTGAGAGGGGACCATCTTACATGTTGTGACTTAAAAGGGCTGGGCATTATACACAAATTGCCTCAATTTTTAAATCAGCATTTTAAGGGTTGTTTCCAGTGACAGATGTCTCTAAAGCCGCAGACTACCTTCCTGTTTATGTCAACAAAGTAAGTATTAAGTATAGATTTATTGTAAATAAATCCTTTTTTTTGTTAATAATATCGGAGTGGACTGTAAATGTACATGCAAATATGACCTACAAGTTGGCTGTAAACAGTATTTCTTAAATGTGCTTTTCAGCTCTTTAGATATGAAAGAAAAAGACGCCGTCCTTACCAATGACAAAATTGGCTCTGGAGGCGGACTGTCCAAACTGCTGCTCGATGTACTTGGCTTTGAAGGTGAAGAGGCCCACGAGGGAGTTGAAGCGGAGGACTCCTGCACAGAGGAGCAAGAGGTAGGCCGGCGTTCCCAGCAGCTGCTTCAGAGACTCCAGGAACCCTGCAAGACGAAGAGCGCATCCGAAAACCACACGCTTTATCTGATAAGATACACACATCTAGCTTCATTCAGCATTTAGCACATTCAAGCTCCTCAACCGCAATGATGTTTTTCTGCACCATTTCACACTTTAGAGTGGCCGTCTTAAAGAGTGGCCATCTGAAAGACTGGCCGTCTTAAGACTGCCCGTTTTGTTGTCATGGCGACACCTTCTGTGCTAATTGTTCCTATGGGGTCACAACATAGACATAGGACCTCATTTCCAAGTTATCTTATGTGTTATTTATCATTGGAGACATTTTCAACAAATTTCATTTAGTTCTTCTAGTTATAGAGTTCGCTGGTGCTAGGCTAGCGCAAGTCAACGGTTTTGGTTAGCCTGCTAATAAAAACAGTCTTACCCACTCCACAGTACCCGAAGCAAATAAAGTATAATGCCAGACTATTGATGTAAATGTCTGTGTTGATAGAATAATGTTAGAAATAAAACCAACCTTGCATGGCATTGTATTTTGAGGGACTTGTGTCTCAGCAGCAGCGTTATACCTCCTGGTAGTAGGCTACAGCAGCGGTGGACTGATATTACCTAGGTTACAGGCAGAAACTAGTCCCTCAAAATGCGATGACTCATGCGATGCAAGGTTACTTTTATTTCTAACATTATTCTATCAATACAGGCATTTACATCGTTATTATTTATTTGCCTGGGGTGTACTGTGGAGTGGGTAAGATTAGCAGGCTAGCTGAAACCGTTGACTTGTGCTAGCTTAGCACCAGCGGACTCTGCAAATAGAGGAACTGAATTTGTTGAAAACGTCTCCAATGATAAATAACACACAGGATAACTTGAAAATGAAGTCCTATGTCAAAAATACCGAACTTAAACTGAAAGGGCTTTTATTTGTGGGCTACAGGTGAACTTTCACCTGTTACCTTTTACATTTGGCGTCACTTTTACTTGACATGAAAATCTTTGAGATTGCCACTTTCAGACACACTTTAAGGCTCTTCTTTTCCATCTGCTGTGCGTGTTAGGGTGTGTATGTGAGTGTTTATATGTTATAATGTGAGCCTCTTCAGAGACCATCATCTGTCACACGGTTGATAACATCATCAGAGTCCCCCCAAAGTCTCATTCAAAGAAGCGATCACCTGGCCAACCTTTGGTGGCGGCGGGGGGCTTGATGTCAGGGCTGTGGGGGGCGTTGTCCTCCAGGTCCAGAGGCCCCTGCTGTGCAGCCAGGGTCTCGTCCGGGGGTCCGTCGTCCTCGGGGCCCCGCTCGGGGAGGGTGCGGGACAGGAACCAGAAGGGGATACCAGAGAGGAGGAGGAGCACGGTGGAGATGAAGAAGCCCATCCACCAGGCGCCCACCCAGCGTGCGTCTTTGGGGGAGATGGTCACACTGTCTGGTAGAGGAAGCACCACAATGGAGACTGAAGACGTCCGGACACTGCCTTGTGCTTCTGACTTCACACTTAATAGTTCAAGTTTATCTTATTATTGTGCATAGGAATGCACAATCTAGATATCGCTTTTTGTCACATTATTCTTCTTCACACCAAATTTCTGCAATTAATGGAAGCTAAATGACTGAACCTCGAGATTTAATTCAAACTGTAACACAAAAGTCTACTTCCTTATAGCTGTGCTGTTTTTGATTGAAACATACATTTTTAAACTCCCATAGAGATAACATTGAGCCTAGCTTTTCATTATTACGTTTCACTCCGCTAATTTCTTTGTGGCTGTCAATGGGCGGCATAGCTCAGTGGGTAGAGCATGAGTTCCACAACTGGATGGTTGGCGGTTCGATCCCCACCTTAACAAAATGTTTCTCAATGATTACAGGCATCCCTGTGCACAAGTAATTCCTCGCGTCGAAGTACATTTTCTAGTTTACCCTTTAATCATTAAGCAGACGCTTCTGTCAAAGTGACTGGGATCAGATTACCAGATTCAGCCCCAGGTTAATTTCAACTGAACGTATTATGTTATTACATATTATGTTGTTACCGAGGCAAGAAACACTTCCTGCTATGTTCATTCAGAGAGCGTACATAAAGATAGACACACACACACAAATAACAATCATGATGGTATTTTATGAATAATATTGACGTAATTCAGGAGAACTCAGACATGTTGCGTAATGAAACACAGTGAAGCCCAATGAGGTGGTCTCTGGGGTACCTACCTAGATCCACGTATCCTATATCCACATAGAGCTTGACACAGTAGGACCCCAGCAGGAAGCCACACATGGGGCCCAGCAGGCTGACAGTGTGTACGCAGGCTGGCAGAGAGATGAGGACCACAACATTGATATAAAGGCTTGGTTTGCAATAAGTTTATAGTGTTGTTGGGACAAAGCAATGTAAAGGCTTTCAACAGCTTTCTATACTTGTGGGGACATCATAAAGACGTGAAGGCTTGGTTTTCACTACATTTCTATTCTTGTAGGGACTTTGTACAGATGTACAAAAGTCTTGCTTTTCGATAGCTTTCTATACTATACGTGTGGACACATGTACAGGTTACTCGTGACTTCATATCACCTCCAATGCCTCTATTACAATATATTCCTGTTCTTGTAGAGACCTCAAACCTGTTAACCTTGTATTTGAATGTATATTTCTATATTCTTGTGGGGACATCATATCGATGGTAGCTTCTTTGACAACTGGTTCCTAGACTTGTGGGGCCTCAACAAGTCCACACAATGATTCCACTGTCTTCATCAGATGATAGACAATTTCAAACATATTTATGAATATTATATTCCAGTTCTGGCAAGTCTGTTCCAGGAGATGCCACTACACTCTCCACACTGCACCTTTAAAGTGAAAAGTTAAAGCGGTTCCCGGGAGATACAGGTTTCACTCCAGGTCAAAGAGGGTTCTGTGGAAAATCCTCCCCCCTAAAAGGGGACTGCATACCTATGTAGAAGGGGGAGTTTTCAGCCCTAGCGTAGTCATCGATGTAGGATATCCCAAGAGGAGTGACCGGCGTCTCTCCCAACCCCCGCAGAGCATTCCCCAGGAGCACGTAGATCCACATGTGGGAGCTAGGGTCTTTCACACACACTTGACCACACACACACACTAACATTACATTACATGAAACAGCTGACGTTTTTTGCCATAGTGACTTACAAGTGAGGCAACAACCATCAAAGCATCAACAACAATCACAAGAAAGTGTCTGAAAACACACAACAACTGGACAGAGTACAGAGTACCTAGAGTAGGACTCTGTTTACTACAGTAAAATATGCAGGTACACATAAACACAATATCTAGAAGTACCATTGAGATAATTAAAAGCTAAAGAGTTTAAGGCAGTGGGGCTAAGAAATAAATACTATAAGAAAATATGAATTTACGAACATGACCTATTCCCACCTGTGCTGTCCTCTGCAGGGGCACCAGGGACCTGGACCAGGTCCTGGTCCAGGTCCTGGTCCAGGTCCAGGGTGTCCACACAGGCGGCGATGCTCACGTTGTGGTTCAGTACACCGTGGACTACCGTGTCATATGTGTAGCTGGGTGGAAACACAAGCAGTGACCTTTATATTGGCCTCATGAGAGATTATTTTTTTTCTGAAACTAGGTTTTTGTGTGACTCTAAGAGGCTGACTTAGAGTCAGCCTGAGAGGTGGCTTAGAGTCAGCCTCTTAGCCCACTTCAAAAAGAATCTCTGTTTTCATTAAGTTTGAATGATTCAAGACTTTATGGTTGTGTAACAACCAAATAATACCTTCAATCTTTACAGCCAATCACTGCTGCACTAATGGACATGAATCCCATAGAAATGCACAATACAATACAAGAACCATTTTAAGTAAGAAATGAATGGTGGTCTGTAACTGGTGGTCTGTAACTGACAGTCTGTAACTGGTGGTCTGTAACTGGTGGTCTGTTACTGGTGGTCTGTAACTGACGGTCTGTAACTGGTGGTCTGTTACTGGTGGTCTGTCACTCAGGCCTGGTGCTCTTTAACACCAGGCTATGGTCAGTTTACCGCCCCATGAAGAAATGTGGCAGTCCGGTGAGAAAGGATCCGGCGGCCATCAGGAAACAACCCATTCCAATGAGCCTGGGCCGGTGCAGCCTGGCTCCAAAATGGCTGACCAGCACCAGGAACAGCAGGTTGCCTAAAAGCACATAAAAAGCCTAGTGATTAGGGGATTAGGGCATTTCACTACAAGGTTGTGTGTTCGAACCCAAATGGCTGCAGTCTGCCTGTAGGCATCCCAGAGCAAGATGCCCCTAACTCCTTATATTCTCCTTGATTGATAACAACTCTAATGCCTCTCTTTCTGTAGTTTGCCATGGATACAAGCATTTGCTAGAATAGTCAATAGTTCTGTCAATAGTTTGCTACAATAGTCAATAGTTCCCATATCTCTCCAATGTGAACACAGAGTGTTCTGAGTGAACACAGATGGTGTGTCTGGACCCAGTCAGAAGACCACCTCTCAGTCTGGACCCAGACAGCAGACCACCTCTCAGTCTGGACCCAGACAGCAGACCACCTCTCAGTCTGGACCCAGTCAGAAGACCACCTCTCAGTCTGGACCCAGACAGCAGACCACCTCTCAGTCTGGACCCAGACAGCAGACCACCTCTCAGTCTGGACCCAGACAGCAGACCACCTCTCAGTCTGGACCCAGACAGAAGACCACCTCTCAATCTGGACCCAGACAGCAGACCACCTCTCAGTCTGGACCCAGACAGCAGACCACCTCTCAGTCTGGACCCAGACAGCAGACCACCTCTCAGTCTGGACCCAGACAGCAGACCACCTCTCAATCTGGACCCAGACAGCAGACCACCTCTCAGTCTGGACCCAGTCAGAAGACCACCTCTCAATCTGGACCCAGACAGCAGACCACCTCTCAGTCTGGACCCAGACAGCAGACCACCTCTCAGTCTGGACCCAGACAGAAGACCATCTCTCAGTCTGGACCCAGACAGCAGACCACCTCTCAGTCTGGACCCAGACAGCAGACCACCTCTCAGTCTGGACCCAGACAGCAGACCACCTCTCAGTCTGGACCCAGACAGCAGACCACCTCTCAGTCTGGACCCAGTCAGAAGACCATCTCTCACCCATCTCGAAGCTGCCGTCCACCAGGCCCACCCTGGCTGTGGACAACTCAAAGCGCCGCTCGATCTGCGTGATGGCGCTCTTCATGTAGGTGCCGGCCAGCGCCTTGGAGAAGTATGCAAACGCCAGTGCTGTGATGAAGGGCTGAGGAGCACATGGGAGAGGAGGCGGGTGAGGAGGTGATGACCTCCTGGTTTACTTGCTGTATTTTTGTGTCTTTTCTATATGTGTATATTATATATGTATATTATATGTGTATACATATTTATATTTTGGCTCATTTTAGATTTACATTTACATTTAGGGCACTTAGCAGAAGCTTTTATCCAAAGCAACTTACAAAAAGTACATTTGTCAGAAGAAGGTGAAACATTTAATTGCTGCTAATACAGAAAGAGAGTCACCAGGTTTGAAGCATTTCAATTGCTAGGTTAACCATTACTGGTGTTTGAGCCAAATGTATGATTTATATGTTGATGCATATTGAAATTACTGGGTACATTATTTATTTATTTGATTAATCATAATATATGAAAATGAAGTAATCTGGTTTGAATTATGACTTGCAATAATAATGATTATGAAGTTTTGAAATGAAGGATGATTTTTGGGTGTTTGAAGCTTATTAGTTAATTGAACATTCTCAGCTCCGCCTCCTTATTAGACAGGTGATTGCAGCAGTATATTAGGGTTGGCTAACCTCCGCCTCCTTATTAGACAGGTGACTGCAGGAGTATATTAGGGTTGGCTAACCTCCGCCTCCTTATTAGACAGGTGACTGCAGCAGTATATTAGGGTTGGCTAACCTCCGCCTCCTTATTAGACAGGTGACTGCAGCAGTATATTAGGGTTGGCTAACCTCCGCCTCCTTATTAGACATGTGACTGCAGCAGTATATTAGCGTTGGCTAACCCCCCGCCTCCTTATTAGACAGGTGACTGCAGCAGTATATTAGGGTTGGCTAACCTCCACCTCCTTATTAGACAGACTGCAGCAGTATATTAGGGTTGGCTAACCTCCGCCTCCTTATTAGACAGGTGACTGCAGCAGTATATTAGGGTTGGCTAACCCCCCGCCTCCTTATTAGACAGGTGACTGCAACAGTATATTAGGGTTGGCTAACCTCCACATCCTTATTAGACAGACTGCAGCAGTATATTAGGGTTGGCTAAACTCCGCCTCCTTATTAGACAGGTGACTGCAGCAGTATATTAGGGTTGGCTAACCTCCGCCTCCTTATTAGACAGGTGACTGCAGCAGTATATTAGGGTTGGCTAACCTCCGCCTCCTTATTAGACAGACTGCAGCAGTATATTAGGGTTGGCTAAACTCCACCTCCTTATTAGACAGGTGACTGCAGCAGTATATTAGGGTTGGCTAACCTCCGCCTCCTTATTAGACAGGTGACTGCAGCAGTATATTAGGGTTGGCTAACCTCCACCTCCTTATTAGACAGGTGACTGCAACAGTATATTAGGGTTGGCTAACCTCCGTCTCCTTATTAGACAGGTGACTGCAGCAGTATATTAGGGTTGGCTAACCTCCTCCTCCTTATTAGACAGGTGACTGCAACAGTATATTAGGGTTGGCTAAACTCCGCCTCCTTATTAGACAGGTGACTGCAGCAGTATATTAGGGTTGGCTAACCTCCACCTCCTTATTAGACAGACTGCAGCAGTATATTAGGGTTGGCTAACCTCCGCCTCCTTATTAGACAGGTGACTGCAGCAGTATATTAGGGTTGGCTAACCTCCGCCTCCTTATTAGACAGGTGACTGCAGCATCTGAGTATATTAGGGTTGGCTATGGGGCCGGCGCTGCTCTTGGTTTGAGGCAGCCAAACAGTCACTCCCCATCTTCTGGAAGAGACTCAAGACCCACTTGTTCAGAGTTCACCTTAACTCTGCATAACCCTACCCTCATGCTCTTATTTGTTGTACGTCTTGGCACTTTAATCACTCTTTGTAACTTGGCACTTAGTCAGAGATGTCGTACACTAACAATGGTTAATCTAGCAATTGAAATGCATGAAACTTGTTCTGATGCTTTCTTACTGTATTAGCAGCAATGAGATGTTTCACCTTCTTATGACAAATGTACTCTTTGTAAGTTACTTTGGATAAAAGCATCTGCTAAATGCCCCAAATGTAAATGTAAATGTTTAAATTGTGCCATGTTACTTTTGAATTCATTATTGGATTTTGCCTGTAACAATGCAATTAATCACGATTAATCACAGGAACTCATGCGATTAACGTGATTAAAACTTTTGATCGTTGCCCAGCCTACAAAATACATGCTGTGGAGATGAGCTAGCCACTGAGATCCTAACCAAATGACTACGGAAATTATTTGCTTGTATAACAAGACTTAAATCTGTGTTGCAGAATGTCTTTCTGATTCTAAATAGGAACTAAATGTTAGCTATGGCTAACAGGCGCTAACGGCTGCAGCTTGGCCACAGCCCATAAGTAGCTCACAGTATGGTGCCAAGTGAGGTGACCATAATGACTGTTTTTATCGACATCTTCATACACAAATACACAAGTGTTGAAAAACATATGTAAACTCAGATGTCTGGCTTTGGTTGTAAAGCTAATGAGAGCGTATTGCTCCTTCTTGGTGGGTCAGGGCCAGACTGTGGGTCACAGTCTGGCCAGGCTGGGCCCCCCCTCCTGTATTCATGGTGAGGTTGGTGAGTTCTGTGGTCAGATACCTTGAGAGTGGAACAGCTGCGCTGGCTTTTGGGGGCCTGGGCTGGACTGCAGAGAGACTGTTGGCTGGCCATCCCCCCACTGTGAGACCAGCTCCTGTCTCACCTCCGGCTGGTCTGTATGTCTGTCTCACCTCCGGCTGGTCTGTATGTCTGTCTCCCCTCCCTCTGGCCTGTCTGTCTGTCCGTCTCACCTCCTGCTGGTTTGTCTGTCTGTCCCAATTCTCTCTGTCTGTCTGTTTGTCTGTCTCTCTGTCTCCCCTCCCTCTGGCCTGTCTCTGTATTTCTCTCTCGTCAGATCCTGCAATCAAGCACACACAAATACTTTAAAAATGTGTTATGGGTAAAATTATAACAAATATAAACAAATACACAAATCAAATCAATTAAATCAGATGCGTAGCATTCATTGTAGAGATCGATGACAGACCTTTGCTGTGACCATTTCCCATGATGCACCAGTTCAACCCAGCTCCTTACCCCGACCTATCCTCATTTTAAAACGTTAGGACCAATCAGCGGTCGGGGGAGGGACTTTCATGGTGACCAAGGAACACCGCAGCCGAAAGAAAAGTATGACATCACCCAAGGAAAGCTTCTCCACTTGTAATAAACACTGTTGTTTTCATGCCAAACAAACTTGACAAGATATCTGAAATCTGAACAGTTGGCTTTTTTTGCTTTGCTTCCAACCGGATTCGGCAAGAGTGAAAAGTCCCCGAGCAGCACTCTGATTGATAAATCATTCAATCCCCATTTCAAGGAAACCATAACCCTGAATGAGGGAGGGTGGGTGACCTACACCCCTCACCCACTTTGGAAAAGTGCATCATGGTAAAGGACTACCAGTAAAGTAGTCATAGTAAAGCCAAACCTGAGCTGATCAGTGGTTTCCTGTTTGCTGTGTTTCACCAACAACCCTCTGGGACCCTCTGGAGCTCAGGGTGGTCCGCACGGCTCCGCCTCCTTGTGAAGGCTCAGTCTGGTGTGCTGACGGTCTGGGCTTCTTTATGGGTCCACTGAGAAGACAGACGCAGCAGGCTGAGAGCGCTGGGAGAAGGTTTGGATGAAGGACACCCCTCTGGTCTCAGAGGAAGGAACCGGCGGTGGAGTTTGAGCTGCCTGTCGGCCCCTCGCCTCTGTAATCCTCGACTGATTCCACTCCGCTAATTCTGCACGAGCCCTGCCAATAGGAAGCTAATCACATGCATGCACACTCACGTACACACCTCGAAATACACACAAAACACACTCCTTCAAATACACACAAACACACACGTACACACACCTTCAAATACACACAAACACATACATACACACACCTTTAAATACACACAAACACACATACACACACCTTTAAATACACACAAACACACGTACACACACCTTTATAACTTACTCACACACTCACATACATACTCACACACACAACACACCTCCTCTCCCAGGGTGGAGGGTAACACCTCTCCTCTAACTCCTTCTCCCCGCAGGCCAGGAGGAGCACTACTCTCCTCTAACTTCTTCTCCCTGTGTGCAGGCCAGGAGGAGCACCTCCTCTCCGCTAGCTCCTTCTCTCCTGTGTTCAGGCCCCCGGTCAGTGGCGATCAGCAGGACAAAACACTGGCTGCATTTTCATTCCCTACTCGTCCCAGAATGGAGACTGCAACAGGGGAGCAGAGAGAATGGAAAGGGTAGAGAGAGGGAGGAGGGAGGAGGGAAGGAGTGGGAGAGTGTCAGAGAGAGAGAAGGAAGGAGAGAGAAATGGAATGGGTAGCGAGGGAGGGGAGTGAGAGAATAGCAGGGAGCTGGAAAAGTTAGTTTCTTCCCATATTGACGGACAGACAGACAGCCATACTTTAATGATCCCTGAGGGAAATTGCATAATGCATTGGCGATGAACCAGCAGGTTGCTCTCAAGTGGTCCTCACCAGAGAGACTCAGCACAGTACAACACAACAACACAACAGCACAGTACAACACAACAACACAGTACAACACAGTACAACACAACAACACAACAGCACAGTACAACACAGTACAACACAGTACAGTACAACACAACAACACAACAGCACAGTACAACACAACAACACAGTACAACACAGTACAACACAACAACACAACAGCACAGTACAACACAGTACAACACAGCACAGTACAACACAACAACACAACAGCACAGTACAACACAACAACACAGTACAACACAACAACACAACAGCACGGTACAACACAACAACACAGTACAATTACAACTCATCTTCATGTTTGGTCTCACTCCTCAACCCATGTGTGGATTTCTGTGACAACAACAGCCTGCTCTGTCAAAGTATTGCGTATATCTCCACACAGATGACGGTGAAGATACTGATGATGTAAATGATACTGATGATGACAATAAGCTAGAGGATGTCCAAGGTGAGGTCAGGTTCTAAGTAAGGCAGGGAGAGGAGACTGAGGGAACAGACAGGATGCAGAGGGAGATATTCTTCATATAAATAACCTTCAGCATCGGAGTCAGGGGTTGGGGCCAAAGTGTTACAGAAGGTTAAAGACTGTAGTTCAACTCTGGATTTTAAAGCTCTCCACATGTTTTGCACTTGAATTCAGTTAATTTAGTAATTTGATTTCCTTGATTCTCATATTGATTGTGTATTAAATTATGTATTGTGTATTAAACCCGTCATGTTTAGTTATATAACCAGTAATTCAGTAACATAACCAACACTGATGCAAAGTAGATGGAAGCAATATTCTCATTTGCTATATTCATTTGGATTTTAGCATATTTTTACATTTGACAGTTGTGTTTGTCTCTTGCATTTCAATATTGTAGGAATGTTAGTCTTTAGTACCAGGTTACATTGCTTTAACAACATTTCATATTTCTATAAACTAATTTTTACATATTTCATCAATTATAAACATGCACCCATTGAAAGTGACCCAACATAAACAATAAGGACTTTTATTAAGGACAATGTGTTCATGTATAATGTCAACTATGTTTTGTGTTCGGTCAATTGTGTTCCATTTTTATCACACACACATTTATACCACTTGTGTTATCTTTGAAACCCTGTTCACACCAAAAGCAAAGTGAATTTTTGCCTTGTGTTGCTTGGGCGAATTTAAATTAACTTTGCTTTTGGTGTGAACATGGCTCTGCAGTGAATGTTAGACCCGGGTAGAGATATACAGTCTGCAAACACTGGGGTTTGGGCCCTGGTACATTTCATCTGGGAGCCAAACTATCCTGTCCCTGCTGTAGTAGAACCGTTTAAATACAAATGATCCTGTCACATAGTCTGCCTCAGTGTGTGTCCTCCACTGAGAACCACCGCACCAAACCATGAACTCTGAGACATGCTGGTCTGTTGTGCTCATCTCTCACCGCTCTTATAGTCTGCCCCTGGAAGCAGACCCAGCTGCAGGCCAAACAAGTGAGTCTCTTTCAAGCCTGTTGTACCTGTTGTACTTGCACCTGTATACCTTGTAGAACAGGTGTCTCTTTCAGGCCTGTTGTACCTGTATACCATGTAGAACAAGTGTCTCTTTCAGGCCTGTTGTACCTGTACACCATGTAGAACAGGTGTCTCTTTCAGGCCTGTTGTACCTGTACACCATGTAGAACAGGTGTCTCTTTCAGGCCGGTTGTACCTGTATACCATGTAGAACAGGTAGAGACGGAACCCTGGGATGTGGAAGCTGTCACAGTAGTCCTATTGCGTGTGATGATACCTCTTGTCAAAGTGGTTTGTTGGTTGTAGTTTTTTGCATGTAGCCTACTGGGTGGTGCCTGTAGGGCTGGTGCCTGTAGGGCTGGTGCCTGTAGCCTACTGGCTGGTGCCTGTAGCCTACTGGCTGGTGCCTAAAAGCACCCAGTAGTCTACAGGCACCACCAGGCTCTAACTGTCTAACCACCACATCCTTGGCTGGCCCTCCCAGCTACAAAATGGCTGCTCTTGATGTGACTTTGCTGCGTGATCAGCAAGGTGACTGCGCTCTTCATGAGGACATATGTGTGCATAGAAACAACGGCTTGATCTTACATCTCAAATCTATTCCCACTTGTGATGTCACTAAAGGGTAGATTTGTAAATGGCCTGTAATGGCTCCCCAGACCTGGTGGTAAAAATCAATGAAATGTGAGCCTTTTAATGAAAGTGTAATGTAATACGTGGAGCAGCGAGTGGGCAGCTATGGTCACAAGAGGATTGCTCTTCCAGGGATTAACTTTGTATACTACATTCCTGAGCGGTATCAGCAGGCCGTTCATCAGGCAGGGCAGGAATGTGTGCTTGTGAGGAAATTAAACATTCTCAGCAGGAGGCAGGAGTAGGTACATGTTAGAATAGTATCAACAGTGTAGAACAGGGATTTACACTCGCATGTGTGTAAAAACACTGGGGTACATAAACAACATACATAACACGTAAACACTAAGAGAAACAATTTCATTGATATATGGAAGAAAATATATCAAGTTCAAGTTCAAGTTTCTTTATTGTCAAGTGTGCTACATAGCAGGCATATAGCACAGATGAAATTGCAATCCTCTCAGACCTGCGGTGCAAAATGAACAAGTGGACAATCAGGCTGACAACAGACAAACAGACATTGTGCAGACAACACAGAAACACAGAAAAGTACAAGTAATAAAAAAAAGAAAAGTGAGGTAGTGCATTGTTTAGCAGTGCAAAATATGTTTAGCAAATGTGCAAAATATCAGAAGACAGTCAAAAGACAATCTAAAGTGTCCAGGTGTAGATAAGAGTTTGTGAGTGGTGGTGGCAGGGAGATGGTCTGAGGTCAGATGATGCTGGTGGGTGTGAGGTTAGAGTCTGTGGCAGGGGGCGGAGGAGGGGGAGGGCCAGGGGCAGAGGAGGGTGGGAGTTGAGCCTCCGGACAGCTTGATGAAAGAAGCTGTCTTTGAGCCTGCTGGTTCTGGCCCTGGTTCTGGCCCGGAGACTCCGCAGTCTCCTCCCCGATGGCAGAAGGCTGAAGATACTGTGGGATGGGTGGGTGGGGTCATTGTGGGTGGGGTGGTTGTTCATTAAATATATAGTTTGGCTTGCTATTATTTCCAACACAAGTGTGCATCCATGACATGTTTTTCATTGTCTTGTTTTCCAGTGATGTATTGTGTTGATTTGGGTTAGTTACACAAACACTTTTGTCTCCACTGTTTCCACTTCTTGCAGTAATGTCTTATGAACGGCGGCTGGCAGTCTTTGCTCAGCCGCTGCGTGTGTGTATCTAGTTTTGTACTGTTTGCATGTGAGTCCATGCATGAGAAGTCTATGAATATTAAGACTACACTCATACCGTCATAGTGGGTCTCTTGTGTACCAGGGCGCGGGTCGTAGACTCAACCACTGGAGAGAAATCAAACCACAGGGTGAATAAAAGGAGCAGACCCATTATTAGTGTTATGAGCGACACCAGTGCTAAGATGACAGTGGTGTGAAGGTCCTGACATACAGAAAACAGCACGTTATGGTTTTAAGTTCCTCAACCTCATCATCGGTCATTGAATTGAATGGGTTCGATGCCTTGCTCAAGAGTGGGAGGGAAGAGACAATCACATACTTTCCACAGGTTCCACATGCAAGGTTGTTCACAGCAGCACCTGTAGCCTTCTGCCATCGGGGAGGAGACTGCGGAGTCTCCGGGCCAGAACCAGGGCCAGAACCAGCAGGCTCAAAGACAGCTTCTTTCATCAAGCTGTCCGGAGGCTCAACTCCCACCCTGCTCTGCCCCTGGACCTCCCCCTCCTCCGCCCCCTGCCACAGACTCTAACCTCACACCCACCAGCATCATCTGACCTCAGACCATCTCCCTGCCACCACCACTCACAAACTCTTATCTACACTTGGACACTTTAGATTGTCTCTTGATAAATATTTTGCACTGCTAAACAACACACTACCTCACTTTTTTTTTTTTTTTATTACTTGTACTTTTCTGTGTTTCTGTGTTGTCTGCACAATGTCTGTTTGTCTGTTGTCAGCCTGATTGTCCACTTGTTCATTTTGCACCGCAGGTCTGAGAGGACTGCAATTTCATCTGTGCTATATGCCTGCTATGTAGCACACTTGACAATAAAGAAACTTGAATCTTGAATTGAATCTTGGCAGAATGAGGCTGCATCAGGGCCACAAATCCAACCCAACGCAGAAAAGGAAAGTAGCAGAAGGAACTAGAATTCCACGTGAGGGATTACTTGTGCATAGGAATACCCATAATCATTGAGATATATTTAGTTGAGGTGGGGATCAAACTGCCAACTCTCTGGTTGTGAAACACACACTCTACCCACGAGCCAGGCGCACAGACCTGGGCATTCCAGGCTATAGCCCCGGATCTCTGTGCCGTCAAATAAAAAATAAAAAACTGTGGTGAAAATCAGTGGCGAAACTAGACCTTTTTTGGTCTATCTTGCTTTAGCCCACCCTATTGTATTGTCCTCAAATCTACGATATTCAAAATCTCCAATACCACTCCTGCCCCCCTGCTGTGGGGGCTGAGCCCCCCTGAAGTCAGAACCTAGACACGCCCCTGCACCGAGCTCTGCCGTCTGACGGAAGGAAAGCAATTAGTCAAACGTAACAATGGAAAGCTAGGGTCAATGTTATCTCTATGGGACTTTTTTTGCATTTTTGATCGCAAATATCTCAAAAAGTATAGAGTTTACAATGACAATTTACATACAGTTTGAATGAAATCTCGAGGTTCAGTCGTTTAGCTTCCATTAATTGCAGAAATTTGGTGTGAAGAATAATAATAATATGATAAAAAGCGATATCTAGACTGTGCAGAATAATAATAAAGCAGCCGCTAGGTAAGGTTAGTTCTAACACCACAAGAGGTCGCTAAGGGACTACATTGTAAACATAATAAACGAGTATGCAAAGCCAGCAGGAAGTCACTTGTCATGGTAAATGTCAATATTTCACTGTATACCAGGGGCGTAGCCAGAAATTTTAATTAAGGTGCGCCTGTGAGATTTTGGGTGGCCTCACCCAGTGGAAATTAAGGGCGCAAACAGGACACGTGTGATGCAGACGACGTGGAGGCTCAGAAATGTAAACACCACTCACTGTGTAGCCCAGGGGTGGCCAACCAGCTAGAGCCAAAATGTTCACTGTAGTACTGCAAAGAGCCACATTATGCACACACGCACACATACACACACACACACACACACACACACACACACACACACACACACACACACACACACATACACACA
Source organism: Urophycis tenuis (assembly GCA_036785325.1). NCBI lineage: Eukaryota > Metazoa > Chordata > Actinopteri > Gadiformes > Phycidae > Urophycis > Urophycis tenuis. Next base: position 488,233 of record JAXIVH010000043.1, read on the forward strand.
CACACACACACACGCACACGCACACACACACACCATCTCTCTCCTTCATATAAGTATACACACACACACAGAATTAAATATTAACAATTTACCATGTCACAAATGTCACACACCCCTCATTATGAAACAGGAGACAAAAATGGGCTTTAACTCATCCCAAGACTACAGGCCAGACTTCAGCTCAACCAGATTCACATCACACGAGTCCTGCCCACTGAGACCAGGGTCAGTTATTTCACCAGGGGCGTAATTTGCGGGGGGGTTAGGGGGGTCATGACCCCCGCAAAAATCCGATCACACTAATATAACCCCCCCAATATCATAACATCATTCAGATTATGGCTAGTGCTTAAACACTGAATTTAACTACTGTGTCATTATGGCATAAATAGTGAACAACTGCATTTACTTTAAGTAGCCTAAATCAGTAAAAGTAACACAATACAGGAACGGCAAATTAGCATGTTATCTTTTACACAAGAAAATGATTAAATAAATAAATATGCCGCAAGTTTAACCCCCCCAATAGTAGACCCAAAGTTACGCCCTTGTATTTCACTCACTCATTCAATCACTCACTCACTGCTAGAAATATCAGCAGGACTTAGGCAAGTCCACATATAGGTATAAAAGTTTGCAAAAGCATCCATTAAAAAGAATATGTGAGAAAAGTTTTTTTTTTTTAACCTTATTGCTGCTTTGAACTCAGTGAGACTTCTGGCATTCTTTGCCTTCAGTAATTCTCCTCAAATCTGGCTTGTATTCCGTTGTGGCCACTCGGAGCAGTTCATTCACATGTGTATCAATCAGAACAGATCGATGCTTTGATTTCACAACTTTCAGAGTCAAAAACAAGGACTCACAGTCAGACATATGTTGACCCGAACATTGAGAGAAGCTTGAGTGCAGCATGTTTGACATTCGGGTATTTTTCTATTGGCACAATTTTCCAAAACTCAAGGAGCCCCTTCCTTAGTACAGCTTTTATCATCCTTGGATAGTTCAATCATCTCCATCTCTGTCGCAGCTTCATCGGTGACAAGCGGGGCTTTTAAGCAGTCTGTCTCCGCATTAAATGGGTCAATGAGAAAAGTGATCTGTGGCCTTTTCTGCTGTAAGTCCTCGAATCGGGCCGTAAAACTCCCCTGAAGTTTTTCAAGCAGCGCTGCGTATCCAGCTGTTGCCATTTTCAGGGTGGCAGCGGTGGCTGCTCCGCTTGCCTTGCCAAGCGTGGGAAAATGCGCTAATTCATTTTTTCGGAGATGCGTGTTGAAGAGCTTCAGTTTGTTGGTAAACGCAAACACACTTTGCACCAGGTCAGGCAGCATTTTTAATTTCCCCTGCAGATCCAGGTTCAGTCTGTCCAGATGTGACAGCATGTCGACCAAAAAGGCCAAATCCATAAGCCACTTCTGGGTCTGATAGTTGAGGATACTCTCTTTTTTTCTCCTCCATAAACATTTTCACGGCATCCAAGAGCTCAAAAATGCGAGAAAGCACTTGACCTTTAGAAAGCCACCTCACAGTACAGTGCAGCGGCAGGTCAGCTGGCAGCTCTTGATCCAGTTCAACGATCAGATTCATGAATTGCCTGTGATTAAGAGCATGCGTGCGGATGTAGTTGACAATTTCCATCACTGGCTTCATGACGTGGTCTAAATTCAGTGTTTTAGCCACGAGCTGCTCCCGATGGATGATGCAGTGGAAGTTCCAAAAGTCGGGAAACGAGTCATCAGCCTTGCATAGCCCCACAAGTCCGTTCACAGATCCAATCATTGAGCGAGCCCATCTGTGGCTATTGCCGTTAGCTACTGTAATGGCAGATTGACTTTCTCGAAAAAGTCAGACATTTTTTATTTCACATCAATGCCGCGGGTTCTCTCTTTTAACGGTACGATGTCGAGGAGCTCTTCTTTAACCACACAATCTTCAGACACTGACCGTGCAAATATCACCAACTGCGACTTGTCTTGAATGTCGCAAGACTCATCCAATGCCACACTGAAATATGCACATTTTTGAAGATCAGAGTGCAACTCTGATTCAATTGTCTTATTTATGTCAGATATTCTGTGTTCAATGGTGTGGCGTGACAGTTGGAGGTCTTTGATTGAATCTTTCAGTTTTTTATTTTCTGGAGCCAAGGTTTCAATCACGTCACTGGCACTGTTTAATAAAATGTCCTTCGTCGTATGGTTTTTTAGCACGGGCAATGTTCCATGCCACTTTGTAGGATGCAAGAGTCACTGTCTCAGCATGCTTGGCATATTGCTGGAACACCTGGGTCTGTTTTTTTTGCCTGAATTTTTCAGCGTGTTTAATTTGTGCTTGCGAAGTTCAGTACCTTTGGGGAATTCCTTGTCGATGTTTGGATGGAGTGTGCTGAAATGGCGCTGAAGATTTGGAGCTTTGAAATGTGCTAACGACGTATCACATATCAGACAGAAAAAGAAACAAAAAAGTGAGCGTCCTCCCAGTCCTTGAGAAATGTCCTGTGCTCATCTTCATATTTGCGCTTAGATTTGCATTTAGCCATTTTTCGGAATGAATCACTTGAAACTTGCTAGGAAAACGTTGGAAAACTTTGCGCGCGCACCGGAGTGTGAAGTGCAGGTCGTTTCCCCCCCCCACCTCAAGATAATTGATTCCGTGGCATGTTTGCGGCTCTTTTAAGCAGGAATAGTTTAATACCATAGACTGTATATAACTAATGGACAAACCCTCCGTGACGTCACTCATAGGCATTCTTAACAGCGGAGATGAAGCCTAAAATTGAGCTTCTGGGCGCCGCCATCTTGGACATTTCAGTCTGTGTTCTAAGCCCGCCTACCTCCAGCCAGACCAATCAAAGCCTCGAATCCGTGAAGGTCGTGCCGTGATGACAGATGACAGCTGCCAATCAAGTTGACCACGCCCTTAATTATTCATAAAATAAATCCTTCTCTGTGCATTAAAATAATGGATTCTAAAAAAATCCACCCCCCTCACAGTTGTCATGGACTCGAACACTACTGAAAGACACCAAAACCGTTTTTTGAACCAGGCTGTAAACATGTTTATTTTGGCTGTAAAGTTGGACATTTTAACATGGGTGTCTATGGGAGTTGACTCCGTTCTGCAGCCAGCCTCAAGCGGCCAGTCGTGGAACTGCATGTTTTTGCACTTCCGCATGGGCTTCATTTTTCAGCATGGAATGTTGCCGCTTGTTTAATACACACAAGCATAGCAATAATTAAAAGGCGAGGGAAGATGCACGAAAATGATTAAGTTTTTTTTTTTTTTTTAATTGAAGTTGGAGAGCTGCATTCTTATTGGCCAAGAGCCGCGGGTTGGCCCCCCTGGTGTAGCCTATAGCCTTTTTCAGTGCTCTCAAAAGTAACGTGATCGCGTATTGACAATCAAAAACCGCACGTTAAAATATGCTAGCTTGCAAGAATATAATTCACTGAAGGCTGCAACATGGTTGATTGTCAAACTTAAATGAAGATCTAAGTAAAAAATAATGAGCCGTCGGCTATTTTAAGGCAGAATAAAAACTCACAATTCTGTGGCTATCTTAGAAATTAATTTTATTGTAGGTCTAAAAAATCAACACTTGAGTTTGTTTATTATAGCAAAGAATGTAGGCCTGACTGATTGGCCGGGTTATGGCCTACATTTAGATCATATGAATGCCATCACATTTATTACATAAAAGTGCAGGCTTCATTACAAAAACTGCCCGTCATTTAACAGGTGATCCCATCCCAAAGCAATAACAACATGTAAACTAAAACATTCGAAAATGTCTGTTCTCGCCAAGGGTACGTGTTGTATGCAACTTAGTCTGTCAGTGGCCAGAGCCCGTGTCTTTATTATCACGTCTTCCGCTCGTTAACGATATGGTTGTAGAAACGTACGGCTTTATGTAACATTGTGTCAATTGTGAACAGAATATTTTAGGTGTGCCAGGGTCATGTTTGGGCAGCCCAGGCACACCCTGGCACACCCACTACGACACCGCTGTATACATTGAAAATGTATACTTCAATAAATCTGAAATGATGGCCAATCGTATACCTCATACCTATTTAAACAGCTAAATCAACTAATTTAGTGTGAATACTTCTATTTACTCTAATGGTGTTCAGAATACAATTTTGTCTTTCTGAATATTGTTAGGGAACATCAAACAAGAACTCAATATTGGAATATTAACAGTGAAACAACAGGCAACACAAACTCAAGCAGCAGTCATTCGTACTTAACTTGGCAACCATAACGCACAAACAAAACAAGAACAAACAACAAAAATATTTTTGACGTTTGATCATATTTAGAACCGACATTTCCATCTGAATGTGGTTTTAAACACAAACATGGTGAGAATAATGCTTTTTTCCACTTACATTTAAAAATGCTGTTTCTGACACATTTCTTTTTGAAGTTCCGCACACACATACTAGCCTCGTGAGACGAACCTGACCTGGGGAGACCAGCCTGGCATGGAGAGACCAGCCTGGAGAGACCAGCCTGGAGAGACCAGCCTGGAGAGACCAGCCTGTCGAGACCAGCCTGGAGAGACCAGCCTGGAGAGACTAGCCTGGAGAGACCAGCCTGGCCTGGAGAGACCAGCCTGGCGAGACCAGCCTGGAGAGACCAGCCTGTCGAGACAAGCCTGGAGAGACTAGCCTGGAGAGACCAGCCTGGCGAGACCAGCCTGGAGAGACCAGCCTGGCCTGGCGAGACCACACTGGTCTTGTCGTTTCTCAATGCATATCATTGCGAAACACAAAATGTATTATCGGTATAATGCTCTCACACATAGTATCACATGATCAAGTTTTTGATTAGCCTTATGTGAGTTTATGTTTAAATAATTAAGTATTGTGCATAATTTATACCAAAACAAACAAACAAATCAATAATATAACTTTATTGTTTGATGACACAGAGCAAGCGAGGTGATGTTGTTATCCTGGGGTCGCAGACTGGCCCTCCCGTCACTCACCCTGTTACACCGACAGCAGCGGAGTCTGCACCTGCTCAAGGAGGCATATGTGCAGGTCATTTAAAATCAGCCGTGTGGTAACCCATGCATCTAACTTGAAAAGGTAGACTTAAAACGTGTTTTTGTCCCAGACATGTCAAAGTACTGACTTCCTGAGCGATGTTGGCGCGTGTTGGAGTGAGATCAAATGGATGACAGATGTGCTGATTGTAAGTCGCTTTGGACAAATGTGTCTGCTAAATGCTATAAATAACTGTTCACATCTTTTGTGTCATTTCAGTTGTGATGAGGTCTATACTGAGGAGAGGTCTGAGGATGGTGTCTCCCCCAGTGACCTTTGGACCCGCAGCCACCTTGCACAGTCCGGCTGAAGTGCTGGCAGACCTGGTACCCAGGCTGCTGCTGAGCCTGCTGGCCCAGCAAGGAAAAGCCCTCCCGGAGGAACAGCAAGGATGGGTGGCCTTCACTGAGGTGGTCCTCAGTGTTGTACAGAGAGTCCTGGACAGCCCAGCCTTTGCTCTGGACACCCTGGACCTCAAAGTCCACTACTCCCCTGCTACAGGGAAGTAGTGGCCTGTATGGCCAGCTCCATCTAAGAGCTGATGGGAAAGCTCTAGGGCTCTGAGGACCTCAGTCTGACCGGCAGGATGGTGGATGCCGTGACCATCAAGGTCAAGAGGTTGCTCCAGCAATGCCAGGATTGCATTCGCACTGAGGCTGTCTTCAACTGGGTCTCTGAGGGCAAGGACACTGTGCAGAAGAAGGGGATCTTTGGATCTCTCCACCAGTAACAAGCACCCAACAGCTGACTCTTCACTCTGAAGACCTCAGGACTCTGGTGGGCCTGGTGGTGGTCCAGATCTTCAATCGGCGCGTTGAGGCTCAGTTTGACCCAGCTAACTGGCCCATCTTTGATGAGGGTGAGAACCTGCTCTATCTCTACAACATCAGAACCTCAAAGAAGATGGAGATGATTAACTGGAGGCTCAGTGCAGAGGAGATATTATGGATGGCAACAGAGCTCTACAACAGTCTCCGAGTCCACAGTGCCTTTGGCTCCAAGCTCAACCTGAAGATGGCCGTAAAGCACAGGGTCAAGGTGCTGACCCGGTCCATGTGCTACAGTGTGGTGGAGACGATCCTGCAGTTGCTGGATATTGCTGAGAGCATTGCTGAGGAGAGCAGTGAGCAGGTACTTTAACCACAGGATGAGAGTGTGTCCTAGCCTATTATTATAGTTCAGTTAGAGTGAAATTCATGGTGACGTCTTTTTAGTCAAATCAAAAGTGATCGTATTTCTTGTCTGTGTGCAGCTTGTCATCAACACAACCACGGTGGTGGAAACCTCAACCTCACCTGGCTGTTTCTCCATTCTCTTGAAGGTCCTGACATCCTGCATCACCAAGAACAGGTGCGGAGCACTGCTTTGTTTCATGTCAAAGTTTGAACCAACTGAGAACTATACCTATGGCCGCGTGAGTCTGGTGTTTAAGAAAGATATCAGCCCACAGGGAGCACTGAGCCTGGGAGGTCACAGCCTGGTGCAGAGCTCCACCAAGAGGCCAGGCTGCTGTACACAGTTGTATATCATATATATATATATATACTCTTTTTATTGGTTTTTCAATTTTATGAGTACAAACATTTAAGAAAAACAAAACAAAACAAAAATCCCACCCCAAACTAACAGTGAGCGCTGTGCTGGGCTATATATCTACATATACATAAAGTGAATAAATAAAAAGACGACAGGAGACAGGTAAACGAAGTGCACATACATGAAATAAATGAAAGGACAGACAGTCTTCATCTTCAAGGGACACATGATGAGTTATAGCTTCCGTAAGAAGGAATGCAATGGTTCCCAGATCCTCCAGAACCTGTCTGATTTGCGATTAAGGTCATGAGTCAACTTCTCGAGGGGAATAAGAGCAGAAATCTGTGATATCCACATGTCAACTGTAGGAACCTGGGGAGTTGACCACCGCAGTAAGATACATTTTTTAGCCAGAAACAAAAGAATTATCAACAGATAATTGGTGTCCGTGTCCGAGAGACTGTCTGGAGCATGGTTAAGTAAACAGAAAGAAGAAGACAGTAAAAACTGTTTACCAGTGACTTCCTGGATTACAGAGTGAACCCCCTTCCAGAAAGGCTGGATGCGGTCACATGACCAAAACAAATGGATAAATGTACCTTTGTGAATATGACACTTATAACAAAGGTTGGAGGTGTCAGGGAACATTCTCTGGAGGCGAACAGGTGTGTAATAAGTTCGGTGGAAAAATTTAAAGTTCTGTTCATGTATAGAGATTGAAGTACATTTATGGAAAACTCAACAACAGCTTCAGAGACTCATAGCCTGAAGAATCGGAATAAAGTAGTGAAGTGTAAATCTTGGAAATCAGTCATTTGGGAGATTTGGCCAGGATTATAATATTTTCCAGCTCTGACAGACTCATGCGGATCCCGCCTGTCCTCAAGAGAGACCCTATAAAGTGACGAATTTGGAGGTACTTATAGAAATCTTTGTGGGGAATATTAAAATCAGCCCTGATTTGCTCAAATGACTTAACAGAGTCAGAGATCAACAGGTCTGTAAAGTTTGACAGGCCCTTAGATGTCCACTCCATCAAACCAATACTCCTAATCTGTGCTGGTAAATCTGGATTCAGAGCCAGGGGAGAACAGAGAGAGATGGCAGGGGGAATTTTTAGGTATTTCTTCACATCTCGCCAAACCAGTAGTGTGTTATAAACAATTATGTTGTTCTTGAGATGGTTTAATTGATCTATATTATTGATAAAAGGGAGGGAGTTAAGCCTTCTGGGATAGCAAGATAGGGATTCAAGACCCAACCATAAGGAATCTTTCCTGTTCATAAACCAATTTGACATCATTTCAAATTGTGCTGACCAATAATATAGCTGTAGATTGGGCAGGGATAAGCCTCCCAGATCTTTTGGCTTAGTAAGTATAAAGAACTTAACTCTTTGGTGTTTGTTATTCCAAATATAGCGAGAGATATGAGAATTCAGTGACTTAAAGAAGGCAGGGGTCAAATAGCATGGGAGATTTTGAAATAGATAGTTCAATCGAGGAAGAATATTCATTTTTATAGTGTTGATTCTCCCAAGGAGAGAAGTTGGTAGGGAGGCCCATTTTGTCAGATCATTCTTAATCTTTTGAATTAGGGGTGAGTAATTGGTTTCAAACAGATTATTTAAGTCAGGAGTGACAAAGATACCTAAATATTTGAAACCCCTCATGGACACTTGAAAAGGAGATTGTATTGATAGATCCTGGGGGATATTAAAAGGCATAGCGACCGACTTCCCTAGGTTAATCTTATAACCTCACAAAGGTACTGAATGTGTCTATAGATTTCAAAACTGCTGGAATTGATTTTTCAGGTTTATTCAAATATAAAAGGACATCATCTGCGAATAAGGAAATAATGTGGTTTCCTTCACCTACCCTAATTCCAGATATATCAGGGTTAATTCTGATGACCTCGGCCAAAGGTTCGATAAACAATATAAACAACTAGAGTTCAAAAATTCCCTCGAGGGAAATTTTGATAGTGCACGGGTGACGCTACCGGAGTGTGAACCTGTATCAGAGTCATAGCCGTTTGAGTACTGGTGCTGATCCCAAAAATAGCAGTCAACAAACTGAACGTCATGAAACAGTGAAATGTAAGGAACCCAACATGTCCTGAACATTCGCCTCCAAACCCTATCTAATAGCAATAACATGTAATGAAACAGAATGCCAGAATGTCGCAATGCATTCTGGGAAACACTCCCCCAACACGTTACAAAACACGCTACTATCCACGATTTCCTCAGGCAAGTACAACAACTTGAACTGATAATACAAGAAAACACAAAAGCATTAACCTAATTTACACAAAATAGAAACAACATTTAATTTGATTTGTGTCCGATGACGAGAGAGACGCTAGATGGTAACCATGGCAACGGAGACTCGATATCTCACAGTTTATTTATCAACGACAAGACAGACAGATCTCACTGCCCATCACTGATCAACTGCTGCGGTCGGGACGTGTGTGTGTGTGTGTGTGTGTGTGTGTGTGTGTCACTCAATGTTATGAATTAAAATGACAGTTTTGCAAGCACCCACACACGCAAGCACGCGCAATGTCTACAGAGACGTTGAGGTTAGGGTTAGTGTTAGGTTTACTTTACATTCACATTTAATTTGATTTGTGTCCGATGACGAGAGAGAGACGGAGAGAGATAGAGCACTTTGGTAGAGAGACGTACAATAACAGAGAGCGAGCGCCGGTCTCGATAAAGCCGTTAATCAGCGAAATGAATAGTTATTTCCCGATAGTTTCACAGCGGTTACATTCAGCAGGTAGACGCGGCTGAACTGCACCGCCGTTAATCAGCGAAATGAATCGTTATTTCCCGATAGTTTCACAGCGGTTACATTCAGCAGGTAGACACGGCTGAACTGCACCTATCTGAATCGCGTTATCCAATGAAAAGTATTAGAGCTCTGTGCGAGAGCAAGACATCGCGTCTGTGTGTGTGTGTGTGTGTGTGTGTGTGTGTGTGTTGCGCGCGATCGATACAGGTCAATTACACGCAAGCACGTGAGGAAAACACAACACAGCACTTCCCGCTTTTCAGCTGGGCCAAACCATTAGAACACCAGCCCCCCCCCCCCTGGAGTTTGCATTGTCATGGTACGGACTACCAGTAACGAACCCATAACAAATCCATTTTCTGCCTCGGCACTGGTCTCACATTTAGGCTTATTCTGACAAAACGGTAGCTCCTATCAGAAAAAAAGCAAGACCGTCATCGCCGTAAGGACTTCCCGAACGATTTCGTGTTTCTACAATGTTTCTAGAGTAAATATTTCGGAGACACTAGCAAGTTTAAAACAGGGGTCCGTTCTGCTTTTCTCTGAAAATATTTGAAATATTTGTATTGGAGTCAATGAGGAGAAGACACCGACTGGCCGCACTTAGAGGCTGCTAATTCGAATTCTGTAAATCTCTCCGATTTTTTAAACACATTGTGAGAGACAGAACACGTATGTCTACAAAGTTGGAAAAAATCATGTGTGTACATTGTAAACTGTGGCCAGGAGCAGCGTGGAAAGAGATTTATTTTTTTATTTTTCTGGAGCTCTCTCCACTCTAGCTACACTGTAACCCTAATAAGGGCATGCAATACACACCCATTGTAATCTCATCATTTCTCCATAAATGATCATGGTCATTGAACAGTGATTGATCAAAAAGTATATGACCTATCAAAACATGGAAATATACATAAAATACACAAGACTTGTGTCTACTGTTTAAAGTTAAAATGGAGTCTCTAGGTGAAAGTATGCAGGAGCAGCAGACAGCAGTAAAAGTGTGTATTTTTGTACCTCCTCCCATGCATTCTCTATGGGAAAATATTCACAGTTTTTTGCAAATAACTTCATGAAAAATTAATATTTTTTAAATTTATATTGAAGCACACCGATCCCGATGAAGACGCACATTTTGATATATCATTTGTAGCGAATCAAAAAAGCGAGGAAGAGGAATAATAATAAAAAGAAAAAATCCACAGTATAACAATAGTGCTCGGGGCTTTGCCCCGAGCACTGGCTCCACAGCTTTGCTGTAGGGCCAGTGCTCGGTGCGTTTGCCCCGTGCACTAATAAGGGTGACAGGGGGCACCCCTGTCTGCAGCCCCTGCGCACTGAGAAGCCATCCGACATCAGGCCATTAGTATTAACTGTTGCTATTGGGTCTGAGTAGAAGGTTTTAATCATATTAATGAAGTTAGAGCCCAGACCGAATTTTTCTAATATCAGAAACAAAAAAGACAATTCCACTCGGTCAAAGGCCTTTTCGGCATCAAGGGAGATTATCAGCGCTGGGTTTTTATGAGTGTTAAGATACTGAACAACATTAAGAACACGGCGTACATTGTCTGTGCCATATCTTGATTTTACGAACCCTGCCTGATCTGGATTTGTTATTTTCGGAAGGATTTTCTCCAATCTCCGAGCCAGTAACTTTGCCACAATTTTGTAATCCACGTTAAGGAGACTAATAGGCCGAAATGATGAACAATCCAAAGGGTTTTTATCTTTTTTTAGAAGCAGACTAATGGAAGCTTATCTCCAGGAGGGGGGGGTGCCATCTCTTAAACCATTGATGGCGGGCATGAAAATTGGGTGGATCTCTGGCCAAAATTTCTTTAAAAATTCCAATGGAAACCCATCTGGGCCTGGACACTTCCCATTTGGCATAGATTGGATTGCGGCCCAGACCTCTTCCGACGTGAATGCAGCATCTAAACTGGAGCGATCCTCCTCCGCAATGGTGCGCAAGGGAATATTGTTCAAGTATGAAGCGGTAGCAACGGCATCAGCCTTCTCTGCACTGTACAGGGATTTATAAAAATCCTGGAATGTGCTATTGACAATCACTGGATCACATGTGATATCCCCATTCTGTGTTCTTATCATGTTAATTGAGCGATCATTATTTTGATTTTTCAGTTGGTGGGCAAGCAGGCGACTGGACTTGTTACCAAACTCATAATATTTCTGTTTAGTGTAAAGTAATAGTTTCTGGACATGACGAGTATGATCCATATTAAGTACAGTCCTAGTAGCCACTAGTGCCTTTAAGTTTGCTGTTGTGGGTGACTGTTTATGTATTTGCTCCAGTCTAGTCACTTCTTTTTCAAGGTTTTTTCTGTTTTCCTCTAAGGCTTTTTTCTGATGAGAGCTATAGGAAATAAGGTGTCCATGCAAAGTGGCCTTAGCCGCATCCCAGATCATAGCAGAGGACACCAGAGAGCTTTTTTTATCGAGCCAGAATTGTGATAAGTTTTTCCGGACAAAGATGCAAAAAGAGTCGCTGTTCAAAAATGAGGTGTTGAGTCTCCAAGTGGGAGTTTTAGGAATGTTAAATATTGGGTCAATATACAAATGTACCGGAGCATGGTCTGATAAAACAATAGGGTCCATATGACAGGTCTGAACAGAGTGTAAAAAGCTTTTGGGAATAAAAAATAGTCTAGTCTAGAATACGAATTGTGAGGATGTGAATAAAACGTGTAGTCCCTCTCTTTAGGATTTAGGTGTCGCCATATACATCAATCCGGTATCAGTGAATAGGTTTTTAAGGACGGCAGATGACCTCGGGTTAGACATGTTTGCAGAGGAGGATTTATCCAGAGAAGCATTCATTATACAATTAAAATCGCCGGCTAAGAAGCCCAGGCCATTGCAATGATGGTTAAACATCAAAATCATTTGTGACATAAACTGGGGTGAATCATTATTTGGGGCATAAATATTGAGAATAGTTATATGTTGTTCAAGAATCGAACCCCTAATCAAAATAAATCTCCCTTCTGAATCTTTTTCTTCAAGTTCCAAGATGAAAGGAAGGTTCTTATTTATGAGAATGGCTGTGCCTTTCTTGTTCTGTGAATGGGAGGAGAAGTAAACTTTGCCTACCCAGTCCCTCTTAAGTTTCAAATGTTCTGTATCAGATAGCCTTGTTTCCTGAAGTAATGCTATATCGGATTTTTGTTTTTTCAAATATGTTAAAATCTTCCTTTTAATTACATGGCCCAATCCCTGGACATTCCAAGTAGTAAGTTTAAGTGAACCAGACATGAGAACCACAACGCTGGAAAATAACTGAGTAACAGGTACTGAGTGAAGAGGAATTAATCAAGGCGCAAGCAAATACATACAAGAATGAACCTAGACTCGAGTCGTTTAACAAAAGGAAACCAAAACACAAAAAATTTAAACAGCAGCGCTTACCCTCCCCTATCCTGTCCCCAAACGACAGGAAAAAACTGCCCCAAAAGAAGTCACTGGGCATTTTAAGCATGGACCAAATCCTAATTTAACAATTAGTTCACAGTAACAACTAAGACACCTGAAACAGTGTCCATACTCCAGGCTGAATGATGAACATCACTGAGAAAGACCCCAGAATTATGGGTTTCTAAATTGTGTTTGGACCACAACATTTGTGCAAGGTGTACTTTAAGTACAGATTACACACAGGGTTGATACAAGGGCATATGAACTATTAAAACTGAATTTAAAAAAATGCAAGTGCTATATTTCTAAGAAAACATTGTGGAAAAGAAAAGCACTATGGAGTGTGAGATCAAACTGAATAAAGTCCAAAATTATCATTTTTATGCATTATGTGCTATAAATGGTGAAAAGATGAGGGAGATGAAAAAAAAAGGGAAAGAAATAGAAACTAAAATCACCTTATTTCCAAGGGAGAGAGCTACAAAGTAAATCAGTTCCGTTGTATAGACTATTGGGGGAGAAGATGACAGCCTTCACGTGGCCTTCCCTGTGAGTAGCAAGAGATGGTGCAAGACCAACTTGTGAAACGAATGTCGCCAACCAAACGTCAAGCTGGCAGACCTAGGAATGGCGGACGGGCAGTCATCCCGACCGTCGAAAACCGAGGCCTGTCAGTGCTTCAACTCAATGTCGAGGGCCTAACCACCGCCAAACTCGAAGTCCTGCGTCACCTGGCTGATTCCAGTGGGGCATCGGTAGTGCTCCTGCAGGAGACACACTGCACGTCTGACAACATCCTCAAGATCCCAGGGTTCCAGCTCGCTGGCTCCACCCACAGCAAGCAGCACGGTGTGGCAACCTTTGTACGGTCTGAAATAAGATGGTCAGCCAGTAGCCAATCCCCTCCAGGCTCCAACATCGAGTGGCTGGTCACAAAAATCCAGGAGACATCAGTCATCAACGTATATAAGCCCCCACCATCAGAGATGTCTGCCTCCTCACTCCCGCCAGTAACTCCCCCCGCCATCTACGCAGGTGACTTCAACTGTCAACACACAGACTGGGGTTACACCCACACAACACCGAATGGAGAGGCACTGAGTGAATGGGCCTCCAACATCGATGCCCTGCTGCTGTACGACCCCAAGGAGCCTCCATCCTTCTACTCTGTACGATGGAATACTTCCACCAACCCGGACCTGGCCTTCGCCACCTGCCACGCTAACGACCCAAAACCGGAGAGACGCGTCCTGGACAGGTTTCCCCGATCACATCACCGACCAGCCATCATTAAAGTTCCATCACTGGTGCAACCGGTACCAGGGAAACCTGTCAAACGATGGAACTTCCGTAAGGCCAAGTGGGAGCTGTCTGCTGAGGAGACGGAAAGAAGGTCAGCTGGCCTGCCAGACCCAGAAACATCTGATGTGGATGTGGCCTATACAGCCTACTGCCAGGTCCTCTTGCGTGCGGCAAAGAAGACCATCCCACGTGGCTACAACAGAAACTACATCCCGGGTTGGGACGAGGAGTGCAGCTGCCTTCTCAGTGACCACCAGAGGGCTAGCTCCAGTGAAGAGGTGGACATGACTGCAGCAGCACTGATCCAGAGGCTGGACATCACCCGCAGGTCTAGATGGACAGAAGTCGTTGAATCAATCGACTTCACCCACTCTAGTCGCAAGGCGTGGCAGACCATCAACCAGCTTACTGGCAGATACTCAACACCCCACAGCTGCCCAGTCACAGCAGATTCCATCGCATCTCAGCTCCTGAAGAACAGCCGCTTCCCAGATGCAGACAAAGACTTTGCCCGACGGACATCGCGTGAGAGGTGTCCAGCACCTCGGGAGCGGCCAGTGTGGATTGCAACCTTTCAGTAGACTTTACAGCGGATGAACTCAGTGAGGCCATGAGTAAGCTTAAGCCGGGCAAATCTCCAGGCCGTGACAACATCCACCCGGAGTTTGTCATCCACCAGAGTTCAACAACATCTAGCTGGCTCTGTGCGTTCTTCTCATCATGCTACCGGAGGTTAAAGCTCCCTAAGACCTGGCGACGTGCCTCCGTCATAGCTCTACTGAAGCCAAACAAACCCGCGGAAGACCCCAAATCTTACAGACCCATCTCACTGCTCTGTGTCCCATTTAAGATCTTGGAGAGGATGATCCATAGCCGCATTGAGCCAGTGGTGGACTCACAGCTTCCACTGGAACAAGCCGGTTTTCGTCAGGGAAGATCAACAGCAGACCAGGTAACACTACTCTCTCAGGACATCGAGGATAGCTTCCAGGGCAATGAGAAAGCTGGGGTAGTGTACCTGGACCTGACCGCTGCATACGACACTGTGTGGCACCGTGGCCTCCACCTGAAGCTGCTGAGGACAATACCAGACCGGCATATGGTGAAGTTCATCATGGAAACACTCTCAAATCGCAGCTTCGTCCTCCAGACCAGCAGTGGCCAGCATAGTAGGCTCAGAAGACTGAGGAACGGGGTACCGCAGGGGTCAGTTCTCTCGCCAATGCTGTTCAATATATACATACACGACCTACCTGACACATCATCTCGAAAGTATGGCTACGCAGACGATCTTGCCATCATGCTGAGACGACCAACATGGAAGGCGATAGAAGATGGCCTTAATAAAGATATGGGCATCCTGGTAGCATACCTTCGAAGGTGGCGCCTACAGCTCAGCGTCGGAAAGACAGTGGCAGCGGCATACCATCTTAACAACAGAGAAGCAAGGAGGGAACTTGAGGTGCGTGTCGACGACAAACGCCTGGAGGTCCAGCAAGCCCCGAAGTACCTCGGTGTGCGTCTGGATCGGACACTGTCCTTCAGACAACACCTTGAGGAAGTCAAGGCCAAGGTGACATCCAGGGTCTCCTGGATGTCACCTTGACATCCAGGAGGAGGGGAGCCTCCGCCAAGACGCTTCGAATATCTACCCAAGCTCTGGTCTACTCTGCAGCGGAATACTGCGCCCCAGTCTGGAGCAGAAGCCCTCACGCAAGTAAGGTCGACGTGGCCATCAACAACGCCCTTCGAATTGTAACTGGATGCCTGAAGCCTACCCCTGTGTCCCACTTGCCAGTCCTCGCGGGAATAGCCCCGTCCGGCCTCCGACGGGAGGCTGCCACCCTCGCCCTGGCCAGGAAAGCAAAAAGATTTGACTGGCACATCCTGCACAACATCACAACAAGAGCAGCGCCCCCAAGCAGACTCAAGTCCCGCCACCCCTACAACAAGGCAGTACAAGAGATGCTCAATTCCACCTCTGAAGACATCTCCAGAGATGCATGGTTGGCAGCAGCTTGGAAGCAGGAGTGGGACTCAGCCGGACCTTCACGTATCCATCGTTACATCAGGGACCCAGGAGATGGTGCCATAGGAGGAGACGACCTACCACGCAGGCAGTGGACCTTACTGAACCGACTACGAACTGGGGTCGGCCGCTTTAAAACATCAATGAAGAAGTGGGGCTTAGCGGACAGTGCGGCATGTGAGTGCGGCAACCCTGAGCAGACTGCCGACCACATAATCAACTCCTGCCCCTTATACAGACCACCTTCGGAAGCCAGCCTCTTCGACCTAGGACCCGAGATGCTGACATGGCTACACGACACAGAGTTGGACCTCTGACGTTACACGAAAGAAGAAGAAGAAGTATAGACTATTCTCTCAGAGTCCATGTTGTGGTCACAAAAAAGTGCACATTGTTCAATGGGGGCTCAGTGTACAAGGTCCGTCTTTCTCCATTATAAGTGGTAACATTAGGGAATAAAGGTATTACCTCATTTAAGAGTATCCAGAAATGCAGCGGCAGACTCAGGGGTGTCAAAAAGGCGAATTTGCCCTTCGTGGAGACACCGGAGGCGGGCTGGGTAGGCTAATCCACGATATTTATTATGGCGAGCCAGCGCTTTCCCCACGGTGTCAAACTCTCGCCGCTTTCGCAGGACCTCGGCGGACAGGTCAGGGTAGAACCGTAGCTGGGAGCCACCATGGTTAATAGGCGAGGGCCGACTGATTCATCCATGTCGTTCACCCGGGAGGCCACAGACTTTATTTCAGCTAAAATCTGCTCCATAGTTGCTTGGTCAGCTAGCGTTAGCTCTGAGATGTTAGCAGCACCTTGCTTGGCCTCGCTCGGGACACGTGAGGCCGCTTGTTGAGCAGTTTTCTTCTTAACGGCGGGACCCGATGATGAAAAAATAGGAAAATCCTTGTCACGCTGCGGTCTAGGCATCTCTTAAGTACAATTCGGCTAATGATATTGAGTTTGCTTGGAGAAAGTTGCAGATTTATTTGAAGCCTGGAGCGGAGAAAAGTCTCAAGCGTCCATCTTGATCCGGATCACGTGACCACCTAGGAATGTTTTTAAATAAGAAAGAAGTTAGGTAACTCGTATTTTAAGTAAGTGGGTGAGTTTTTCTTCTGTTAAATAAGTTAGTATCAGTACAAGTTTATATACGTTTTTATATTTTAAGTAACTTATTTTTTCATCTCAAAAAGTGAATTTTCTGAATTGTCTACATATTTAATCCCTATATATCTATAATATAACAACATATTAACGTAGCATGATTAATTATTGTACCGTACTATATCTAAGTAAGCATTGTTACCAGTGCACTGGCCAGTTCTGTGTTGTGTGTTCTGTGATGATGGGTCTGAAGACAGCGGAAGATGCAGACAGAGGGAGACGACAGCGGGAGACACAGGTGGCCGAAGACGGAGGGAGACAAAGAAGACAGATCAAAAAGAAGACAGGCAGATAAAAGACACACAGAGATAAAAGGACCTCCAAAGAGAACCAGGAAGGACCACAGCTGTACCCCACCACCTGATGCTGCTGCTGCCTCAGACAGATCACACATCATCACCTGCCCTGAACACCACGTCTCACTCATTCACTCTCCTGTGTCAAGTCATTATTACAAATAATAATTCTGTGTGTAGCCGTCTTAAAAAAGTAGAAAAGCCGCTCTGAAGGTTTGAAGGTATGTATGAAGAGGCAGTGGCATCCGAATACATTTGAATATCGCCTCTCTCCTCACCCCACCGCTATTTTCTGTCTTACCTCAGGCAGGCAGCATGTGTTTTACTCTGTAATTCTATATTTCTGTATGCATATATTGTGTATATATCTAATTGCCTGTCTGTCCATCTGCCTGCCATGTCTGTCTGTCTGTCTGGATGGATCTGATGGCCTACCTCGCTGTCAGCCTGTCAGAAGGAAACTAGAAAATGTAATTCCACACAAAGAATTACTTGTGCATTGGAATGCCTGTAATCACTGAGATACATTTAGTTGGGGTGGGGATTGAACCGCCAACCCCCGGTTGTGGAACACACACTCTACCCACTGAGCTATGCCACCCGGTTAACATGACTATTTAATTGCAAATATCTCAAAAAGTATAACGTTTACAGATAATATACATAGCGATACAAACAGCACAGCCATACGGAAGTAGACAGTATGAAACCTCAAGGTTCAGTCGTTTAGCTTCCATTAATTGCAGACATCTGGTGTGACGAAGAATAAGATGATGAACAGCGATATCGAGATTGTGCATTCCTATGCAGAAGAAAAGATAGAACACCCTTTGTCAAACATTTGATTGGCACCAGGGGCAATTCTAGGTTCTGACGGAAGCCACAGGGAGGGGGGGGGTATTGTGCATTTTGAATATTGTAGATGTGATTTCCTGCATTCTGCTGCATTTAAGGGTGACCTGGTGGAGATCCTAAATGTATTCTGGTGGGGGTTAAATCTATTGAATCTATTTATCTATCAATCCAACACGTTGTATATTTCTTTAACAGTCTAAACGGTAGAATATTCGATTTGACAACGAAACGATGAAGGGTGTGAGGGTGTGCTAAGGCAAGTTTTGGGTGGGCTTGAGCCCACCCAGGAAAGGTGGGTTCACCACTGATTAGCACTCACCTTCTAAAGAAATACAAGGTGCCCACATGAAACACTGCCTCTCACCCTGCCGATGATCCATGTGATCGGCGACCGCTGGGACATTCAACCCGCGGCATGAGCAGCCGTTTCCCGGTGAAAGTCCGTGAGCGTGGCGGTGAGTCAACAGCGGGATGTTGATGTGGTCTAGGGGGCTCGGCTGACCCTGATGACTGAGCCTCATGTAATTCTGCATACGTCTGGTAAATATCAGCAGGTACTGTTCGGAACAGCCCGTACATGTGATCTGGCTCAATGTGCACTTCTGATGGCATTCAACATGTTGATCTGAGGTTCTTTGTTGTTTTTATCAGTACAGTCTGAAATAGTAAAACTAAATAACCTAAACAAAATAGGTTATACATTACATAATTGCTATTCAAACTAAAAATATGCATATATGCAGAATAATCAATAATAAAGGTCCAGTGTGTAAAATGTCCCAGTTATCTTCGTCATCGTCCCCACAGTCATTGTACATGTTGCAGGACAGTCTACTTTCTCCATCCTCTCCTGCAGCCATGGTGTTGGGCTGCATTCAGGGACCACCTCTGGTCTGGTAAGTAGTGAGGATTCCTCTCCGTCGGCACTACCAGCCATGTTCTCCTGCAGTTGTATCGCAACAGTTTAGTTCTGGAGACGAGTTCTCAGAGAGAGTGAGAGCCTTGATGAGGATCCAGTGCTGCTGGTTCTGGTGTGCTTGGCTGTTGCTCAAGGACACTTCGGCATGTGGACAGTTGGAGGAGGGGATCGAACCGCCGACCCTACGGTTAGTGGACATCCCGCTCTGTCCACTGAGCTACTGCCGCCCCAAAGGCTAATTAAAGGCTATTGAAGGCTCATTCTAAGGTAACGAGAACATAACCGTTCTTTTTTTCAGTTCATACTGTTAAATATTCCATTCCATTCCTGCCAAGGCTGTTCCACTAGGTGACACTAAATTGTACACACTTATGACGGTTATTCAGAACTGAGAACAAAAAAAAAAGACAAAAACAGCACCATCTCTGGAGAATCACTGCTACTGCTGTTTCCGATTGGCTAAAATGAATGTCAAGCATGGTCCAGTTCTTAGTGTTTGGTTACTGTTGAAATTTAATATTGGATACATACAAATATAAACAGTTTTTTACAGAGTAAAAAATACAAGGTCAATCAAGCTTAGATATGAAATGTTGCTCTATTGTGTATAATATATATACATATTTTGCAAGCATATCTGACAAAAACAAATGTGTATGAATACATAATTAATAGTGTAAAAATAAGTCACAACAGGCATCAATACTCCATGTGTGGGACAGTGTAACTGATCTCTCACATTGCATCTGCAATGTCGTGGGGGAGTTGTAGAATCCTAAATCATTAAATATATCATATTTTGTATTTGTTTTCTATTTTTTCTATGAAATCAAAGTGTCTTATTTATACAACATCCCAACATAATAATAATAATACTTGTGAATGATTTCTTTGATCTCCGTGGGTCTGATATGTCACACAGCTAGCCTCCTTTAGCTCCACGTTCCCCAGGAAATTCAAAGTGCCCCCCCCCCCTGCCAACGAGGCATTCACGTCTCCATGGCAACCCCTTTGACGTTCACCTTTGCCACCTGTGGCAAGTGTGCGGTTTGGGGCCGTGGGGGTTTAGATAATGCTCTCCCGGTCGACGTCGTACTTGGTGCCGTCCTCCAGCATGTTGACACTGGCCCGCTTGTCTCTCTGTCCATTAGCCTCCAGGCCGTTCTGCTGCTTGGCTTGTTGCCGTAGTGACACCTTCCTGGCCCTCTGCACGATGCGGTAGTACAGAGCACACCACAGCAGGTTGGCCATCAGGTACAGGGCGTACACCAGGCCCAGGAAGGTCATCCTGGAAACCAATGGAAGGAGAAGGCTTGAGAAGGAACCTGGAGTGCAGTGGCATTCATAATGAATGGTTTTCTAGTCATTATTCTCTAGACTAGATAATATCTAACAAACAGATATGGGTGAGTTATATGTAGGTTAGGGGATGTGGTGATGTGTTCATAGAACATTGTTACTTGTAACAAGTATTGATGTTTGGTGACTGATAAAGGTAATGTTCAACAGCAGCCAGAAGTGACCAGGGGTGAACAGGAACAGGAAGTGGTACCGGAAGGCGTTGGATTCGTAGAGCCGGCACGCGCCCCGCCCACCACACCGCTTGGTGCCCCACTTCAAACACGTCCTGTCAATCAGCGCCCCAAAATAAATAGGGGGGGGGATCCCACCTGGAGATACACACACACACGTACACATACATAAAGACACACAGACATAAACATACATGAACACACACACACACATACATGAACACACACAGACATAAACATACATGAACACACACACACACATACATGAACACACACAGACATAAACATACATGAACACACACACACACATACATGAACACACACAGACATAAACATACATGAACACACACACACACACATACATGAACACACACAGACATAAACATACATAAAGACACACACACATACATGAACACACACAGACATAAACATACATGAACACACACACACACACATACATGAACACACACAGACATAAACATACATAAAGACACATACACATACATGAACACACACAGACATAAACATACATGAACACACACACACACACATACATGAACACACACACAGACATAAACGTACATAAAGACACACACACATACATGAACACTCACACAGACATAAACATACAAAAAGACACACACACATACATGAACACACACACAGACATAAACATACATAAAGACACACACACACATACATGAACACACAGACATAAACATACATAAAGACACACACACACACATACATGAACACACACAGACATAAACATACATAAAGACACACACACAAATACATGAACACACACAGACATAAACATACATAAAGACACACACACACATACATGAACACACACAGAGACATAAACATACATAAAGACACACACACACAGACATAAACATACATAAAGACACACACACATACATGAACACACACACAGACATAAACATACATAAAGACACACACACATACATAAACATACATAAAGACACACACATAGTTGAGCACACACACAGACATAAACATACATAAAGACACACACACATACATGAACACACACAGACATAAACATAAATAAAGACACACACACATACATGAACACTCACACAGACATAAACATAAATAAAGACACACACACATACATGAACACACACACAGACATAAACATAAATAAAGACACACACACATACATGAACACTCACACAGACATAAATGAACACACACACAGACATACATGAACACTCACACACACATACATGAACACACACACAGACATAAACATACATAAAGACACACACACATATATGAACACACACACACCGACATAAACATACATAAAGACACACACACATACATGAACACACACCGACATAAACATACATAAAGACAAACACACATACATGGTCAGACTGGTGGGCTTTAACTCACCCAGAGTCCGGACTATCAGGGTCTGCATCCCCAAGGCCAGGGACTTGAGGTCTGGCTGGATGGATCTGGAATACACACAGCAGGCTCGTTACTCTGCTGGTTCTCTTTAGTGGCAGCTTCCTTCTCATAGAAGGTATGCTGCATTCAAGACAACTCTCTCAGCTCCGACTCCAGTTGAACTGAATGAATTGAACCGTCGTCCAACTCTGAGCTGAAGGTCAGAAATGCAGGTGTCATTTCAGAGTTACAGGCCTTCATCCTTAATGCAAATGTAATTATTATATAAAGATTTGTTGATACGTGACACATCATTTGGTGTATGACTGTTAACAGCTATCCAAATTGTCTTCAGTGCGGTATTGAAGCTGTCCCTTTAAATCTAAAATAATGTTCTCTCAATAATGTTCTTAATCATATATCAAGGACAACTGGGTAAACTACTGAATATCGTGTACAATAGAACAACACTATTTTATATTCTATAGGAAAAGGCATCACTGCAGCACCTCTCTCTCTCTCTCTCTCTCTCTCTCTCTCTCTCTCTCTCTCTCTCTCTCTCTCTCTCTCTCTCTCTCTCTCTCTCTCTCTCTCTCTCTCTCTCTCTCTCTCTCTCTCTCTCTCTCTCTCTCTCTCTCTCTCTCTCTCTCTCTCTCTCTCTCTCTCTCTCTCTCTCTCCCTCCCTCCCTCCCTCCATCTTTCTCTCTCTCTCTCTCTCTCCCTCTCCCTCTCCCTCTCTCTCTCTCTCTCTCTCTCTCTCTCTCTCTCTCTCTCTCTCTCTCTCTCTCTCTCTCTCTCTCTCTCTCTCACCGTAGCAGAACGATGTATCCTGGTGTTCCTCCGCAGGCGGACACGAAGGCCCCGATCACAGAGACGCCCATGTAGATCTTGAACATGAAGTTGCAGTCGCTCCGCCGCGGACACTGTCCCAGGACCACCGACGTGTTGCTGCTGGGACGCGCCATCGCGCCCACACACGTGCAGTTGTGGAACACCTGGGAGGCAACATGAGCTGCTGGAGGTGTCCTGTTTCTGATTGGTCTCATGTAACATGATGGGATCTGATCTCAATCAACCTTTCCAATCTAACCTGATCTGATTTAATGTAATGTGATCCGATCTGATCTAATCTGATCTATTGATTCTAATTGATCTGATTTAATCTAATTAAATTGGTCCTATCTATTCAAATGTAATCCAATCTAATATGATCGCATCTATTCAAATGTAATATAATCTGGGAATCAATGTGACACTGTATACCAGCTCTTCACATGATCAATATGATATTATCTGATGTCATATAATCTAATTCAATATCATTAAGAAATCAATGTGATGGCATCACTCAAACAGTGATGTCGCCCTCTCTACCTGTCTCATCCAATCTAGTCCACCATCATCAACTGTTCTGCTGTCTAATCCAGGCCAATCTAATTGGGAAATATTCCTAAAATAGAATCTGATTCTATATGATCAAATCTAAAATCATCTCCAGAAAACTCACTCATCATCTCCTCTCCCTTCTAATATCAACAGATCTGATCTCTCTTAATCTCATCCAGTGGATTCCAGTCTAATCTAATACAGAGAGGCATTTCATCAGCGTTTGACCAGTTACTGTGCCTGTCTAATCTGATCTGTTATCTGAATCCAAATGTAATCCAATGGCGTATGGAATCCGATCCACAGACCATCAGATCTGGTCCCCTAAGCGGTGTGATGGGCTGTGACCTCCTGACCTCCTGACCCCTGACCCCCTGCAGGCTCCACTGGGCTCACCATCTCCTTGCCGAAGCCGCTGGAGGTCTGGCAGCCGGCCAGGCAGGGGGAGGCGTAGCTGACGCCGCTGGAGGAGCACACGGGGTCCCAGTGCCTCAGGGAGCAGGAGCAGGCCGCGTTGCAGCCCGACACCATGGAGCCCGGCTGGTAGGACACCTCCGGGAGCCTGGGGAGAACCACACGTTACAGTGTGGACCAGGACGCCGTTTAGTCTCTTATGTCCTGCTCTCTTAGTCACACACACACACACACACACACACACATACACACATCCACACACACACACACCCGCACGCAAACGCACGCACACGCACGCACACGCGCACGCGCGCACCCGCACACACGCACACACACACACACACACACACACACACACACACACACACACACACACACACACACACACACACACACAAGCTTTGATCAAACAAGACAAAGGTCATAAAAGTTCAGTAGAAAAGGGGTTTTTTCGTAATTGTTTTTGGCTTGTTTAACACAAACTAGCACATTGTGAATGTTGGTTTAAGAGTTCTCATACAAACCGACACAAAGAATAGTAACTACCTCTAACAAACTAGTGCAGTGCGACAACAGACACTGGGCTGATGGGATGGGGGAGGTAAGGTTCACTATTATTAGAACTATTTTTGAATTGAACTAGCACCACATTTCTTTTTGTACATGTCATTCAATATTTTGGTTTCTCACGATCACTTGATTGCGACTGTTGGGCTTGTGATTCTGTCCAAAATCGATTGCTGATGCAACAAAAGAATTCCCGATTCCCAACTTCAATGGTCCAGTCAATAAGTTGGGCTGCCCAGAGAGGGCAGCAAGGCTCCGGGATGAGATCAGACTTGAGTTTACAACTCACTTCAACTGACTGCAATAATGTCTACACACAAAGGCAAACCCGAACCCGAACAAAAACAAACGTAATTGATTTGTGGAAGTTGACAGTGGATGATGATTAGTTGTTAATCCAGACCTTCATGTCTCTGTGGCCTCACTGATGCAGTTATTTGCTGCGTCTCCATGCAGCAGGTTAGTCACATGTTCCTTTTATTTGATACCCAGTAGAGCTTAGACAGGATCGTATGGTAGAGAGAGGAAACACAGAAGGAATCAGACCCAGGTTTGAATCAGACCCAGGTTTGAATCAGACCCAGGTTTGAATCAGACCCAGGCCGCCATCACAAGGACTGATCCTGAGTGAGGTGTGCTACACCTGGCAGGCCACCAGGGCCAGGCGCGTAGAATACGGGGGGGACGCGTACCTACCAGTTTTCGTCATGAGTCATTATGTACCCACCACTTTTTATGAAAGAATCCCCCGTGTGGGACTCGCACTGGTGTCTTTCACCACTGCGTCATTAAATGCAGTCTGAGTTACGTCAAGCTCGACGAAGAGAGAAGAACTCTACTCTTACAAGTCGCTTTAGTATGACAGGGTCACAAGCGGACTTTTCACACGTCACGAACGGAGTGGTAGTGGTATCACAAGATGCCATAGTGCGTTGAGTAATGGTGCTCCCTGACTCATCCCAAAAACAACAGTCAACAAAGTGAACGTAATGAAACAGTGAAATGCAACCCAACATGTCCTGAACATTCGCCTCCAAACCCTATCTAATAGCAATAACATGTAATGACACAGAATGCCAGAATGTCGCAATGCATTCTGGGAAACACTCCCCCAACACGTTACAATATCCACGATTTCCTCAGGCAAGTACAACAACTTGAACTGATAATACAAGAAAACACAAAAGCATTAACCTAATTTACACAAAATAGAAACAACATTTAATTTGATTTGTGTCCGATGACGAGAGAGAGACGGAGAGAGAGAGCACTTTGGTAGAGAGACATAGAGTAACAATAACAGAGTGAGCGCCGGTCTCGATAAAGCCGTTAATCAGAGAAATGAAACGTTATTTCCCGATTTTTTCACAGCGGTTACATTCAGCCGGTAGACACGGCCATGAACTGCACCTATCTGAATCACATTATCCAATGAAAAGTATTAGAGCTCTGTGCGTGAGCATAGTCAAGACATCGCGTCTGCGTGTGTGTGTGTGTGTGTGTGTGTGTGTCATCATCACATTTTTGCATACAATTTTATTAATTTAACATGACCTGCGCGAAAGGGGGAAAAAAATGAATGCACGTCATTGTACCCAGCACTTCTGAAAATGCACTTCCGAATGCGTCTCTGTCCCCAGCACATTTCAAACCAAACCTACGCCCACAGTGGCGGTTTTACATTGAATTATGCCCCGGGCGAGATTCCCTCCGAGCGCCGCACTGCCCCCCCCCCCCCCCCCCCCCCCCCCCCCCCCACCCCCCCGAAAAAAAAAACGGGGGGGGGGGGGGGGGGGGCACAAACAGAAAGAAAAAGAGAAATATTTATCAATTGCACAAATCGTTCTCCCTCCCCCTTGTTGTCCGTTCAATTTCTGGAGACCCAGAGGTGAACTGTCCCCCCCGCACCCCTCCCCTTTCACCTTCCCACACACAGACACAGCTTTCTGAAGCAGGGGTGTGATTTGGGAGATGGGAGACCGACCCGACCAGAGTTGAACTGTCGTCGCAGTCCCGTGTCCCCCCCCCCCCTCCTCGCAGCTGCAGGGGGCGACAATTTGCCAATTCCCCACATAGTGACATGATAGATAGATTATAGAGAAGCGCTTTGCGGCGCAGATGTTTTTTTTGTTTTTGTTTTTTTGACGATCTCGTGCCGCCCCCCCCAAAGTGCCGCCCCGGGCGGCTGCCCGGTCTGCCCGTGCCTAAAACCGCCACTATACACCCATGACCAGGGCGCTGACATCGTGTGTGAACCTCAGGGCACCCAAGACATCAGACCCATTGTGTTGTTGATGTGAACACCCTGCAGGGCGTGGCCTGGAGGGGGCTGACTCACCCCTGGTAGGACACTGTGAGGCCGGCCACCTCCGGGTTGTCGCAGTGGAGGAAGTACTGGATGAGGAGGAGCAGGAAGGAGCAGCCAGAGGCGCTGAGGGCCATGCGGGCCGCGCCCACCACGCCCAGCCGGAACCTCTTCAGCACCAGACCCCCGGAGATCACACCCAGGGCCACCGCTGGCAGGTTCATGGCCCCTGGGGGGGGGGGATGTATGAAATGAGGGAGGAAGGGAGGGAAAGGGGGAGGCGGAGATAGGTGGAAGGGAGTAAGGGGGAGGGACGGAGAGATGGAGAGGTATAAATATAGAGGAACACACATGCAGTGAGTCTGGGAACATGGGGTTCCTTCCATGCCTCTTCCAACAACAACATCATTGTTCCAATCTGCATTACCTCTATTGTGTGTGTCACTTTGTATGTTCTACCCATGAGGAAGCCAGTGTGTGTGTGTGTGTGTGTGTGTGTGTGTGTGTGTGTGTGTGTGTGTGTGTGTGTGTGTGTGTGTGTGTGTGTGTGTGTGTGTGTGTGTGTGTGTGTGTGTGTGTGTGTGTGTGTGTGTGTGTGTGTGTGTGTGTGTGTGTGTGTGTTACCTATGAGGAAGATGGCCTTGGAGGCTGACTGCCCGTAAATCTGCTCCATGTATTTGGGCTTGAAGGTGATCATGCCGATGAAGCCATTGACGGCCACCAGGGAGGTGAGGATGATGAGGGGGAACACACGGTTGCTGAAGAGTCTCTTCAGTGATGGCAGGAAGTCTGCGACGGAGGACAGGAAGTGGTCACATGGCCGTATCGAGGAGCCCAGCATAGAGTTGAGTCAGGATGCTTTGTTTGAGTTTGTTTGTTTGAACCCTAACCCTTACACAGGAGAAGATGTTTTTCTTCTAACCCCAAGCTGCCCCTTTTACCAACTCTTTTACAGCGGCCAAGTATGACCAAGTATTTGCAACCTGTTTGCTTTGCACACAAATCCACTTCTAAACAAAACCCAAACTTATCGTAGGTTACAAGCTATATACATGTATGTTCAGCGTTAATTATTACCAAAACATACACAGAGGTGCAACCTTTAGCATCGCAGGAAGGTGTTTGTACGATGTCCAAGGTTAGGTTAGCTTGTGAGTGTTTTTAGGGCTTGAATAATAGCTTTCGGAATAGTCCATTTATATTTCAGGAATCTTTCTTATTTAGTTTGTTTGTATCTAGGGCCATTCAAGGAATTATGTTATTAATGTTATAATGTATTAGCAATTGGTAAACAATTATTTAACAATGATTCATTTGTTATTTGCTTTAGGGACGGTGGTGTTGACTGTTTCAAATATATTTTGCACTATTTTTTTTGCACTATTCCATTTATCAATGCACTACCTCACTTTTTCATACTTTTCTGTGTTTCTGTGTTTTTGTCTGTATGGTGTCCGTTTGTCTGTCCATTGTTTATTTTGCACCAGGTCTGAGAGGACTGCAATTTCATCTGTGCTATATGCCTGCCATGTAGCACATTTGACAATAAAGATACTTGAATCTTGAATCTTGAATCTTGGTGTCTGTGGTGAAAAACTAATTTGTAGTTTGGCGGTCAGTATATCGACAAAATATCTGATGCTATTATTAACAAGCCAAACTAGACTACTACTCATAGGAACTGGATCTATTGTGTAGAGTGTATTGTTTATGATGGAGGGCCTGCCTGCTTATGGTCGCCTGCAAAGTCGATATACAGACAGATAGAGACAGACAGACAGACAGACAAATAGATAGAGAGATAGACCCCCCCCCCCCCACATGGAGCGAGGCTGAGTGACAGCCTGTACAGAAAGACAGACAGACAGATAGATAGAGAGATAGACTCCCCCCCACACACACATGGAGCGAGGCTGAGTGACAGCCTGCCACAAAGATGGGACTAATTACTCACTGCCTCGAAAAATTACTATTCATGAGCAAGCTACAACTTTTTATACTTTTTTCAACTATTTATATATATGAAGGCCCCCAGAAGCGGGAAGGTCTCTGATCCCCCTAGCTTATGGCTGCCTACGCAGTACTCATCAAGGCCAGCAGTATGGCTGCCTACGCAGTACTCATCAAGGCCAGCAGTGCACCCCAAAGCGTAGAGGGTGAAGCGTGAGCAGCACTCCTTGGCACCCTGGTCTTCACACCAGAGGCCTGTTCACTTGTATTCACGTCACACTCCACAGCAGTGTGAGACGTCCCTCAGATTCCATTCCCTTTGTCCCCGTTGAGACAGCCTCTCCATAGGGTACCAGCTGCTGGGCACACAACACCCGGTTACCTTTAGCCAGCTCTGAGAAGGTGACGTCTTTCTCAGCTTCCAGCTCTTTCGCCGCACACTTGTCCCCCTGGAGGAGGTTTCCGTGCTGGGCTGTGGACTCTGGGGGCCCGGCCTGGTCCTGGTCCTGGTCCTCCTGGCCCTGCTTGGGCATGGACTTGGGCAGGAAGAAGAAGGGGATGGCGGACATCAGGACCACCACGCCCGTCACCAGGAAGCCCAGCCACCAGGCGCCCACCCAGCGGGAGTCCTTGTCGTTGATGGTCACGCTGTCTGTTGGCGAGGGGGTACGAGTCAGGGTACGAGTCAGGGTACGAGTCAGGTGCAGTGAGGGCGTTCCACTGCCCCCCTCCCCCCCCCCCCCTTAAACATCCCTGAGCAGGATGGCCTATGGCACGATCCCAAATGACACAATACTTTTTAACAATGGTGACCTCAGGGAAAGCTACAATGACCGGCCATAGACCTGCTGTTGATACTCTCCACAGGTTAACCATTGTAGCTGTGGACTGCCGGTTCACACCTTGCTCAATGGCAGGTTAAATGAATGGTAATGTTCTCTCCAGAC
Source organism: Urophycis tenuis (assembly GCA_036785325.1). Lineage (NCBI taxonomy): Eukaryota > Metazoa > Chordata > Actinopteri > Gadiformes > Phycidae > Urophycis > Urophycis tenuis. The sequence goes on from JAXIVH010000043.1 coordinate 518,147, forward strand.
AGCAGGAAGGACAGCTCACCTAGATCCACAGATCCAATGTCCACGTAGACCTTGGCGCAGAATGAGCCCAACATGAAGCCTAGCATGGGGCCCAGGATGCCCACGGTCTGGATACACGCTGAGAGAGCGGTGGAAGGAATTCATTCATCTTGGTTTATTCTGGAGAGGACATCTTCCAGACCCCAAAGTACAGCAAATTCATCCCGTTTTTGGGGAGAACAGGAGTGGTCAGACCAAGGGGTCCAATCATCTGAGTCATCATCATCCACCACAATGTCCTCCATCCTGGTGCTAGATGTCTCAATCCCTACTTGCCCTACAAACAACCTGTATCTGAAATTCACTGAGTCGCTTTGGATAACAGCATCTGCTAAATGATTGAACTACACTTTACACATAAAACAACTCAATGACATACAAGTTAGCAATACCTATAAGTTAGCATACTATATACCTGTTTTATGCCTATTTATGGCTATTTACCAAGTTAGCAAACTATATACCTATATGTTTTATAAGTTAGCATACTATATACCAATATGTTTTATACCAAGTTAGCATACTATATACCTATATGTTTTATACCAAGTTAGCATACTATATACCTATATGTTTTATACCAGGTTAGCGTGCTATGTACCTATATGTTTTATACCAAGTTTGAGTGCTATATAC
>JAXIVH010000043.1:521321-563821 GCA_036785325.1 Urophycis tenuis
ATCACCAGCAGGTTACCTGAGGGAGAGAGACCATCACCAGCAGGTTACCTGAGGGAGAGAGACCATCGCCAGCAGGTTACCTGAGGGAGAGAGACCATCGCCAGCAGGTTACCTGAGGGAGAGAGACCATCACCAGCAGGTTACCTGAGGGAGAGAGACCATCACCAGCAGGTTACCTGAGGGAGAGAGACCATCACCAGCAGGTTACCTGAGGGAGAGAGACCATGACCAACAGGACCAGGATCGACAGACAGATACAGAGAGAGATAGAGAAGCAGAGAGAGCCAGACAGACAGAGAAACAAGCTACCTGAAAGACAGACAGAGAGAGAGAGAGTATGACAACAAGCGCCGTGAAAGATTGAGAGAAAGCAGGTGCTGATAGATAGATGGTAAGGGGTTTGTGATTCCTATATAGATGACTCATTTCTGTTGGATGAGTGTATGAGGATGAGTCTGTGTGATGGAGACCTGATGAACAAGTGAGTGGGTGAGTCAGTGAAGCTTGGTGCACCTAATTCGAAGCTGCCGTCGATGACTCCGATGAGGGAGCTGGGGATGTCGAAGCGCCTCTCAATCTGAGTCACAGAGCTCTTCATGTAGCCTCCGCCAAAGGCTTTGGCGAAATACACGAAGGACAGCGACACCAGGAACAGCTGCACACACACACACACACACACACACACACACACACACACACACACACACACACACACACACACACACACACACACGTGCATTAGTAAACATGGTCAGGTACATTCCATTTGGACACATACGTGGTCCACACAAACTCAGATATACAAACAAACACACATGTATATTAGGGATGCACCCGAATACGAATACGTTATTCGGAAAGCACAGATAATGCGATGTAAACATATCTGTATTCTACCCGAATATTCGCGTTATTATGCGGGAAAAAAAATTCTTAAAGTCCGTTCATATCATTGGATGGCAGGTTGGCAACAAGATAAAAATGTCTATTCTGTTTGCAGCATCGGACTTTGATTTCACTAAATAGTCGTTTCACTTATTACAAATGATTGAAAGGAGATCACTTATGTCGTCGTCCCACTCAGCGCACAACAGCGAGCTGAGCTGAGCTGACCGCGGTGGACATGAAACTTAGAGCTTGAAATTAGACATTCGCCTGACATTCACCACATAGCTGATCTCTCTATCTCATTAAAAGTCAAATAAACTACTTACACAGTATGTTTTCCTGTTTTGTATTCCGTTGCGAAAATATAACTAGTGTGCGATGACAGTCGAACGTTTTACCGTGTATTTCAGTCAATATTAATTCCTTTAAGTGACATATGCTGCATGTATCAGTCAGTTTTAATGGAATTTTGACCAAGTATTTCATGGTTATTTAAACAAACAGCAACACATTCAAGTTTTGATTCATCATTCAGTATCCGCTGTGTGAGAGAGGGCACGAGCGCAGCCCTTTGCATTACGTTCCTACGTTAGGCAGCAGGTGGCTTGTGCGTGTCCTAGTGGTGTGGACTGGCATACAATTCGGTAAGACAAATCAATTATCATTATGGCATTATCTATAGAAACGTTCAAAACAGTAACCTGGTACTGCGTCTGGAGTAAAGGCAATTGTATAAAACATGTTAAATATGTGTAGCCGACTCTGCAGGCTATTTCTTTCATAACTATGTAATTATTGTCGTGAAGTATATTTCATAATTAATTATATAACAATATTAAATCAATGTGATGCTTGGAAGGGACTACTATTGCATTGCAAATGAATATTAGGTTAGAAAATACAAATTCGACACAATAAAGGAGACTTCCGGTAGAAACCACGCCCATTTCCGGTTTTCTATCCGAATACAGATACAGATACAGATATTTTTTTGGTTGAACAGATACAGAAACAGATACAGATAGTGAGGTTGCTGTGCACCTCTAATGTATATGCATGTATATGCCCACACACATATACACACAAAAGCACCTATGCAAACTCATACACAAAACATGCACAAACACACACATACAGACATAAATACATGTATACATACATCCAAACACACTCACACTGAAATAGAAACGAATACATTGATGCCGATTACAGAAGATTTAATCCGGTTTAAGATGATTTGACAACTTTCTCAAAAAAAGATCACTTCCCTCGTCTTAAGCTGTAAAGGGGATTTACTCTGACGTGAAGACATTTATATCTGCAACATGCTTTTACTTTGAAGTCAGTGCAACAAAACTGTTGGTTCATACTTGTGGAGTTCATCTCCCCAAAAACTGTTTGTTTCAACTTGTGAGTCACAGCCACCAAACCAGATCCCAGACCTGATTCAGCTTTACTCAAGATGAGATCAGATCAGCCACTACCAAGCTGAGTGTAAATAAAGTGGGACCTTTAGTGAAAACAGTGTTGTCTGTATAGCTCTTCTTATCTTTCCTTAGTTTTCTATTTTAACTTTTTGAACCTATTGTTTACAGAAACCTGCCATTGAGTCAGATGCGGGTCAGTCACAGAGGACAACCCTCTGGGTTCATGCTTAATTATTTACTTATATGATTCCCTGGAGAATGTTTGATGTGTATGGGACATTTTGTACATGCAGACCACACTGACAACCAACCTTCACAAAATAAATATATTACAAAAGATCATTATTATACTACAAAATGTAATTTTCCAAATTACAAAGATGTATTTTATCTTTTTTGATATGTATATAAATCATGAACCACAATTACTGCATAATAAAGGGAAATAAAATAACAAAACAGGAATACAATGTTAAACAGCCTTACCTAGAGAACCACAGAATTATACAATGTATGATAGAGTGACTCAACACACACAAACACACACACACACACACACACACACACACACACACACACACACACACACACACACACACACACACACACAAACACACACACACACACACACACACACACACACACACACACACGTGTGTCCCAAAGTCCAACTAATAAAAATTCCAACTCTAATGGTCCAAGGCCCTGACTCATGTCTGTCAAGTCATCCCTGGTGCAGGGAATCCCTGAACCAGGCTCAGCTGTATAGGCTAACCCTAACCCTAGCCAAGGCTCTCATCCCTACACACACAGTAAACCAATTGGCTAATGCATTTATTATGATTGTGGGAGAAAGGGTAAGAATGTTATCAGGCCCTGGTGTTAAACATTATCTTGGAGATATCCTATAAGACTCTCAATGGCAACAGTTCAGCCTTCCTATGGAACAAGACAACTCTACTGCATGGCAGGGAGCCTTTGAAACAGCACTCCTTTCCTCTACGTAGACGTCCTGCATCATCTCAGCCTGTGTGTCTGTGGTTTGCAGATCATCAGTAATCATTAACCATTAATGAGGAGATAAACAGTTGTGAGGATGCTCCCGCAGAAAGCAATATCTTATGGAAACAGTGAGCAGACTGGCTGCTCATGACATCTCTCCAGCTCATAACAAGCCTGCAGTCTCCCTCCCATGACTGTTGTATGGTGACTGGGGGTCCCAAGTGGGCTCTGGACCCAGGCATGTGGTCTCCCTGGTCTACATGAAGGCTCTGAAGATGCTCTGTGGATGAATACTGACCTTGAGCTTGGAGCAGCAGGCCTCTCGCCGTGGCTTGGTGTCCACACTCATGTTGCTCATGTGGCCTTGACAGGAAGTACCCCCCCGGAGACAGGAAACAGGAAGTGGACCTGGAAAAAGGTGAGTAAGTTCGAAAAAATGTAATGATGACCTAGATGTGCAGGTGAAATGTTGTGGGGTTTGATTCAGTAATGTCTGCAGGCCTGCATGTACTTGTAATAAGATGCCCTCACTGTACCTGCTCCTTAATGACATGTTCACCATTTCACTGTAAGTAACTGTGGATTATTACTTATTCTAGATAAATAAGTCAGAACCAGATGCTTTCATCTACAGTCACAGTGAATTGGGATACATGTCATTAAGGAGCAGCATGGCATGTTACAGGGCATGTTATTACAGGGTCCTGCAGGCAGACCGCAGCATGGTGGAACATATTTCCATCCATCCATCCATTATCGTGATCGCTTATCCTCTACGAGGGTCGCGGGGGGGCTGGAGCCAATCCCAGCTGCAACAGGCGAGAGGCGGGGTACACCCTGGACAGGTCGCCAGCCTATCACAGGGCTAACATATATAGACGAACAACCATTCACACTCACATACACACCTATGGTCAATTTAGAGACACCAATTAACCTAATCCCCAACCTGCATGTTTTTGGTCTGTGGGAGGAAGCCGGAGTACCCGGAGAGAACCCACGCAAGCACGGGGAGAACATGCAAACTCCACACAGAAAGGTCCCGGGTCCCAGGTGGATTCGAACCCAGAACCCTCTTGCGACCCTCGTAGAGGATAAGCGGTTACGACAATGGATGGATGGAACATTTTGATTACTTTTATTCAAGTATTGTCTTCAAGCACAGTATTGAGTAACTTGCTGTTTGTAGGGGATTGCATTGTTTTACTGGACATTTCATACGATGCTTCTTACGTCACTATAGGCATTGTCTATATTGTCTATTTAACTTGAATATATATTTTCTTAGAAGAGCAGTACAATTTGTTTGGTACATTTTATAGTTCCATGCTTCATTTGTACAAAAGCTGGAGAGATATTTTAGCCAACAGAAACGGTCAAAATAAAGCTCAAACAGGCATGCAATTCCACTTAAAACAACAGTCACTGCAACCAGATTACAAACATAGAAAGTAAATGCAATATATTTACAGCTAAATCCAAAGACATAATTGCACAATTTAGGAATAGAATAAATGTAAAATAAAACTTAAACAATATACAGCATTTAAAGTAGAGAGTATTAGAATTACAGTCTTGGAAGTATAAAGTACAGACAGACAGACTGACAGACAGACAGACTAAATAGACTACAAATAAAGTTTGAAAAAATATTAACGGAAAGAAATTAAAAAAAAGAATAGACTATAGATTGTTAAAAAGGGTTATTTGTCAGGTAGCGTATACGTAAACTCAGAGTACGTACAGAGTACTAGAGCATTTAAAGTATTAGAGAATAGCATCTTAGAGCACGAGTATCATAACCGAGACTGGTGTTCTTACCTTGTTGCAGCTTTGAGGATGGTGTGAGTGTGTCCTGGAGTGTGTGCTGCTGTGTGTGCTGGTGTGTGTCCCGGTGTGTGTGTGCTGGTATGTGTGTGTGTGTGCTGGTGTGTGAGTGCAGGAGAATCAGGTGGTCAGGACTTTGATCGGGCTGTTATCTCACACACATTATTAGCCCCCACCCCCCACCCACCCCATCCCCCACCCAGCCCAGAGTTCCTGTGATACTCAGTCAATACAATAACATCCCCCCCCCCCCCCCCCCTCTCTCTCTCTCTCTCTCTCTCTCTCTCTCTCTCTCTCTCTCTCTCTCTCTCTCTTCTCTCTCTCTCTCTCTCTCTCTCTCTCTCTCTCTCTCTCTCTCTCTCTCTTTCTCTCTCTCTCTCTCTCTCACACACAAAAAAAACGCACACTGAGTCAATCACTCAGTCACTCAATCACTCAGTCACTCAGTCACTCAGTCACTCACACACTCATACACTAAAGTGCGGTCTGCTCCTCCTGTGGTCCCGGTCAGAACATCAGAGGCAGGTCCATCCCTCTCTGAAGGAACAATAAACACCAGGACCAGACCCCGCTGGGTCTCCCTGGACTCAAAGCCATCCCCGCAGCCCCGGCAGTCCTGCCCCACCAGGTCCACAGTCCTCAAAGTCTTCCTGTTCCATTCATGGAGCGCAACAATGGCCCCGGCCTGGTCTGCCAGGAGGAAACTCTCACTCTCTTTGTCTCTATTTCTATCTGTGTGCACCTGTGTGTCTCTCTCTCTCTCCTCTCTCTCCCCCTTGATCCTCACCCTCTCTCTCTCTCTCTCGCTCTCTCTCTCTCTCTCTCTCTCCGCCCTCTCTCTCTCTCTCTCCCCCCTTGATCCTCACCCTCTCTCTCTCTCTCCCCCTTGATCCTCACCCTCTCTCCCTTACTGTTGGTCTTCCTTCTCTCTCTCTCTCTCTCTCTCCCCCTTGATCCTCACCCTCTCTCTCTCTCTCTCTCTTCTCTCTCTCTCTCTCTCTCCCGCCCTCTCTCTCTCTCTCTCCCCCTTGATCCTCACCCTCTCTCTCTCTCTCCCCCTTGATCCTCACCCTCTCTCTCTCACCACAATCACCCCAACCATGATCTTACTCTGGACCTTAACCATCTTAAGGGGTTAAGATGGTTAAGATTGAATTGAATAAACTTTATTTCAAACACTTAAAAAATAATAATAATTATATATATATATATGCTGTGGCGCCCGCCGGGTACAGGTAAGGGGGAGGAGATGTGGGAAAGTGGTGGATGGGGTTTACGTGGCACCCTGCCATCTGGTGGCCACGGAGCGCTTCTCTCTATCTCCTCTGTATGAAGCAGAGACACCTGGGCAAAGTGGAGCAGCTGCAGCCACTAGCCCTAATGAGGGAAGAGGAGTTAAAAGCAGCAGGAAGAGCACCCAACGGGGAAGGTGTAGTGGACGATGGTGGTAGTGAGTAGGAGAGAACACAAAGCGCCGTGTATAACCCTTTTCCCCAGGAGAACCCCGCCGGCTGATCGAACCCTGGACCAACTGCGAACCCGACACCGTGCACCGAACCCCACGCTCAACCGCCGACGACGAGTCCAGCGCTTGAGCCCCCTCAGGACCGACCCCCCCTCTGCTGCGGCGGCGTCGACCCCCCTCTCTCCCTACCCCGAACCTACAATAAAGTGGACTGATCGTGAAACTGGTGTGGACAGTGCTATACTTCTCAATATTGGTTTGGTGGCACCTCTTCTTCTCCCCGAGGTTGCCACAATATATATATATATATATATAAAAAAAGACTGATGAAGATGAGGTGGTTAAGGCGTCACAGTTAGTGGGCGAGGTGGACCAGAGGGTAGAGGCAGCCACGAATACCTTTTACTTCTTTATTGTACTTACAAAGACAGGTGAGGGAACAAGACACAGGTGAAACACAGAGCAAACCATGACAACCAGAAGACAGACACAGACCAAGACAACCAGAAGACAGACACAGACCAAGACAACCAGAAGACAGACACAGACCAAGACAACCAGAAGACAGACACAGACCAAGACAACCAGAAGACAGACACAGACCAAGACAACCAGAAGACAGACACAGACCAAGACAACCAGAAGACAGACACAGACCAAGACAACCAGAAGACAGACACAGACCATGACAACCCTAAACACCACCTGACGCCCCTAAACACCAAGATGGTTGGGATGGGTGGGAGGAGGGGGCTTGGAGGAGGGCTACCAGGGGTGAAGCAGGGAACGTCAGGCGGAACCCTTCTGGAGGCCGGTGGCGGGGACACCAACCCTGTGGACTCTGGGAATGCAGCTGTCACTGGAACCAGAGCCTCAGGGGAGGCTGAGGCTGCAGAGTACAGGGGCGGAGTCTCTGGAGCGGCTGCAGGCTCCGTGGGCGGAGTCTCTGGAGCGGCTGCAGAGCGGCTGTCTCTCTCCTCTTCACCACTGTAGGGGGGTTGTGTCCATTCCTCTTCACCACTGTAGGAGGGTTGTGTCCAGAGGAGGTTGCTCAGGGGTGCAGCAGGGGGGCAGCTGGGGGAGCAGGAGTCGAACCTGTTGGAAACAGGTTGAACTCGTTTGCATGTTGTACATAACCCTCAGCTGTACCTCCACCCCTCTTCTGGAAGCCGGTGATCTCTCTCATGCCCCTCCATGCATCCCTGGTGTTATTGTTCTCCAGTTTGGGTTCCACTTTTCTCCTGTAGTTGTCCTTACTCTCCCTGAGTGTCAGGGCTGGTGAGCCGAACTCAAACGCAGACCGGAGGTAGAGTGGTTTACAGAGATTTTATTGGAGTGACACAAAAACAGGTCGTGGTGAGAGTTGCTGGCGCTTCTAATGACTCTGAGTGAGGGAATGGGGTCCGGGTTCCAGAGTTCTCGGTCTGGGCTGTGCTGGCGGGCAGATCTGGGTTCAGGCTGAGGATGAGACGGTCTGAGGTGGAAATTACATACCCACCTCCAGTCCAACAATCTCTACGAACCCCTCCAGTCTGGATTCCGCCCGCATCACAGCACCGAAACCACCCTTGTCAAAGTCATCAACGACCTCCTCACCTCTGCAGACTGCGGTGCCCTCAACATCCTGATATTACTAGACCTCAGCGCAGCCTTTGACACTATAAACCATCCCATCCTCCTTCAAAGGCTGCGCCATCTCGGTGTTGAGGGCACCGCACACGACTGGCTCACCTCCTACCTCACCAACAGGCAACAGTTCGTTTCCCTCACCGGCCACACTTCCTCCCTCTCTCCAGTCACGCAGGGGGTCCCTCAAGGCTCAGTCCTCGGAACCCTCCTCTTCATCTGCTACCTTTTCCCCCTTGGTCACATCATCCGCAAACTCAACCTGGACTTCCACTGCTACGCCGACGACACCCAGATCTACATTAGCACCAAACCCACCCAAAACCCTCCCCTCACCCACATCGAAACCTGCATCTCGACAATAAAATCCTGGCTGGCACACAACTTTCTCAAACTCAACAGTGACAAAACTGAGCTCCTCCTCATAGGCACCAAATCCACCCTCAAAAACACTGGACCCATCTCACTGGTCATCGACACCTCGACCATCACTCCCTCCCCCCTGGCACGCAATCTTGGTGTTATCCTGGACCCCACCCTCTCCTTTGATCCTCATGTCCGCTCCACTGTCAAGACCTCCTACTTCCACCTCCGCCGCATCGCCAAAATCCGACACTGCCTCTCTCCCCCTGCTGCCGAATCCCTCATTCACGCCTTCATCTCTTCCCGTCTCGACTACTGCAACTCCCTCCTCACTGGCATCTCTTCACGTTCCCTCCATAAACTCCAACTGGTCCAAAACTCTGCTGCCCGCCTCCTTACCCACACCCGGTCCCGCCAACACATCACTCCTGTTCTCCACTCTCTCCACTGGCTCCCCATCAAACAGCGCATCAACTTCAAGATTCTCCTCCTCACCTTCAAGGCCCTCCACCACCTGGCTCCCCCCTACCTGTCTGACCTCCTCATCCCCCACCGCCCCACCCGTGCCCTCCGATCCTCCTCCACTCTCTCACTGACAGTACCACCATCCAAGCTCAAATCCTTCGGCGACAGAGCCTTCTCCCGAACTGCACCCCGACTCTGGAACTCTCTCCCCCAACCTGTCCGCGACTCACCCTCACTCTCCACATTCAAGTCCCGTCTGAAAACCTACCTCTTCTCCCAAGCTTTTGACCTCCCCTATCCATAACCATAACCAGTTTCTTGTCTTCCACCCCACCACCCTGCTCGTTGTCTTGTTGTCCCCCCCCCCCGCTCTGTATGTACACTTGTAAGCGTCCTTGGGTTTTTGAAAAGCGCTATACAAATTCAATGAATTATTATTATTATTATTATTATTATTAACAGGGAAAAACGAGTTAGATACAGGTTTACTCATAGGAGGGTATTTCAAGGTGAGCTGGCGTGTCTCATACGAGCTGATACGACGACCCGGCGGTGACTGGAAGGTGGGACTGGTCTTGATAGGAGAGTTGATTGCGTGAAGAGGAACAGGAGTGCAGGAGTGATGAGATGAGCAGCAGGTGTATAGGCTGGGGTTGCAGCGACCACGCACACCAGCAGCCAGGTCACGGCCGGCGGGTCGTGACACCGACGCTGTGTTTGAGTGTTCTCTGAACATGTTCTACTGGGTCCTGACCTGAAGGCCCTCCTTCTCTCATTGAGTAAGGCCTTCATGTCGCTGGCATCCCAGGGTTTGTGGTTTGGGAAGCAGCAGACCTCTTTAGTGGGGACGGTGTCGTCCACTCCGAGATGCAGGGATACAGGGTTTCAACTTCCTACCCTTCCTTCTACGTTTGACGACCGCTCTGCAGCCACGCCATCTCCTTCTTAGCTCCTATGGTGCTGTCGCTCTCGCCTCGGCTAAGCAAAGCTGGGGCTCCAGGGCAATAGGTAACATGTATGACAGGTAACATGTATGACAACATATGCGTGTGCTTGCGCGCACACACACACACACACACACACACACACACACACACACACACACACACACACACACACACACACACACACACACACACACACACACAGTGGATCTGAATTGGCCACTAGAGGTCAGGCTTGCACTACAAACCCATTCGTCAATATAACTCGTGTTGAACGCGTTGATAAAATATAAAATAGGCTTATGGGCCATTCGACAGCCATCTATTAGGCCGACTCTACACTGATATCCAACGTATGGTTTGCCTGATCATTCATTTCAAACGGCAGTGGAAAATGCAATCCATTTCTGTTGCATTTCTACATATTGGCCAAATAAAAAGTAAGCTACTTCCATTTATTTCTGCGTGTCATTTTGTGTTCACCAACAGTCGCGTCCTTTGCCACATAGGCCTATCTGACAAACCTACAGTCGAACCCTTGATCCTTGACGGCAGATTTGCTGAGGACTTAATTGACCTATTATTTGTCCGTTTTTATTGTTGCTCCCTTAACAGTGCGTCGACTGAACGCTGTCATGTTATAATGAGCTATGGGCCTGATCGTCTCCAACAATGGACGCTGTCGATGCAATTGACGGCCGCATGGCCGCTGGCTGGTCCAGCAGTCTCATCTTGAGAGGTCTCTTTAGTCACTTTCGCAAGAGAGGAAATGATCCACCAAGACCACGACGACTGATGGATATCTCCTGCATCTCTGTCTCCACGTGGTCCGTTTCTATTCACGTTGCCATATTTCACAGAGGGATGTTAGAGTAGGCATGATGTCTTCTGAGTGCAGTAACTTTATCTGAAAGTAGATTTATTTGGTCTAATCAGCACCAAGGATCTCGATGAATGTATTTACCCGTGACTAAGATGCTATGCATCATCTGCGTAATGTTTAATGGTAATATAGATAGAGGCAACAGCCTATAGGCAATATGCGCGTACATCTATTTTCGTGAAGGATTACGCAAGATAACAACTGACGCATTAGATGCGATGCGATTCCAGCATCTTCAACATGACTTATAATTGTTAGTGAGCGCTCAACTCTCCACAGACATCATTCTTCCTCCGACGATACAGCTTTACGTCATGGCGACGTGACGGTGACGACCCCCTCCACTACGCTCCTCCTCTCGCACCTCTCTGCTCTCATCTCATCTCTCCTCATCCTCTAGAAGCTCTTCCTCTCTCTCCCTCTCTCCCTCCCTCTCTCTCCAGAGCGAGGATGTGCTTCGTGGTTTCTACTAACGCTGGAAAACTACTTGTGTGAACTTGACACGGTTCCTCTGCTCCCGTTTCGGCGACTGGACAGGAACAAGTGGATTTGATCGCAGAGGGTGTGGAGCGGTGTGTGTGTTGTGATCAGTAGACCTACTCTCTCGGGAAATAGTTTGTGTATGTGTGTGTGTTTATTTCTGGAAAGAAGTTCCCCGAGCGTGTGAACCCTGCGTGTCGTCCTTCCTGCTCCCCATGTCGCGCCGGGCGGGAGGTGACTACAGCCTCCGCAGCCTCAGCACCCTGATGGGCGACCGGCGGAGGAGAGTCCCCGACGGCGGGGAGCGGAGCCTGATCAGAGCTCCGTCCGCCGCCAGCATCAACCATCAGCCCGCCTCGGCTGTCAGCAACACCACCAACCCTGCCCCGCCCGCCGGCGCTGCCTCCACCAACTCCACTACCACCTCCGCCTCCTCCTCCACCACCACCACCACCAACACCGGAGACTTGGAGCGGGCGGCGCGGAAACAGTTCCAGCAGGATGTCACGCCGGCGTTTGTTTACGTGCTGGCCGTGTTCTCGGCGCTGGCCGGCTTCCTGCTGGGCTACGACACGGGCGTGATCCCCGGGGCCATGCTGCTCCTCAAGCGGCGGATGAGCCTCAGCGCGCTGTGGCAGGAGCTACTGGTGTCCAGCACCGTGGCGGCCGCGGCGCTGGCGGCCCTGCTGGGTGGGCTTCTGAACGGCGTGCTGGGCCGCAGGGGCTGCGTCCTGATGGCCAGCTGCTCCTTCGCCGTCGGCGGAGTCGTGTTGAGCGCCGCGCCGTCCAAAGAGGTGTTCCTGGTGGGGAGGCTGCTGGTCGGGGTGGGCCTCGGTAAGATACAGGTGGTCTCAGAACACCGTTCAGTGTGATGTTTAGTTTGTTTCTCAACTTAACGTTTAACTCGCTGTCTCCGTGGACCGCGCCTTTTTGAAATGAGGGGCAAGTTTTTTTTTTTTTTTTTTTTTTTTTTTTTTTTAATTTATATTTTACAACTCACCCAGGTCGCCTGTTGTAACGTGGGTACGGAAAACGCCAATTCGCAAACAAAGTTTCTAGATAACTCGTCAAAAGCAAACCAGAAGAATGACGTTCTGTCGTCGTGTGTCGTCGTCTTGTCTGATGATCCAGTCCGACAACAGGCTGGGTACTGACAACAGGCTGGGTACTGACAGCAGGCTGGGTACTGACAACAGGCTGGGTACTGACAGCAGGCTGGGTACTGACAACAGGCTGGGTACTGACAACAGGCTGGGTACTGACAACAGGCTGGGTACTGACAACAGGCTCGGTACTGACAGCAGGCTGGCTACTGACAACAGGCTGGGTACTGACAACAGGCTGGGTACTGACAGCAGGCTCGGTACTGACAGCAGGCTGGCTACTGACAACAGGCTCGGTACTGACAGCAGGCTGGCTACTGACAGCAGGCTGGGTACTGACAACAGGCTCGGTACTGACAGCAGGCTCGGTACTGACAACAGGCTCGGTACTGACAACAGGCTCGGTACTGACAGCAGGCTCGGTACTGACAGCAGGCTGGGTACTGACAACAGGCTGGGTACTGACAACAGGCTCGGTACTGACAACAGGCTCGGTACTGACAGCAGGCTGGGTACTGACAACAGGCTGGGTACTGACAGCAGGCTCGGTACTGACAACAGGCTGGGTACTGACAACAGGCTCGGTACTGATAACAGGCTCGGTACTGACAACAGGCTCGGTACTGAGAGCAGGCTCGGTAGCGCCACGCTTCGTACTCAGACCTTCCCAACACTCATCACCTAACACTGTACCATCACCTGTCCTCCGCCTCACCCTGATCACTGGTTGGGTTCTGTTATTGACCTCATGGGTCGCCCACCCTAAGCCTACTATTCAGATAGAATATGGATATATCTTATCAAATACGTTAATGGAAATTAAATAATGAAGAATACGAAGAAAAAAACCTCTGTTGCCCTTGTTACGCACAACTTCAATTCATTTTGGTGTTGGATGTTGGTCCAATTTTTATCCCACATCCGTTGTCAGACCATTCAGTTTAAGATCTTCCTCTTTAGACTCTCGCTCTGTCTGTCTGTCTCTCTCCCTCTTTAGACTCTCTCTCTCTCTCTCTCTCTCTCCCTCCCTCTTTAGACTCCCTCTCTCTCTCTCTCTCTCTCTCTCTCTCTCTCTCTCTCTCTCTCTCTCTCTCTCTCTCTCTCTCTCTCTCTCTCTCTCTCTCTCTCTCTCTCCCTGCCAATCCTCCCCTTCTCTTCAGACCTCACTCTGAAGCCACTCCTCCAGATGTTATTTATTTTTTCTTCCATTCATAATATGCGTTTCTGAAAATAAATTCAGAATCCATTTCAGAATGAATGAATACATGTCATGTTCCTGGAGGCTGAAGCATCCTGCTGCAGGCCCCCTCTTTCTGCTCACTGTGTCATCTTTTCACCTCCTATCTCTCCCCTCCTACTCTCTTTATTTATACTGGAAGTGATTTCACCTCCTCCTCCTGCTCTGTGAGGTTTGTACAAGGAGCATTTTTCACCTCCTCCTCTCTCCTGCTTACTGAGGTTTATACCGGGTGATGTTCACCTCCTGTCTCCTGCTCAGTGAGGTACATAACCCTCAGCTGTACCTCAGTGAGGTTCCTACCGTTGTGTCTGGCCTGGGGCCCGTTGGAAGCCACTCCCAACGTTCTGAAAGGACCCATCAGTGCTCAGGAGGGAGTTCAGTTCACGACAAAGCAACCAACACCGCATTCTGGAAACACTCCAAAAACAATGTTGGCGCCCGAGGAAAGTTTGGCAAGCCAAGGCCAGGCGGAATGCATGGCTAAGAGGCAAACTTGAGCTGTCGAGGTTATACTCTAGTGATGTTCCTCTCCCTCCTGTCAGGGTTACAGCATTTCTCCTCCTGTTAATCACAGTGCTGTTCTCCCCTCAGCTCCTCCTGTTTACTGAGGGAGGTGGTAGCTGTGTAAATGATGTTCACCTCCTCTCCCCTGCTTAGTATTTCCCCTTCCGGACTGACCTTCAGAGTAACGGCGCCTATAGACACTGACTCTGATAATTGGGACCAAAACACTGTTTTGGTCCCAATTAGCCTGCAAAGACGCTAACGAGGCTGGCTTGTTTCCGGCTTCAGTTAGCTGTGTATTTACATGGCAGCGGGCCTCAAACACCAATTACCCAAAGATCCGACCTTTCGCCTTGACACGCCGGGCTTCTGCTTGACATCGCCAGACCAATTCTCATTGGTCCAGAGACCCTCGGTTCAGTTTCGATTTCCAAGGGTCGTTATCGACGGGCGCCGACCGAAATGCCTGTGGACACATTTGAATACACTCAGAACCAGATCAGAGAAGTGGAACGTGTGACTCGTTAGCACCTAACCAATCAGAGAAGTGGAACGTGTGACTCGTTAGCAGCAGCCGTCTCTGTGGTCTGTGAAAGTGCCCCCATAGGGCACTCTGTACGGTCCTCGCTCCATTTAAACGGTTGTGATTGGCCCAGCCAGGTCTGCTGGAAGGCAGTCTGAACAGGAGGGGGGCCAGACACGTATGCCAGAGCAAATAAAACATGAGCTCGAAGATGAGCCTGGTTCCCATGCTGGCAGGGCTTACTTTTGGGCAGAAGACTTGAGAGGAGGCTAGTTTAGTTTCAGCAACTAAAGAGCATGGCAACATCTTCCATATCAACCACAGAGACAAGGGCTACATGGGTTAGCATACGCTTCTAATTGGCTAATGCTAATAATAATAATAGAAAATGTCCCAAGGGAATAGTTGTTTTTGTTTACACATGACGCCATTATTAACAGTTTTTGGACGCAGAAATGTCACCTGGGGGTCATCTTAAGTCAAGTACAAGTCACCTGTCATCCCTCTTGAGACTAAAAGCTCCACACACCCTGCTGTCTTTAATCAGTCTTCATGCTCTTACTGGAAACGCACACATCTAAAAAGAATCACCAGCTATAGCTTCCTCATCTATTCCTCTCTCTCTCTCTCTCTCTCTCTCTCTCTCTCTCTCTCTCTCTCTCTCTCTCTCTCTCTCTCTCTCTCTTTCTCTCTCCTTCTCCCTCTCCTCCTGCTCTTGTAGAGAGTGTGTTAAAGTGGGGAGCTTTCCAAGGTGCTGAAACTAAACACGCTAAAGAGCTCGGCTGCTAATTAGCCACAGTGTGAAGATTCCTTCAGATTGATCATTTTCTTGGTTTAGTGGTGCTAAGCTGGACTCTGAGGGTATTTTCACATGTTAGTTGGTGATATTTAAAAGGACCCACATCAACAATTGAGTATTTTGCCCATGTCTGTCCATTGGGGACCTGCCAGCCATGCCTGGTGGTGCCTCTTCTGTGTTCTCTGGGTCTGGGGGAGATTGTGAGGGCTTAGGGTTCGAGGCTGTCTCATAAGGTAGAGCCCCTGTTGTTCTACAGAGCTGTTCCTGTTACACCTAGCTGAATGAAGCAACAGGCTAGGCTACGTGGGAAAACCATCTCACCATGTCTGTGCGTTATCGAGCGGTCTCCTCGCCGCGCTGCCACGCCGCCCTGGCACGCGTAGGGGCGTGGCCCACTCTCCTGGTGAGCCGTAGCCATAGCAACAGGTAGCCACGTGGTGGTGGTGTTGGTGGTGGGGGGGAGGGGGGTAAAGGAGACTATTAATAGAGCCCAGATCAGGAAGCAGCTGGAGAATTGTCCTCTGTCTCACGGTCCCCGCGTGGAGGGGTCTTGGGCACACACACACGCACGCACGCACGCACGCACGCACGCACGCACGCACACACACACACACACACACACACACACACACACACACACACACACACACACACACACACACACACACTTGCATACACACCCAGGGTTTGTTTTCCCTTGTGGGCTCAGTGTGTGTGTGTGTATCTGCACGTGTTCTCCTGTGTTTAACCCTCAGGTTGTGTTTGTGTGCATCATGTGTGTGCCGTGGCATTTGTTTTTGTGGGGTTTTACACGCTTGTATAAATCCTTTCTTTACTTTTGCATTTGTGTGTACAGCTGTCTATATTGACACCGTGTGTATACTGTTAGCCATCACTGTATGTTTACAGTGATGGTGTCTCACTGTCATCTCTCTTATCATGTCACTGTCTAACCTCTTTCTGCTCCTTAAAGGCCCCTCTATTCTCCTCCTGTATTCAGTAGCTAACCCCTACCTCTTATGATGTGTTCTAATACGTTGTGTTATTATCAGTTGTGTATTGTGCTGGCGGAGGGGACACACAACACTTCATGGCTGTGTTGTGATATTGAGCAGTGTTCCCCTGGAGAGTGTGGGCTTGTTGAGTTCCAGAGGCAAAGAGTCACTGAAGTGCCAATAATGACAGCAAAGCAGGCGCTCCAGTTTAATGCTGCCATGAACCAGCGTTATCCACACAGCGCAGGTCCCAGTGTAATGTATTCATGTTGTGGGGCAATTCTGCTCGCAAAATAACAATAATAACTTTGGGTTATTCGCATCATAGTGAATCTTGAGATGTGACTTGCATGTATACCCTGTCTGCCTTGCCCAGGGGTCCCTGCACAGGGCAGACCCTAGCTTAGTACCGGAGGGCTACCCGTGGTAACCCGTGGTAAAGTGTGGTAACCCGTGGTAACCCATGGTAACGCGTGGTAAAGTGTGGTAACCCGTGGTAACATGTGGTAATGTGTGGTAAAGCGCGGTAACGCGTGGTAACCCATGGTAACCGGTGGTAACCGGTGGTAACCCGTGGTAACGCGCGGTAACCCGTGGTAACCCATGGTAACGCGCGGTAACCCATGGTAACGCGTGGTAAAGCGTAGTAATGCGTGGTAATGTGCGGTAATGCGCGGTAACGCGTGGTAACGCACGGTAACCCGTGGTAACGCGCGGTAACCCGTGGTAATGCATGGTAACCCATGGTAACGCACGGTAACCCATGGTAACGCGCGGTAACCCGTGGTAATGCGTGGTAAAGCGTAGTAACGCGTGGTAACGCACGGTAACCCGTGTTAACGCACGGTAACCCGTGGTAACGCGTGGTTCTCCAACGGCAGGAATCGCGTCCATGACGGTGCCGGTGTACGTGGCCGAGGCCTCCCCCCCTCACCTCCGGGGGCAGCTGGTCACCGTCAACACGCTGTTCATCAGCGCCGGGCAGCTGAGTGCCAGCCTGGTCGACGCCACCTTCAGCTACCTGCCCCACGACGGCTGGAGGTGAGACACGCACACACACACGCACACACACACGCACACACACAAGCACACGCACGCACATGCACACACACACACACACACGCACACACACACGCACACACACAAGCACACGCACGCACATGCACACACACACACACGCACACACACAAGCACACGCACGCACATGCACACACACACACACGCACACACACAAGCACACGCACGCACATGCGCGCACACACACACACACGCACGCACGCACGCGCACACACACACAGACATGGACACACACGTACACATGCACAGACGCATGGACACATTTCGCGCACCATTTCACGTACATGCATTTCGCAATACTTCCCTATATACCAACCCTACTAGTGTAAGTGTCATTGTATATATATCACTATATATAGATATATAGGTATTATAGATGTATATACAGTATGTATATACTGTATATACTGTACATACATCTGTTGTCTGCTGATTCCCTTAATGTGGAATGTCTGAATATCTGTCCCTCTGCTTCTAAATGTCATCACACACATGAAATCTCTGGCTAACATTTACAGAAACATGTTTTAAACATCTCTCCACCCTCCCTTCTGCTCTTTTGTGCAACATTTATTCTTATCTTATCTGATTTCTCTCTCTCTCTCTTGCTCACTCTCAGTCTCTCTCCCTCTCTCTCTCTCTCTCTCTCTCTCTCTCTCTCTCTCTCTCTTGCTCACTCTCAGTCTCTCTCCCTCTCTCTCAGTCATCCTTCAGGAGCTGTAGACTCTCCCATCTGAGACAGCATTGATGTAAAAAAATTACATGAATAATTGCTTCTTCTCTGGCTGCTGATGGATTTTACACAGGAGATGGTTCTAGAGCAGCATTTGGGCTAAACACAACAGCTATTCTTCTATATAAATGTAAGATTGTGACAAATGAATTGTCAGTGTCAATTCAGCCTGCCTTGTCTCAGGGCAACCTGGCTCTTCTGGTGGGCTCTGATTGGTTGTAATTAAGGAGAGATTAGGAGTCATTCCTCTAGCTTGAGATGTTTTACAGCAGAACAGAGATGTCCCTTACTCTGTCACTCTCTTCCTCCACCCTCACCTCCCTCACCCCTCTCTCCTTCCACCCTGTCCTCGCTCCTCTCTCTCCCTCCACCCCCCTCTGACTCCATCTCTGCTTCCTCTGTCCTCCTCCTCTCCCCTCTCTCGTCCTCTCCTCCTCTCCCCTCTGTCCTCCTCTCCCCTCTCTCCTCCTCTCCCCTCTCTCCTCCTCTCCCCTCTGTCCTCCTCTCCCCTCTCTCCTCCTCTCCCCTCTCTCCTCCTCTCCCCTCTCTCCTCCTCTCCCCTCTCTCCTCCTCTCCTCTCTCCTCTCCCCTCTCTCCTCTCCTCCTCTCCTCCTCTCTCCTCCTCTCCCCTCTCTCCTCCTCTCCCCTCTCCCCTCTCCCCTCTCTCCTCTCCTCCTCTCCCCTCTCTCCTCCTCTCCCCTCTCTCCTCCTCTCCCCTCTCCTCTCTCCTCCTCTCCCCTCTCTCCTCTCCTCCTCTCCCCTCTCTCCTCCTCTCTCCTCTCTCCTCTCCCCTCTCTCCTCTCCCCTCTCCTCTCCCCTCTCTCCTCTCCTCCTCTCCCCTCTCTCCTCTCCTCCTCTCCTCCTCTCCCCTCTCTCCTCCTCTCCCCTCTGTCCTCCAGGTACATGCTGGGTCTCTCTGCGGTGCCAGCTGTGGTCCAGTTTGTTGGGTTCCTCTTCCTGCCAGAGTCGCCTCGCTGGCTGCTGCAGCACGGCCTTACCCAGAAGGCCCGGCGTGTCCTCAGCCAGATCCGCGGCAACCAGAACATCGACGAGGAGTTTGACAGCATCAAGAACAGCATTGAGGAGGAGGAGAAGGAGTGTGCAGGAGGTGGGTGACAGGCTGGGGGGGAGGTGATCCACTGACTCCCTGATCTCATTTTGTTGTTGTAATAAGTGGTACTACAGGTGACCCCGACCATACAGGGGCTCCTTAAGGCTGTGGCATGAAACACTGTGAAGGTGTGTCTGCTCAGGTCAACTGGCAGCTGGAAAGCAGTTGTTATGAGGTGTGTCTGACATGTGTTTTGTTTGCGCGTGTGTGTGTGTTTTACAGAAAGTGTCAGTTAGCATGCAACTTATATTGTCTGTGTGTTTGTGTGTGTGTGTGTGTGTGTGTGTGTGTGTGTGTGTGTGTGTGTGTGTGTGTGGGCACGTGTTCACACACAGGGAAAACAAAAGAGCTCTTAGTGCCACATTGGTCACCATGGAAACAGTGTGTCACACTTCCTCTGTTTACGCTCTGCGGGTGTGATGGTGATGATTGTACTGTGGGTGAGCGGGAGTGAGGTGAGCTGAGGGAGTGACAGGTGTGCTAAGCCATGCTAACACACTTCCCAGCTAGCCTAAGAGAAGTGACGCGGTCGTTTGCATCAGTTGGGAAACTAACCCCCCTAGCTCTGTTTGAGGGGCGCTGCTCCAGACCTCCTGGCACAAGCCCCGCCCTCGCTGGCATTTCATTGGTGTTCAGGGAAGCAGAGCAAGACTAGTGTAATGTTGAACAGGACTGTAAACCTGTAGGAAGTCCATGGCAGTTTATTGATGGTTATGGCGTTGCTCTGCCATCAGTTGACATTATGGAGTGACATTTAAATCAACATTACATAGTTAAATATATACATCAATAAATCCATGTGCCTGATAACAAATAGGCAATAAATATATAAATAATTGTAAATAGAAATGAATAAATATTGACCTCTCGCACCACCTGAGTTGTCACCTAGTGGTACCAGATGCAACACGATGCAGTAGTGTGGGCAAGTGGTCAGTGATGTGGTGCTGTTGCTTTGGTCTGAAAGATACACCACACCCATTCATTTGATTGTAACAGATAGAAATAAGAATAGCTGGCAAATAATAGTTGCATTAGGAAATTAAAGTCCCCTGAAATATATATGTATTTGATTTAAAAGTCCTTTGAAAACCGCCCTTTTAGATACATGGATAGATATATAGATAGATGGATGGATGGATGGATGGATGGATGGATGGATGGATGGATGGATGGATGGATGGATGGATGGATGGATGGATGGATGGATGGATGGATGGATGGATGGATGGATGGATGGATGGATGGATGGATGGATGGATGGATGGATGGATAGATAGATAGATAGATAGATAGATAGATAGATAGATAGATAGATAGATAGATAGATAGATAGATAGATAGATAGATAGATAGATAGATAGATAGATAGATAGATAGATAGATAGATGTAAAGGCCAGCTTGGAGGCTAGCTTGCTTCAGCCACTTGTCAGCATCACATCATGGTAAGATAGATGGACATTGATTCATTATATCAGTAAATGAGCTCTCTGCTGGGTTGACATGCCATCGTGAATAAAGCTGCAGGTTTCCCAAAACAAAGCAACATAGGTCCAGATTACATATACAGTACCTTTTAACTAAACTTCTCAAATGAAAGAAGTTATCCATATCATCATTAATTAATAATTATATGATATATTAAAGTATATATATACTGTATGTATGTACATATATATACTTTAATATATATGGCAGCCTTAGGAATCACAATGAATAAAGCTAGTCGTTGTGCAGTAGACAGTTACAGTACTCTTTTCAGAATCCTTTCTAAATGATATTGTCTCTGATATACAGTATATGGTATATATCTTGATATACAGTGTAAATATATGGATGGCTGAAGTGTGGTTGTCAGGGGATGGTTGCAAGATACAGGGCAGAATTGTAACAGCATCACCTGGGCTCATCACCTGAGCAAATGTGGGATTTAGGATACTTCAGCCTCTTTGGGAGTAAAATGTATGCACGGCAAGTGGTTCAGTGTATAGGAAAAATAGTGAATGAATGCTTTTGAGCAAACCCGTGAACCCCACCTCTTACATGTATACGAACATTCTACATTGTTTGCATGGAATTGGATGCAGAACGTTTTCCACAGACCTCTGATGAACAAGGGCTCTGTGTGCATGTGCTGCTGATCTCCTAGTGTCTTCTAAACTCTGGCGTGTGCTTCTGAAGCCAAGGGGAGTAGCCCAAATGTTCTAACAAGCTGTTTCAGCTTCAGTCAAAGAGCTTTGATTACATCCTCTTCCTCGTGTCAGAGAGAGGGAGATGAATGCGTGAGAGTGTTTTCAGACATCTCTGCTGCTGTGTCCTGCGTCAGTCTGCGTCGACTTCCATTGCTGCCATACAGACCTTGGATTTATTATGTAGTCATTTATCAGAAGGTTTCATCCAGAGTGACTTACTATGAATTCAGAGACATGTCTCAAAGGAGCAGGTCTAGGGCATCTTGCTCAAGGGGGCCTGCAGGGTGCGGTGCAGATATCAGGGGGTTGAACCCAGTGGAAATTAAATGGCGCTGTGTGCTCCGGGCCAGAGAATGCTTCATTAAGGACCCCGGTTCCAGATGGAGTCTTTTCATCAGGTGTTTCTGCTGTAGTTGGCACAGCTAGAAAAAAGCAGATGCTTCATTGAAGGTCCCTTCACTCCCATGGTTCCTGATGCAGAATATATTTGATTCTGGTT
Source organism: Urophycis tenuis (assembly GCA_036785325.1). Taxonomy (NCBI): domain Eukaryota; kingdom Metazoa; phylum Chordata; class Actinopteri; order Gadiformes; family Phycidae; genus Urophycis; species Urophycis tenuis. Next base: position 543,469 of record JAXIVH010000043.1, read on the forward strand.
TGTCAGATATGAACAAGCAGTTAAAAACACAAAGGCAGACATTCTGTCTCTGTGTTAGCTTGTTGAAGGCCTTTATGAGCCATGTCGCCTGTATGTTTGCTGATCTTCGTTTCAGTCCTTAGGTCGTTGTCGTTTTTCGCTCTACAAAGAATCTTTTGGTTTCAAAACTGCCTTTTTTGTTGCGTTTCTGACCTAACTTTGACATCTCATAACAGACATATATAATTACACCAGAGATGAAGAGATGAAGACTCCACTCAATGAATACAGTTCCTATAAAAAATATATATATATTCAACAAAAGAGAACATGGGTGGGTAAATATACCGACGGACAGACAGAAGGAACCCAAAACATGGTGATTCAGACTCCACATATTGAGTACAGCTGATACAAATGAATTTCCCAAAAGGTTGTTCATTCACCAACCCTTTTTTCCATATACATATATATATATATATATATATATATATATAGTTATATATATAGTTTTAAAAGCAAGCTTTTAATGAGGCCCTGAGTGCTCCAGCAGTGGCCTGCTGGCGGCCGTCTGGGGGGTCCTCATGGTGGTCTTTGTGGGGGAGGGGGTGTTACCGCTGACTTAACCACAGGGTACTGCTCTACTCAAAGCCAGGCTCATTCAATAGGCGGGCACTGTGCTCCGGAAGGTTCCATTCCCCGGGTTCCGGTAAAGACGGCTGATATGGCCAAGAATCTTAAGAGTCAAATCTTAACTCACAAATCAAACTGGCATCTAAACAGATTAATCATACAGACGGTTGAAACAGAGTCTTAACTGAGTCTAACAGAGTCTTAACAGAGTCCAACATTTTAGCAGAGTCCAACAGTCCAACAGAGTCTAACAGAGTCCCACAGTCTTAACAGAGTCTAACAGTCTAACAGAGTCTAATAGTCTAACAGAGTCCAACAGTCTAACAGAGTCCCACAGTCTTAACAGAGTCTAACAGTCTAACAGAGTCTAACAGTCTAACAGAGTCTAATAGTCTAACAGAGTCCCACAGTCTTAAGAGTCTAACAGTCTAAAAGAGTCTAACAGAGTCTAATAGTCTAACAGAGTCCAACAGTCTAACAGAGTCTAACAGTCTAACAGAGTCTAACAGAGTCTAACAGTCTAACAGAGTCTAATAGTCTAACAGAGTCCAACAGTCTAACAGTCTAACAGAGTCTCATACTCTAACAGAGTCCAACAGTCTAACAGAGTCTAACAGTCTAACAGAGTCTAACAGAGTCCCACTGTCTAACAGAGTCTAACAGAGTCCCACAGTCTAACAGAGTCTAACAGAGTCTAATAGTCTAACAGAGTCTAACAGAGTCTAATAGTCTAACAGAGTCCAACAGTCTAACAGAGTCCCACAGTCTAACAGAGTCCCACAGTCTAACAGAGTCCCACAGTCTAACAGAGTCCCACAGTCTAACAGTCTAACAGAGTCTAACATGGTCTAACAGTCTAACAGAGTCTAACAGTCTAACAGAGTCCCACAGTCTAACAGAGTCTAACAGAGTCTAACAGTCTAACAGAGTCTAACAGTCTAACAGAGTCCCACAGTCTAACAGAGTCTAACAGTCTAACGGAGTCTAACAGAGTCCCACAGTCTAACAGAGTCCCACAGTCTAACATAGTCTAACAGTCTAACATAGTCTAACAGTCTAACAGAGTCTAACAGTCTAACAGAGTCCCACAGTCTAACAGAGTCTAATAGAGTCTAACAGTCTAACAGAGTCTAACAGAGTCTACCAGTCTAACAGAGTCTAACAGAGTCCCACAGTCTAACAGAGTCTAACAGAGACTAACAGAGTCCCACAGTCTAACAGAGTCCCACAGTCTAACAGAGTCTAACAGAGTCCCACAGTCTAACAGAGTCTAACAGAGTCCCACAGTCTAACAGAGTCTAACAGAGTCCCACAGTCTAACAGAGTCTAACAGAGTCCAACAGTCTAACAGAGTCCCACAGTCTTAACAGAGTCTAACAGTCTAACAGAGTCTAACAGTCTAACAGAGTCTAATAGTCTAACAGAGTCCCACAGTCTTAAGAGTCTAACAGTCTAACAGAGTCTAACAGAGTCTAATAGTCTAACAGAGTCCAACAGTCTAACAGAGTCTAACAGTCTAACAGAGTCTAACAGAGTCTAACAGTCTAACAGAGTCTAATAGTCTAACAGAGTCCAACAGTCTAACAGAGTCTCATACTCTAACAGAGTCCAACAGTCTAACAGAGTCTAACAGTCTAACAGAGTCTAACAGAGTCCCACTGTCTAACAGAGTCTAACAGAGTCCCACAGTCTAACAGAGTCTAACAGAGTCTAATAGTCTAACAGAGTCTAACAGAGTCTAATAGTCTAACAGAGTCCAACAGTCTAACAGAGTCCAACAGTCTAACAGAGTCCCACAGTCTAACAGAGTCCCACAGTCTAACAGAGTCTAACAGTCTAACAGAGTCCCACAGTCTAACAGAGTCCCACAGTCTAACAGAGTCCCACAGTCTAACAGTCTAACAGAGTCTAACATGGTCTAACAGTCTAACAGAGTCTAACAGTCTAACAGAGTCTAACAGAGTCTAACAGTCTAACAGAGTCTAACAGTCTAACAGAGTCTAACAGTCTAACAGAGTCTAACAGTCTAACAGAGTCCCACAGTCTAACAGAGTCTAACAGTCTAACGGAGTCCCACAGTCTAACAGAGTCCCACAGTCTAACATAGTCTAACAGTCTAACATAGTCTAACAGTCTAACATAGTCTAACAGTCTAACAGAGTCTAACAGTCTAACAGAGTCCCACAGTCTAACAGAGTCTAATAGAGTCTACCAGTCTAACAGAGTCTAACAGAGTCTACCAGTCTAACAGAGTCTAACAGAGTCCCACAGTCTAACAGAGTCTAACAGAGACTAACAGAGTCCCACAGTCTAACAGAGTCCCACAGTCTAACAGAGTCTAACAGAGTCTAACAGAGTCCCACAGTCTAACAGAGTCTAACAGAGTCCCACAGTCTAACAGAGTCTAACAGAGTCCCACAGTCTAACAGAGTCTAACAGAGTCCAACAGTCTAACAGAGTCCCACAGTCTTAACAGAGTCTAACAGTCTAACAGAGTCTAACAGTCTAACAGAGTCTAATAGTCTAACAGAGTCCCACAGTCTTAAGAGTCTAACAGTCTAACAGAGTCTAACAGAGTCTAATAGTCTAACAGAGTCCAACAGTCTAACAGAGTCTAACAGTCTAACAGAGTCTAACAGAGTCTAACAGTCTAACAGAGTCTAATAGTCTAACAGAGTCCAACAGTCTAACAGTCTAACAGAGTCTCATACTCTAACAGAGTCCAACAGTCTAACAGAGTCTAACAGTCTAACAGAGTCGAACAGAGTCCCACTGTCTAACAGAGTCTAACAGAGTCCCACAGTCTAACAGAGTCTAACAGAGTCTAATAGTCTAACAGAGTCTAATAGTCTAACAGAGTCCAACAGTCTAACAGAGTCCCACAGTCTAACAGAGTCCCACAGTCCAACAGAGTCTAAAAGACTAACAGAGTCCCACAGTCTAACAGAGTCCCACAGTCTAACAGAGTCCCACAGTCTAACAGTCTAACAGAGTCTAACATGGTCTAACAGTCTAACAGAGTCTAACAGTCTAACATAGTCTAACAGAGTCTAACAGAGTCCCACAGTCTAACAGAGTCTAACAGAGTCCAACAGTCTAACAGAGTCCCACAGTCTTAACAGAGTCTAACAGTCTAACAGAGTCTAACAGTCTAACAGAGTCTAATAGTCTAACAGAGTCCCACAGTCTTAAGAGTCTAACAGTCTAACAGAGTCTAACAGAGTCTAATAGTCTAACAGAGTCCAACAGTCTAACAGAGTCTAACAGTCTAACAGAGTCTAACAGAGTCTAACAGTCTAACAGAGTCTAATAGTCTAACAGAGTCCAACAGTCTAACAGTCTAACAGAGTCTCATACTCTAACAGAGTCCAACAGTCTAACAGAGTCTAACAGTCTAACAGAGTCGAACAGAGTCCCACTGTCTAACAGAGTCTAACAGAGTCCCACAGTCTAACAGAGTCTAACAGAGTCTAATAGTCTAACAGAGTCTAATAGTCTAACAGAGTCCAACAGTCTAACAGAGTCCCACAGTCTAACAGAGTCCCACAGTCCAACAGAGTCTAAAAGACTAACAGAGTCCCACAGTCTAACAGAGTCCCACAGTCTAACAGAGTCCCACAGTCTAACAGTCTAACAGAGTCTAACATGGTCTAACAGTCTAACAGAGTCTAACAGTCTAACAGAGTCCTACAGTCTAACAGAGTCTAACAGAGTCTAACAGTCTAACAGAGTCTAACAGTCTAACAGAGTCCCACAGTCTAACAGAGTCTAACAGTCTAACGGAGTCTAACAGAGTCCCACAGTCTAACAGAGTCTAACAGTCTAACATAGTCTAACAGTCTAACATAGTCTAACAGTCTAACAGAGTCTAACAGTCTAACAGAGTCCCACAGTCTAACAGAGTCTAATAGAGTCTACCAGTCTAACAGAGTCTAACAGAGTCTACCAGTCTAACAGAGTCTAACAGAGTCCCACAGTCTAACAGAGTCTAACAGAGACTAACAGAGTCCCACAGTCTAACAGAGTCCCACAGTCTAACAGAGTCTAACAGAGTCCCACAGTCTAACAGAGTCTAACAGAGTCCCACAGTCTAACAGAGTCTAACAGAGTCCCACAGTCTAACAGAGTCTAACAGAGTCTAACAGTCTAACAGAGTCTAACAGAGTCCCACAGTCTAACAGAGTCTAACAGAGTCCCACAGTCTAACAGAGTCTAACAGAGTCTAACAGTCTAACAGAGTCTAACAGAGTCCCACAGTCTAACAGAGTCTAACAGAGTCTAACAGTCTAACAGAGTCTAACAGAGTCCCACAGTCTAACAGAGTCTAACAGAGTCTAACAGTCTAACAGAGTCTAACAGAGTCCCACAGTCTAACAGAATCTAACAGTCTAACAGTCTCAACACAAGTGGAACAAAAAGGCCAACGGGTTGAATGTGCTCTGGCTCTGTTATAGAGTTTCCTTTTCAGATCAGATTTAGTTTAGACAAATCATGTTTCATGTACTTTGCATATCCCTGGAACAAATGGCATCGCTCATAGGATAGGGTCTACTGGAGCTCCATCCAACATCCATCTATGGAGGATAGATGGGTGGAGGAGGACGGAAAGAAGGAGGAGGGAAAAGAAGATGGAGGGAATTGTAAGGGGGGGGGGATGACTCTCTCTCTCTCTCTCTCTCTCTCTCTCTCTCTCTCTCTCTCTCTCTCTCTCTCTCTCTCTCTCTCTCTCTCTCCCCAGTGCAGCTGGGGAGTTTTGACTCTTTATAAGATGTGATAATTATGTTTCACAGAGTGTGAAGCAGTGAAGCCTTGTTCTGGTGTAGAGACTGAAGGTGCACACAATAACCTCTTGTTGCACACTTGAAACATAATGTTTAAACAGTGTGTGTGTGCCCTGCGCTGTTGTTATGGTAGTAGCCAATTTATGTGTGCGCTTTTTTAATTAGATTTTTATCAATCATGCTTGTTATCGTCCCTTTGTACATTCAACTTTCTTCTACTTGTTTTCCATCCATCCATGGTGTGGAGTGTTGGGCAAAACCCTGGCCAAGCAATGCCGTGAATACAGTATGTAACCCTGAATTTAATTTACCTTCCAAATGGTCGGACCCTCTTCCATCAATCCATCTGCTCTCAAAACGCTGCTCTGAAGACGCACCGGATGCAGTGTGTTTGTATCCCACTGTCGCGGGTGTGTCTCCTCACAACCATAACAGCCACTTCCCCTCATCTGCATACAGTGAGCCAGGCCGCCATTGGTGGCCAATCAGAGAGGGCCACTGATTGTATGACGTGGTATCCGAGGTCATTACCCTGAGAGAGCAGCACCAGTCCCCGAGGAGAGGATGAGTGGATGAATGCATGGCTGGATGGAACAATGGAAGAAAATAATGGATGAGTTTGATTATATTTTCAAACTTTTTATTTTTTGTATAGAATTTGATCCCCGATGTCTTCAGTCTACTTTTAGGCTCCTTGAGCAAGGTTCCCCTAACCACCTACTCCCTTAATAGGCAGGATGGACTGATGGATCATTGGTTTATTAAGGATGATAGACAGATGGTTGATGGATGGACAGATTGCTGGCTGGATGGAATCATACTACCGTCAGAAGGATCATGTCCCGCCTCATTAGGCCTCCTTGTTCTGTGATTGGCTGTTGTTTGATACCCCAGCCAATCATCTGCCTGGCTGAGGGACTTTGAAAGGAGAATAAATGTGGTGGCATCTCTCCACTCATCTACTCTCTCTCTCTCTCTCTCTCTCTCTCTCTCTCTCTCTCTCTCTCTCTCTCTCTCTCTCTCTCTCTCTGTCTATCTTCTATCTTTTGCCCTCTAAATAGCCAACCACTTCATCTCTCTCAATCTCTCGCCTCCCCTTCTATCCATCTTCCCCTTCTCTCTCCTCACCTTGTCTCTGCCCCCTTCTCAATCTCCCCTCCTCTCTCCTCTTCATCTTCACCCTCTCTAGGGAGTTCAACGGACTGGTTGGTTGTTGATTTCTTGCTAGCTCAGAGCAGCTTTCAGCTGATTAGCTTAATAGTGGAAATCAAGCTATTCCTGGTGTGTGTGTGTGTGTGTGTGTTTGTGTGCTTCTCTTTATCTCTGTTAGCTTTCATTAGATCTTCACCATTCTCTCAGTGGCTCAGGCCAGGCTGGTTTCCTATTGGCAAATCCAATAACAGTCCACTGTTCTTTTCCATGGGGAACAACCAATCGTATTTCACCAGGTTAGCACCATGGAAATGTTGTCAGTCATGAATGCATCACTTCCTCCCAATACAGCAGCTACCAACGGCCAATGAAAAACGCTGACATTTTGATGCTAACTAGAGATGTGCATTTGAGTAATTGGTCATTTCCACGTTGGAGTACAACATTATTTGTGTGTGCAGAATACAAAATGAAGCCCAGATGTAGTTTGTTCACCTCTGTTTCCATCCTGGCTGCGCTGCCTCACTAGGCCCAGCGCCATGTTCTGAGTGTGTCTACTCTCACACCTTGTTTGTATGTGTGTGTATTGTGGACAGGGTTTGTATGTGTGTGTACCGTGGACAGGGTTTGTATGTGTGTGTATTGTGGACAGGGTTTGTATGTGTGTGTACCGTGGACAGGGTTTGTATGTGTGTGTACCGTGGACAGGGTTTGTATGTGTGTGTATTGAGGACAGGGTTTGTATGTGTGTGTACCATGGACAGGGTTTGTATGTGTGTGTATTGAGGACAGGGTTTGTATGTGTGTGTATTGTGGACAGGGTTTGTATGTGTGTGTATTGAGGACAGGGTTTGTATGTGTGTGTATTGTGGACAGGGTTTTTATGTGTGTGTATTGAGGACAGGGTTTGTATGTGTGTGTATTGTGGACAGGGTTTGTATGTGCGTGTATTGAGGACAGGGTTTCTATGTGTGTGTATTGAGGACAGGGTTTGTATGTGTGTGTATTGAGGACAGGGTTTGTATGTGTGTGTATTGAGGACAGGGTTTGTATGTGTGTGTATTGTGGACAGTGTTTGTATGTGTGTGTATTGAGGACAGGGTTTCTATGTGTGTGTATTGTTACAGGGTTTGTATGTGTGTGTATTGAGGACAGGGTTTGTATGTGTGTGTACCATGGACAGGGTTTGTATGTGTGTGTATTGTGGACAGGGTTTGTATGTGTGTGTATTGAGGACAGGGTTTGTATGTGTGTGTATTGTGGACAGTGTTTGTATGTGTGTGTATTGTGGACAGGGTTTGTATGTGTGTGTATTGAGGACAGGGTTTGTATGTGTGTGTATTGAGGACAGGGTTTGTATGTGTGTGTATTGTGGACAGTGTTTGTATGTGTGTGTATTGTGGACAGTGTTTGTATGTGTGTGTATTGTGGACAGGGTTTGTATGTGTGTGTATTGAGGACAGGGTTTGTATGTGTGTGTATTGTGGACAGTGTTTGTATGTGTGTGTATTGTGGACAGGGTTTGTATGTGTGTGTATTGAGGACAGGGTTTGTATGTGTGTGTATTGAGGACAGGGTTTGTATGTGTGTGTATTGTGGACAGGGTTTGTATGTGTGTGTATTGTGGACAGTGTTTGTATGTGTGTGTATTGAGGACAGGGTTTGTATGTGTGTGTATTGAGGACAGGGTTTGTATGTGTGTGTATTGTGGACAGGGTTTGTGTGTGTATTGTGGACAGTGTTTGTATGTGTGTGTATTGTGGTCAGGGTTTCTATGTGTGTGTATTGTGGACAGGGTTTCTATGTGTGTGTATTGTGGACAGGTTTTGTATGTGTGTGTATTGTGGACAGTGTTTGTACATCCGTGTGTGTGTGTGTGTTCCAGAGGGTCCGGTGCTGTGGAGGATGATGACATACCCCCCGGCTCGCCGTGCTCTGCTGGTGGGCTGCGGTCTGCAGATGTTCCAGCAGCTGTCTGGAATCAACGCCGTCATGTGAGTTAAAGCTCTTAACCACGTGCAGCGACACGAAGAGAGAGAGGTCGTCTCCCATCAGAGAAGACCCCCCCCCCCCCCCCCCCTCCCCCTCCCCCCGGCTTTGTAAACAATCTTTGGATGTGTGCTGTTGCTAAGCAACCGTCAGAGGTGAGAGCAATTGGATGACTTTGTGCGTGGATATGTGTGTTGGAGTGTGTGTGTGTGTGTGTGGGGGGGGGGGGGGCTGTGGGTAGGGTGTGATGATTGCGTGTGTGTTGATGTATCCCTGATTTTCCAGTTTGGACATTTCAACATTTTTGCCTACTGTGCGTGTGTGTGTGTGTTGTTGCAGAATATGTCAATATGTGTTTCCCTCAAACAACTCAAATCAATAATCAGCTTATTGCGTATGGATTTAATCATGTTGATCATTTTGATTGATTGTATAGCAGTACATTAATGGCTTTGTTTAGCTCAGTTAAAGGTCAACTCAAGGTCTGCTGGGACCCTGTGGTTGGTATGGAAGCAACTATTTTTATTATTTTATTCCTATTTATCTTTCATCAACTTCATTGATTACTGGTTACCAAGTTGATTACATAACACTGTCACCTATTTCGTCGTTATTGCATCCCATGTTTGGCTTGTTTATCTGGTCAACCAAACACTTTTGGTCTGAATGAGGCTAAATTCACTGAATGCTCTCTGACAAACTAAGCTAACATTGAATTGTTCAATTGTTCAATCCACAAAATTACCAGGAATTCAGCTCCTAAATGTCAAATGTTCACCTAAAAACGCCTGAGAACTTCCCCGACAACAGCTCTCTAGTTCTTGCTGAGCAGGCATGAATTGTTGTGATTCCAAAACAGCTAAACGGTTGGCGACAACACGTCCCTCACTCTGCGTGATCTCTCACCTTCCTCAATCCTATACCTCACCACATCTTACACCTCCTCCTTGGTCCTCAGGTCACTCCTCATGCTTTGTTATGTTCTTCTGTCCATCTGCCCCGCCTGTCTGTCTGTCCATCTTCATGTATCATTTTGTGAGTGTGCCTGTCATGCTGTGCTCGTCTCAGAGAAACACGATGAACAGCTACCTCATGAACCTTAGCTACCTCATGAACCTCAGCTGCTTCATGAACCTCAGCTACCTCATGAACCTCAGCTGCTTCATGAACCTCAGCTGCTTCATGAACCTCAGCTACCTCATGAACCTTAGCTACCTCATGAACCTTAGCTACCTCATGAACCTTATCTACCTCATGAACCTCAAGTGCTTCATGAACCTTAGCTACCTCATGAACCTCAGCTACCTCATGAACCTCAGCTGCTTCATGAACCTCAGCTACCTCATGAACCTCAGCTACCTCATGAACCTTAGCTACCTCATGAACCTTAGCTACCTCATGAACCTTAGCTACCTCATGAACCTCAACTGCTTCATGAACCTCAGCTACCCTCACTTGCATGGAGCCAGCCAGTCAGTCGGTCAGCTTGTAGATCACCAAGCCAGTCGGTGGCCAAGCACCGTGACCGGTTAAAGGAATGAGCCTCCTTCACCACAACAACACGAGTGCTTCCATCTCCTGAGAGCTCTGGAGGGTCTTTAATTGGTTGGCTCAGCTGCTCCCAGAGGAGAGAGGCGAGAGGGGAGGGGGGGGCGTGATAGGGCACTGGGAGGTGAGAGATGCACAGCATGTGATGGAAAGAGAGAGATGGTAGAGTGGTAACATGAATCCTGTCAACCATATGATGTGATTCTCTCTGGGCTTCCCTCATCTCACATCCTCTTCTTTGTTGTCACATCCGGGGCGGCAGTAGCTCAGTGGGTAGAACGGGTGGACAGAGTGGGTCCTCCACTAACCGTAGGGTCGGCGGTTCGATCCCCTTGATCCCTGTCCTCCAACTGTCCACATGTCAAACCCCACAAATGTGCTGATTGTAAGTTGCCTTGAATAAAAGTTGAATGCCCCTTTACCCCTTTACGTACATCCTCTTCTCCCCCCTCACATCAGCTTCTCTTCTTATCTGTTCTCCACTCCGCGGTCCTCTACTCCGTACTTCCATCTCTCTCAGAGCTTGTGTCTGTGTTGCCGTGGCGACAGGCACCTACAACGCTGTCTGGAAAATCTGGCATTTTAAAAAAGACTGTCATGTGCCACGTTTCAAAAAACTGTCTCCGTTTGCGATGCGAGGAGTCGTTGCCAGGGCAACCATTCTTGTCATCTGCTGTGATTGTGATGGACAGACCCTCCAACAGACTGTCTCTCTCTCTCTGACCTGCTAGTGCTAACGGAAGCTAGCATAAGTGTTGGCAGAAGGGTTTTTTAAACTGGTTCATTTTATGAAGCATCTAAATGGCAGTAGGAGGCAGTCAGTGAGGAAGTGTGTCACTGTGCAGGTTTTATGTTATTTCTACTTCCTGTCATTAAAGCCTCTGACAACCTGTCCTAAAATATAAAACATGCATATATTATGTAAAAGTGCAGGCATGTTCTAATGTTCTAGTGACTAATCCCCATGACCTTTAAATAAGTGTAAATGATTAGTCGACTAGACTAAAAGTAAGAAAAACACTGCCAAAACCATTTTTCAAAAGCCAGTTTAAATGCTCACATTTTCAGTTAACAAGCACGTATGCTGAAAAGTGGGCCACGAGCATTTTGACTTCCACTTCATGTCATGTTATCACACAAAACGAGACAACAATATTCTGCTCCAGCAAAAAATCTATCTTCAGAATAACTAACACAACACAGTAACACTAAAGTAACACAATAACAATTGACAGACCATTAACGAAGAGTAAATGAAGAGTTGAATCATGCAACAAAGTGCCCCCATTTACGCAATTCGTTTCATTTGTCTTAACTAAATGAACACTGGAGGTGGTCCGTCGAGCGGCGAGACCGCAGTCTATAAACGACAAGTCAGCGGCCCAGAAGACTCTGCGCTCTCAGGCGTCACGGGCCAACAGATTAGTATATTTGAGATGTCCCAGCCCCTGACTGGAGACTTCAATATATATATGACTTCATTCATACAGAATGGGGCTACAGCAGCTGACACTGATGGTGACGTCCTGGTAGACTGGGCCTCTACTGCTGAGATGACACTCCTATGATCCGAAGGATTGGCACACTTTCTACTCTGCACGATGGAACAGCACTACCAACCCAGATCTGGTAATTGCAAAATGGCACAACAACCAGCCACTCCCTGTTAGACACATCCTGGACATGTTCCCCTGGTCACACCATCGACCATCGCCATCCCATCCCTGGTCCAACCAGTGCAAGAGAGGGATGCAAAGAGGTGGAACTTCCACAAAGCAAACTGGGCAGGCTTCACAACACTAGTGAACAAGGCAGCTGCTGCCTACCACACCCGTGCCACAACAGCCTAAACGATGCCTACGACTCGTACTGCAAGATGCTGCTGGCCTCCGCCAATAAGAACAACCCACATGCTATACGTAAAGCCTCTGTTCCCGGCTGGGATGAGGAATGTGAAAACCTACTCCGAGCAAGCAGCGAGAGTCCATGAGCTGTCCTGGACCCCAGGATGCAATTCCAACCTATCCACTGATTTCACAACACCGGAAATCAAACAGGCCATCCGATGCCTGAAGACCAGTAAGGCACCAGGTGTAGACAGCCTCCATCCAGAGTACATTAAACATCAAGATCATCTAGAAGACCAACTGGCTGCACTCCTTCCCCTTTACATGTCTCCAACATTCAAAGCTGCCAAAGATCTGGCGCCGTGGCAAGGTCATCGCCCTGCCAAATGCAATCAAGCCAAGCGACGACCCCAAGGAATACCGGCCCATCTCATTGCTCTGGGTTCCATACAAGGTCCTCGAACGTCTTATCCTGGCTCGTCTCAACTCATTGATTGACCTCCAGCTGCCCAAAGAACAAGCTGGCTTTTGAAACGATAGGTCAAGGGCAGACCAGGTGACCTTCCTGTGCCAAGACATAGAGGACAGCTTCCAGGCAGGAGAGAAGGCCGGCACCGTTTTCCTGGACCTCACAGCTGCATATGACAGTGTCTGGCTCCGTGGACTACACATGAACCTTCTGGAAACCATCCCAGACAAGCACATTGTGAGCTTCATAATGGAGATGCCGAGCAACCGCAGCTTTCAGCTATACACCAGCAATGGCCAAAGCAGTAGGGTGAGAAAGCTCAAGAACGGTGTCCCACAAGGCTCAGAGCTGGCACCTATGCTTTTTAACATATATATCCAAGACCTACCTGCCACACAATCAAGGAAGTACGGCTATGCAAATGACAAATCGTACTGAGCAAGCCATCCTGGGAAGCAGTAGAGGAGGGCCTCTCTAAAGACATGAACATCCTGTCTTCATACCTGAAGAACTGGTGCCTCAAGCTTAGTGCTCACAAGACTGTATCATCAATGTTCCACCTTTACAACAAGGAAGCGTCCTGTGAGATGAACATCATGGTGGACTACACCCGGCTACAGTACCAGCCCTTCCCCACATACCTCGGTGTGAAGCTTGACAGAACACTGTCATTCAGACAACACCTGGATAAGGCCGAGGTAAAGACAACCTCCCGCGCCGCGCTGACACGTCGTCTAGCTGCCACCACATGGGGAGCCTCCCCAAAGACACTGCCCATTCCCACCCAGGCCCTGGTGTCTCCAGTGCTGAGTACTGTGCTCTGGTCTGGTGCCGTAGCCCCACGTCAACAAGCTGGACGCTGCCCTTAAGACCCCCCTGACTGTCTCCGGAGGCCTACGAGCCACTCCAACAAACCAGCTGCCCGTCCTCAGAGGGATCGCTCCAGCAGAGGTCAGGCGGGAAGGAACAAAAGGCACACTGGTATATTGTTATTATTGTTATGTATTTTATTTGATGTTCAGTGAACTCCTGGAGAGCACCATGGATATTGACACCACAGAGCAATGCTTGAAGCAGCAGGATCTATTGTTGACTCTTGATGTGCTTAGAATTTATATGCTTCATTAAACTCTTATTACAGATCATTAAAATGTGATGTGAAGATTATGAAGTGAAGTTTATCCTACAGCTAATCAAAATAGTTGTAAATACAGGCTGCCAATGCCTGTTTGAGTTCAGTTATGTATTTATTTAGTGTGTGTAAGCATGGGCGTAGGTTTGGTTTGAAATGTGCTGGGGACAGAGATGCATTCGGAAGTGCATTTTCAGAAGTGCTGGGTACAATGACGCGCATTCATTTTTCCCCCTTTCGCGCAGGTCATGTTAATTAATAAAAATGTATACAAAAATGTGATGATGACACACACGCACACACACACACACACACACACACACACACACACAGACGCGATGTCTTGACTATGCTCACGCACAGAGCTCTAATACTTTTCATTGGATAATGTGATTCAGATAGGTGCAGTTCATGGCCGTGTCTACCTGCTGAATGTAACCGCTGTGAAACAATCGGGAAATAACGTTTCATTTCTCTGATTAACGGCTTTATCGAGACCGGCGCTCGCTCTCTGTTATTGTTACTCTATGTCTCTCTACCAAAGTGCTAGCTCTCTCTCCGTCTCTCTCTCGTCATCGGACACAAATCAAATTAAATGTTGTTTCTATTTTGTGTAAATTAGGTTTATGCTTTTGTGTTTTCTTGTATCATCAGTTCAACTTGTTGTACTTGCCTGAGGAAATCGTGGATATTGTAACGTGTTGGGGGAGTGTTTCCCAGAATGCATTGCGACATTCTGGCATTCTGTGTCATTACATGTTATTGCTATTAGATAGGGTTTGGAGGCGAATGTTCAGGACATGTTGGGTTGCATTTCACTGTTTCATTACGTTCACTTTGTTGACTGTTGTTTTTGGGATGAGTCAGGGAGCACCATTACTCAACGCACTATGGCATCTTGCCATACCACTACCACTCCGCTTGTGATCCTGTCCTACTAAAGCGACTTGTAAGAGTGGAGTTCTTCTCCCTTCGTCGAGCTTGACGTAACTCAGGCTGCATTTACTGACGTAGTGGTGAAAGACACCGGTGCGAGTCCCACATGGGGGATTCTTTCATAAAAAGTGGTGGGTACAAAATGACTCATGACGTAAACTGGTAGGTACACGTCCCCACTGTCCCCACCGTATTCTACGCGCCTGTGTGTAAGGCTTGGCTACATTTTTGCACACATTTTGTGTTTAGTTGGAGTAATGCAGTGGTGGTGATTTTAACACCTGATGAACACCTGATGAACACTCCTTGATGAGAAGCCTACATGTGTAGGCTACATTTGCTTATAGCCTGCATGTCTCCATGCAGGCTATAAGCAAAGAGAATGGCCCCATTATTAGTCTCCTCAAAAGGTTTGCTGTGTCATTGTGTTTATCTGTTGTGGATGAATGACAGCGATGGCGGGAAGCGGTCTTCAGTCTCTTCACATTCAGACCTCATCTTGTGGCCTGTGGCCCCCCCTGGGTCTCTCTTGTGTTCCCTCACCTCCACCTCCCATCTCAGCCTGCCACTGCTTGGCAGGACCGCCTGGCCCAGTTCTGGTGTATAAAATAACCAACGAGCTTTCTTCTTGTTTCTGTATCCTAGTACCTAAACGTTGCCTTGTTTGTTTTCTGAATCTTGTAGTCCAATGATTCTTGCGCTTGTTGGGTTTTATCTCCATTGTTGTAAGTTGCTGTAAGTCATCTTAATAAATGTAGTGCAACAGTAAAGCAGCAGGACAGCAGCTTAATAAATGGAGTGCAACAGTAAGGCCCAATCTCAATTCTCTATCTTACCCCTTCCCCTTCCCCTTGGCCCTTCCCCTTCCCCTTCCCCTTGGCCCTTCCCCTTCCCCTTCCCCTTGGCCCTTGAAACAGAGGGGTAAGGGCTACATGCCCCTATGAATTGAGACAACACTCGTTACGGTTACGTCATCATACATTGACGACAAAATATTGACAATTTGTTATAGGCCTACACACTGCATGGTGTTTTGTATCTTTTTCAGTTAATACGGTTTTGAATTTCATTGATGTTCAGAAACAATGTCTTTGTTAACCAACATGTCTTTATTTACAATTATGAATGGCTACAACATTGAACGCATGACTCACTCCCACATTTGCTTTGAAGCGTATTTTGATTTAGCGTATTTTGATTTCGGACATTTCTGCTCGTTTTCGTGTCGAAAACGTATCAGCTGCCGGGTTTCCTCCGGCGTTCCTGTGTGAAAAAGGACGATATATGTAAAGCACGTATCGATTTGTCTCTAATTGTCTACACTGTTATCAAACGGAATTCGCTGCTAATTGTGTTTAGTAAACTAGACATGCATGGAGTTCATTGCTAGTCAGAGAAATGTAACTTTGTGCACTCAGCAATGTAACGTTCGCATACCGATTTTCGAAAAAGTTTCGATTAAGAATATGGTTGCAAATATATAGGTACAGGACTGTTTAGAGCACAAAACAACACTTTCGTACATTTTAAATCAATTATTTCAGCCGAAAATATGTGACATTTATGTGACTCTCGTTGAGATCTGGCCGCGATTGTTGCCGGTTGCGCATTGTAATGGGTACCCCTTGGTTTCAAGTAAGCTCCCGATCTCACTTGGTTTCAAGGGGTGTATACCCCTTCCCCTTAGCCCTTCCCCTCGGTCGAAAAGAGAATTGAGACAGCCCTTGGTCTCACGTGAACGCGCAAAACCAAGGGGAAGGGGTAAGGGGAAGGGCTAAGATAGAGAATTGAGATTCAGCCTAAAGCAGCAGGACAGCAGCTTAATAGATGGAGTGCAACAGTAAAGCAGCAGGACAGCAGCTTAATAGATGGAGTGCAACAGTAAAGCAACAGGACAGCAGCTATAACATCCGGTGACGGGAAGCCATTCAATCAAACGGCTCCCGCCAATTAAACCAGAAAAGTAGGGTCACCAAACAGCCGGCACCCCGCTCCCAGCCGGCACCCCAGAGGTGCTGAGACAAGGCTCCAGATATTCAGGGACCAAAGCTGTTGACAGCTCTACTGGGTGGAGGTGTCTGGTAAATCCTCCACAAAGACAATACAGATCAGCCGCTGTCATCTCGACTGCCCACTGTAGCAAACGTTGGAAAGTCGTTGAGATTAAGTTAAGTCCTACGAGGGAAACCTCTAAAGATCTAATGAGTCTGCTCAAGGTTTAATCTTTTATCTTTAGCAGAACGGATTTGGCAGAAATGGAAAACAACATTCATAAATTCATGCATGATCCCATGAAAATGAGAATTGTCGGAATTAATTTCCATAGAACGAGTCCTCTACTGTAAGTCTGAGGGAGCAGGTCTTGTCGCCATGGTGCACCTTTTACAGCAGCTCTAGAGGAAGCCTTTTTAATTTACACTCAATCACTATCTTGTAAGATATGACCTATGGTTCTACAGACTAACTAAATGCAATTAATAAAGTTATCAATTAACTTCCCCATTTGACACTTGGCACCTTGATGCTGTCATAGAGAACTATAACATGTAATTCCACGTGAGGAATTACTTACGCTCTACCCACGGAGCTCTGCCGTCCAGTTGACAACTGGAAAGCAATTAGCGGAGTCAAACGTAGCAATGGAAAGCTATGCTCGATGTTATCTCTCTAGTTTTTTGCATTTTTAATCGCAAATATATCGCAGACATCGTATACAAAAAATTGAAATACATAGCACAGCTATATGGAAGTACAATTTGAACTAAATCTCGAGGTTCAGTCGTTAAGCTCCCATCAGTTGCACACATTGGTGTGAAGAAGAATGACGAAAAGTGATATATAGATTGTGCATTCCTATGCACAATGACATCATTGACATGACCTCAGCAGTTCATCGTACCTTCCCTCACATCATGGGGGGATTCAGTTGGTTGCAGATTGCAACCTCACTGCTTAATGCCACTAAATCACACACACTGAAGTCAAACTTAATATTTATTTTTCTTTCCTGGAGTGAAATGACTCCTCAAGTAAAATGCTGACCAATACGTAATAAAGTACAAAAGACAATGTGTAGCATTGCTTTATTAATAGCCTACATGTATGCATATATAAAACATACATAATAATATTAGTCTTTTTGGTCCAAGTGCAAATTGCCTCAAATGAGTAAAAGTTGAGTCGGCTATACAGTAGATTAAATTCAAAGTCTTACAGACGTGTCCAGTGAGCATTTTCTGTGTCTGCCATCTTGTGCCAGCCGGCATCACTGCAGAAGTGGAAGTGTCTGCTGCTGTGACCTTCAGCACTGGCCCCCAGGTACCATGAAGACTACTCATATGGATGACGTTTACAACAGCTTTCTGTGTTTGTTGGAGCAGCTGAGGACCACACAGGTTCTTCCCCAGACTTTGTTATCAGAGGGTGAGGCTGGCGTGGGGGAGACGCCATCACTGTAGTGATGATCTGTTTGCTTCTGGTATCTTGTACTTCCCCTGATTGGTGATTATTAGACCTGCACTGGCTGGAGAAAGGGAGCTGAGGCTGTGAAGCTGCGGTGATGCTTGATGCGGGGTGATGCTCACAACCTGTATGCTTGTTTTCCGATATCCATTCATGAATTTTAAGAACACTCACATCAACAAGACTTGTACAGGAAAAGGCATGAATGGGCGAAGCGGTACCTTGGTTGAGAGTCTTGGTAGACTTTTTTATGTTTTAAAAGCAGTTAAAATGAGTCTTAATGTTACGTTGTACGATACTCCAAAACTGGGAGCATAGCCTTGTTTGTCTGCCGAGGGGAGTCTGGTGTGGGAGTTTAGTCAGCATTCTGTCAGACAATACAGCCCACCTTCGTTACAGTCATTCAGGACGGTATGAATTCACTTCTGATTTACAGACTTAAGCCTCACCAGTCTCATGGATGCATGAATCTGCTGGCTCATGGCAGTCACAATTCAGTCCCATCATTTGTGGCTAACTGCAGTGTATGGGCAAAACTAGGCCCTGAGCCCTGCTGTAGAAGGTTCTTTTGTTATTCAACACCATATCGCACTGCTGTGGACAGCGGCCGTTTCCTTGTTATCCAGGTCCCTACTTGTTAACATCACATCGCAGGTGTGTCTAGAATGGTGTATTCTGGATTGGTACTGAATATGCTAATCATTTGTGGAAGCCTTTCCACAAACTGGAGCAGAATCATATCGGCAGCAGTCATTGCCGTGATGAGCTGTGCTGTTTTTTCAGTTTGGGAGGGAAATTATGTAACACTACTGTAGTTTGCTGATTTTGGCTAGAACCAGCAGTCTGCTGTCCTCACAGTTTAATGTCCACATGTCCCTGTGCTGAATGTGGTAATATCGCCCTGATTGAGCAGTTGTATGGCAGTTTATACCGACACAGCTTAGCTAAGTACTGCCAAACTGCGCTGGTTTTGGTTTGAGGTTCCACATTCAATTATTCAACTTTCTACTCTGTTGAACAGGCCCATATTGTTTCTTGTTAAATCATGCAATTCTAAAGTGGTAATCATAAAGATGTTCATGTAAATAAATGTCTGTGAGGCCAATATTAATGGCTAAATGAGGTAGTTCTTTAACAGACTGTCAGTAGCTACAGTTTGTATCTCTGGGGAAATTACCGCTTATCACCTAAGGTGTCACCAAAATGGACAAGTCTTTGAGGTTGACACTTTAACAGTAACAGATGAAGGTTTTTTGTAAAGCCACTTTTTTACCAGGAAATCAGGACATTTAAGTGAAAATTATGTCAATATATGTATGTGAAGGTGTACATGCAATTTAAAATAATAAAGTTCCCACTGAGTGGGGGAAGCAACACTTCACAGATATTCCTGCTGTATCCATGCTGGTGAAGGCTTATTATAGACGTGGTTCCAGCTTTCATTACAGCAAACATTTCCTAAAATAACTCAAGTTTTTTTTTTTTACAGGAAAGAATATTTGATTGAGTGAATCTCTCATTGTTTTGATTGACCTTCGTTGTGTAAGTTGTGTAACCTGTCTCCACGGTAACGCCTTCACTCTGTACTTAAAGGGCTGTCCACACCGGCGCGGAAAGCGGATTTGCGAAAAAGCGGAAAGCGAAAATAAGAAAAATGCGAAAAGCGGAAAAAGTGTCCACACCAGCGAAGCGAAATTGCGGATCGATTTTTCAGATTTTCCGCGTTCTATTCCGCTCTACTCCGACTATCATTATGCGAGCGCAAGTCCAAAAAGTAGTTAGAAACGAAGATGGATAGCTCTAGCTGCGATGAGGAGCTTATGCTTTTATGTCTTTCAGCTGACGTTAATATCGATTAAGGGAAACAAACGATCTCTCCCCAGTTCGGCCGCGATTCGAGCCCAAATGTTGTCTTTCAGCTCCGTGTCCATAATCTCGCCTACTTGTCATACAATGCCGGGTTGTCCCTCACTAATGTTATAAGTGTTTAGTAGCTCTACTGCTATTTAGGTTTTCTGTGAGCTCCTTCGAGGTGTCAGTGTTGCTGATGTCACAGTAGAGCACAGCCAAGTCGTTGTCTGATTGGTCGCACCCTCTTTTTCGCTTGTGAAATTCGCTGTCAAAACAGACAGATTTGTTTTGTTTTTTCCGCAGCGGATTTTCGCTTTTAGGTGTGCACAGAGTAATTAGAATACGTGCGTTTGTTAATTTGCGAATTTCGCTGCGAATATTCGCTGCGAAATTCCGCTCCAGTGTGGACGGGCCTTAAGAAAGGGAAAGATAAAAAAATGAATTCAGTATGTAAGTATCCATTCTCAAAGGTATGGATTTCAGTACAAATGATTTGTTTTTGCCTTTTGTTCAACTTGAGTCATACCACGAGAAATGCACAGATTAATCTGTGGCGTAATGATTCATCAGAGCA
>JAXIVH010000043.1:566321-631321 GCA_036785325.1 Urophycis tenuis
GGTTCATTTGTTCATAAATTCCTGACTGGCCATGTAGCATGCTCCACAAACCAACAGCCAAAAATGAGCCACCTGTTAAGCTAGTGAATATAATATAACCCTCCAACCTGCTGCCCCGAACAGAAAGGTGGTCTGCTGTCTCCCAGTCCTGCACAAAGTACAGGCCTCCCCTGGACTTCAGGTGGGATTCCTGTGTGTTTGTATCTTAACACCCTCTGGACGGTTATTCTCTGCCGACAGGTGGCTGATACAGGGGCCACCAGCATCCATCAGGGGAAGAGCTCTCAGACCCCCTGGTCCCCCTGGTCTTTCCCAGTCTCAGACCGGGGAGGCTGGCTTTGTGCTGTGCCCCCAACACTTGCTGACCACTGTAACAGTAGGATCAGTAAATCCATGAGTCCAGAAGTGTCCCTGTCTGCCTGGTGGAGGAGGAATAAGTCCTCCTCAGCATCATCGTTTGTCACGACACATTGAGGAACTTTAATGGAGGACATTAAAGGGCCATGTTTAGGATGATGAAATGTGTAACCTATGTTGCCTACTTTTTACATTGTCCGTAGCCTAACCCTGTCCTAGCGCTGTCCTAGACCTGTCCTAGCCCTGTCCTAACCCTGTCCTAACCATGTCCTAGCCCTGTCCTAGCCCTAATTTAACTTTAAACAAGTACATTTAGGGCATTTAGCAGACTCTTTTATTTAAAGTGACTTACAAAGAGTACATTCGTCAGAAGAAGGTGAAACATTTCATTGCTGCTAATACAGTAAGAAAGTCACCAGAATGAGCTTCAGGCATATTCAATTACCAGTAGCATGGCGTGACCATTTTTTTCACGGATGCCAACGAGAAATAAAGAACTTTTTTTTTTTTTTTTTTTTTTGCAAGACGCGTTTTTTATTGTTTTTTTTTCATGATTATTATTTGTTAACTTCTAAAACATTCAGGGAACGAACAAACTAATGCATAACAGATCTATTAACGCCAACCCCCATCTTGACATGGGACGCAAAACCAACACATACAAAAATCAGAACATGGCCTATGAAACATGGCGAAAAACAGGGCACGTAGGCCTACACTTGGGTTGTGTTTGTGTTTATTTGAAAAGAAATGCCATTCGCCTGTCTTTCATATTTGCGAAGTGGTCAGTGACGGCATCATCGAAATTTCCACTGGCCTCCAACTCATCCACTACGGCAGAATTTATCGAGATTTTAGCTAGGTTCACAAGTCTGTCCTGTCCGCATGTGCTTCGCAAGTACGTTTTTATCCTTTTAAGACATGAAAATGAGCGCTCGGCGGATGTACTTGTGGCTGGTATAGTCAACATAAGTTGGAGCAGCTTGTAAACCTCGGAAAACGTGATCTGCAGGTCATCCTCAATAAAAAGCCGCAACAATTCTGCTGGTGACTTGTGGAAAAACGCATTGGCATACAAGGAGCGAAGCTCATTGCGCAGCTTCTGCTCGTCAAAGAATGGATATGCTCTGATCAGCTGAGCCAACTCTTCGCTGGGAAACTCAGCAGGCTTGCTGAAAGATGGGAACAAGGTGTGGTCCAGCACCCGAAAGAAGCTGATGTGCTCCATGTCTGCGAATCTCTGAGTCATGTGTACGGCAATGCTGTCAAGAATTTGGAAGTACGGCCGTCGGAAAGAAACCATGGTCTCTTCCTCTGCGTCTTGGTGCTGATTTAAACTCGAAGTCATCCCAACCGCGGCGGCGACGTTTGCTTCGTGGTGCAGGTTCTCCGGCAAGCTGAACCGCTTCGTCATAGAGGCCACTAAAACTCTCTTCTGTGCGTAAGGATGTGATTGCGCTAAGTATGCCCTTGACGCGTTCCTGGCATTTTTATGTCCGCTGTCTTGCTTTGCAGGACTTGGAAAAGAGGTTCAGTGAGACCGAATATGGTCTGAAAGACACCAAGCATGAAACAGAAATCAAAATTCTCAAGCCTCTCCTTCAAAGCCACATCGCAAGCGCGATGGTTTCTTTGTCCCATCCAGGCTCAACTATGATCCTGTCAAAGGCGACTAAGAGGGCCGTGCGCCCCTCATGGATGGCATGGACAGCGCAGCTTTTGAAGTTCCACCTCACAGCAGAACCCCCGGGCACACGCACGGAACGGTCAACTTCGCACAGTAATGCTGTTCTTTTACATGACCGTGAAAAAAGTTGTGGAAAGCATCAACATTGGAAAAGAAAAGTTTCGCCGCCTGAATGTCCTTTGTGCCTTGTGCCAAAACGAGATTTAATTTGTGTGCGTAACAGTGGATGAACAGTGCATTAGGACACTGTGACTTCACTATAGCTTGCACCCCACCGTGCTGTCCGCTCATGCAGCTGGCACCGTCATACGTTTGACAAATTAATTTCTCGGTCGGATTGTACATCTCAATAGCTCTCGTCAACAGTGGCTATAGCTTTGGCATCTCTCTGTCCAAGCTCATAAAAGCCAAGGAATCATAGTAAGTTGGCATTTGTTCGATATATCAGATGTGTCGTCCACTTGCACAGCAATAAATGGCGAGTTTTTTATTTCTGTGTCTGTGTGTTTGTGGATGACGGCTGCTACACTTTCCACAATTTCATTTTGGATCGTATTAGACATGCCAGTGAATACTGTTGACGTCTGCAAATGGTCAGATATTGTGCTGTCAAACTTCACAAATGACTTGACAAGCTCCACAAAGTTGCCCCTATTAGCACTGCCAGCCCTCTCGTCATGACCCCGAAATGCCTGCTCTTGACGTGCAAGGTATACAACAGCAACCACAAGTCTCTTTAGTACCTCCCTGTTTTTTTTCACCTGCTGTTGTGCTTTTGCCTGCTAATGCCCCTTGCTATGTCTAAAGCCTCGTCAATCCTCACACGTCCAAAGTAGTTAAGTTTAACCGCACAATCGATGTGGCTTTTGCTTTTGGAATGCCTATCAATCGCCCTAGACATGTTACCGAGATCTGCAAACCCAGAAGAAGCCCATGGATTGTTAAGACTACACGTGTCTCTGTCAAAGAGAAGACATGGCCAGCAAAATAGCTTTTGCAATTTGGCACTACCAGCTAGCCACTCCGTCCGGACGTAGTTCTCCTCTTTGAACGACCTAAACCCCCCTTTCCCCCTTTCATTTCTTAACGCCAGTCTTGGCGTAGGTCTGCCATCGGCTTTAATTTGGAGTTGTTGCTGATGAGGCAGTTTGGTAAAACTGTGCCTCACCAGGAACTCCAAATCCCCTCCCTCCATTGCTAACAGACACCGTACACCGAACACCACTGACTACTACTACTGCTGCTACTATCCAATGCATGTATCGAATTCAAAATGCTTGTGTGAATGGCTGGATGTGTGTGCTCTGAGGTTCTGCACTTTATATACTGGCGTGTAAGGGAGTACAGTCCTGAAATGTCATCCCTTTCACTTGTTGGCCAATCACAGACAGGCAATTGCTACAATCTGATTGGTCTAGCGCTCGTTTTTTTTAAACAGTCCTTAGAGTTAGGGATGCAAGTTTGGGTTTGGTGCCACTTCGCAACGAAGTGTAGTACTTTATTTCACCACATGGTTAGGATACGGGAGGAGGGGGGGCACTATTTCCCCAGCTGCAAAATACTCACTGAGAAAACGAAAGTGAACGGAAATCACCGAATATTAAAGCAGGAGACTCGATAGACAAAATGTTTTAATGATTAACGAATATGCAAGCTGTTGTTGGGGGAATTAGGGGGAAAATAAGGGAAGCCTGGCATCCTTTGACCTCTGCAAGAAAACGCCACTGTCAATTACTAGGTTAACCATTGCTAGTATACAACATATCTGGCTACGTGCCAAGTTACAAAGAGCAATTATAAAGTGTCAAAATGTACAACATACAAGAGCATGAGGGAAGGGGTGTTTTTATTATTTATTTTAAGGGTGGATGTTATGCAGGGTTCAGGTTGTTGGAGATTGTTGTATTGCATTTCTGTGAGTGTTATGTTTTTGAAGTTTAACAACATCTATGCTTAACACTGGTGCTGCCAGCCTTTTTTGTAAATAAGCTATTCATGATAGAAGACATAGTTATGTATGTGCAAATAAAGCAAATTAGAGTTGCATTTCTGTGAGTGTTATCATTAAGAGGACAGGACAGTGGTTTTAGTTAAAACGGTAAAATGCATATGAAAGTTCATAGCGGCTATTTTCTTAATAGAGGTAGAGGATGGATGTTATGCAGGGTTCAGGTGAACTCAAGTGAGTCTTGAGTCTCTTCCGGAAGATGCGGAGTGACTCTGCAGTCCTGACACTGGCAGGGAGCTCATTCCACCACTGCAGTGCCAAAACAGAGGAAAGTTGTGACCAATCACTCAGCAACTCTGGAAGAGATGAATGGACCTCCGCCACCATCCAGGAACTGCCTTTTATCTGCCTAAAACATTCAGTGGATGCATGAGTAGCCTTCAGGAAGTCCCCTCCCCACATACTGTCTCCAGAAGTGCGGGCCACAGACGCTAGGGCCCTGCGAGGTAGAAGGTCCTTATGGAACAGTGGCTCCTCCATCATCCTCCTGGTCCAGATGTCTGCTGCTGAAGGTGCAAGCCCCCATTCATGAGATAGAAAAGATGTGAGATGAAATAGAATTGTAGAATAGGTAGCAACTTATTCTGCAATTAAACATTAACAATTAAACATTGGCTGCAGGCCAATGTTTAATTGCATCGTGGTGTGTGCTGTGACAACATGGTCCAGTTGTATCACAACAGCTTCGTTTTAGAGGCCAACTTTCTTGGAAAGTGAGTGAGGGCAGCCCACACTTGTTTACACTCACACTTGTTCACACTTGTCTCCACTTGTTCTTTAGGTTGTTTACCTGTTTGATAACCAACGTAGCCAAAGCATGGATGAGTTACAGAATGTACCGTCAGTTATCCCCCTCATCCATGGACTGCTATTTGCCACACTACAGTACTCTACACTTGGATTAAAAAGTGCAACTCTATCCTAACTGAATCCTAGAGTTCCAGGATCTTTTGGTGAAAGGACAGAACATATTTTCTCTATGAGAGGGGAAGGCTTCTGGACCCTTAACGCCACAGTGTGTGGATGTGTCTTCATGTGGTTCATGTTGATGGCGCACCTGAGCTTCTTGGGACACTGAAAGCATACCGCCACGGTGTGTGAAGATATCTGGAGCTTAGCCTGGCTCGGTCTCATCCTCAACCGACAGGGTTAAGCTCCTCAGACACTTATAATATATATTATTTATAATATAGAACACTTATAATATAAGAGGCATTTAGCAGACGCTTTTTGTCCAAAGCAACTTACAATCAGTACATTTGTGGAGTTAGACATGTGGACAGTTGGAGGAGGAGGATCAAGAGAATCAAACCGCCGACCCTACCCACTCTCTACCCACTGAGCTACTGCCGCCCTGTAATATAGAACACTTATAGTATATAACACTGAGAATATATAACACTTATAACACCACAGTGTGTGGCCATACACAACCTCCTCATTATCTCACTCCTACACCATGAGAAGAACTACAGTATCACAACTGGCTTGTAGTCATTGCGATCCCTTCCTTTACAACTCTTTGCCCAAAACCATTTGTTTTGCATAATTATGGACGCGTTCTCTCTGGAGAGCCATTTGTCTGTTCTGGGCTACGGTAGAAACATGGCGGCCCCCATGGAAAAGGACACGCCCCTCCAGACTCTCCCTCACTTACTGTCTCTTTCTCTCTACACCTTCCACATGCAAGTCGCTGCTTAAGATGAATGTCTTCAGTCTAATGTCTGGTTGTGTCCTCCTGAGGAAGGTGGAGCTGGGTCAGGAACCTCCTCTCTGGGTCCCCCCTACCCCCCTCCCTCCCCCCTCCCTCAGCATCCATGCCCAGTCACATGGTAGTCTCACTCTGGTATGTTTGAGCCCTTGACTGGTGAGTCCTGCAGCACACCAGTGTCTTCTGGACGAAGCCCCGCGGTGCAGGAGACACCAGAGTAAAGGCAGTGAATTGATTTGTCCTCCCAGTCTTTTTGTTGTACAAGATCTTCTGTGCTTAGAAAAAAACTCTTCAGGCACCTTAGGCCACCAAACGTCACTGAATGGAGACCTGCAGGCAGACTGTGGATTCCCCACCAATCTCATTGACCTACCTAGTCTACCAAACCTAACCTACCTGACCTACTTAAAGCCTCTCATCTCTACTGTTGAATTGGCTGATGAGGCTTTTTTATATAACCTTAAGTAACTGGGCTAACCTTTTTGACTAGAATAGGAACACCAACATGACTTCCTATGTTGACCATGTAAGACACCTCCTTATACCAGTGTTGTAGTTGAGTCACTATGCCTCGAGTCCAAGTCCAGGTTGAGTCTCCAGTGTCCGAGTCATTTATCGAGTCCACTACTCATACGAGTGGAGTCCGAGTCCAGTCCACTACTCATACGAGTGGAGTCCGAGTCCAGTCCACTACTCATACGAGTCCAGTCCACTACTCATACGAGTCCAGTCCACTACTCATACGAGTGGAGTCCGAGTCCAGTCCACTACTCATACGAGATACATACAACTCTAATATGCTTTATTTGTACACACATAACCATGTCTCATGAATAGCTTATTTACAAAAAGGCTGGCAGCACCAGTGTTAAGCATAGATGTTGTTAACTTAAAAAATATAACACTCACAAAAATGCAAAACTCTAACATACTTTATTGACACATGCATAACCATGTCTTCTATCATACAACAATATCCAACAACATAACCCTGCATAACATCCATCCTCTACCTTTAAAAATAAATAAATAAATAAAAACACCCCTACCCTCATGCTCTTGTATGTTGTACGTCTTGGCACTTTATAATTGCTCTTTGTAACTTGGCACTTAGACACAACCGAGTTGTTGTATACTAGAAATGGTTAACCTAATAATTGAAATGCTTGAAACTTGTTCTGGTGACTTTCTTACTGTATTAGCAGCAATGAAATGTTACACCTTCTTATGACAAATGTACTCTTTGTAAGTCGCTTTGGATAAAAGTGTCTGCTAAATGTAAATGTAAATCTAGTGTGTTAAAGTTGGTGGTATATCCATTACCAACCCCACTCTCACTCATGCTATATTGCTTGAATATATACGAAAAGGCTGTTGTTTAGCACAAATGTTGGTCAACAAAAACATAACTCACACAAATGCAAAACTAACTAATGTATGTATAATGATGTTACACAGACATGTTGCATTTCAAACACATCAGGTCTGACACCATGACACCATGGCACTACCCAACCTGACCGCAAGTGCACCTAGTACAATATAGGTAGGTCTTTGTTTAAAACATTTACATCTTATATATATTTGGTGGGCTGTGACTGAATGGATTTTAAAGACTGGTGATAGTGTAAAGAAACAAGTCTTTATTTTAAAACGTTTTCAACTGTTTGTTAGAAGTCTACAAGTTGAAAGCATGATGACGATCGCCACAAACTTTCATCCCTTTTCTGAGAAAATGTAAGTTACCATTTACCATTCTGAAACGTTCATCGACAAATGATCAGGAAGTGGTTCATGTGATATCTCTTTTTCCTCCTGGGATTCAGGATCAAACATGAGGCTGTATCTCTGAAGACATTTTGTGCTTCAGTTTCTTTGCAGGGTAAAGTTGACAGACAGAGCCAGGTAGAAGAGCACGAGAAGGTCTCTTCATGGCATGCAAATTACTCACCTCTGATTGGCTAACAGCACTGTGACGGACAGTGCTGTTACCCAATTAGAGGTGAGTCGTTTAAATGTCATGAATATTCAGTAAGAGCCAAAATCCTGTCATCGTCCCCCCCTCCACCTCCTTCACCAAAACCTGCTCACAGGGCATTCATTAATACTAGAGTCCACCACAAAATGAATGAAATAACGATGCAATGACACCTTTAAAAAAAAGTTGAGTCCTCATCTTAGTTCGCGAGTCCCGAATGCACAAGTCCGAGTCAAGTTTGAGTCATTCATGCTCGAGACGGATTCGAGTACTACAACACTGCCTTATACAATAACCCCAAACACAAAATACAAGTATTAATTACTACAAAAACACAAGGTTTAAATCAGTAACAATTATATCCAAAGCCAAAAGCCCCTAGGCTTTGGACCAAATCAGTATGATTCCCTCTACCAAATGCTGATCAATGGATGGAATACCAATCTCCACATTGTCAAATTTACAAATATCTATCACATCTCTGACCAAGAAAAGATTGTCCAATATTGGGTATAACAGGACAGTGTGGAGTGGTTGAGGTGGAGTAGACCAGTGATCTCCACAGAGCTCTGGTTACCGTACTGTACTGTTCTATACTGATCTAACCTCTGTGGAGTGGTTGAGGTGGAATAGACCAGTGTATCTGCAGCTGGATCCAAACTGTTGAAGTTACAAAGTACCAGGATGCCCACCCTGTGTGTTGTACCAGGGTCTGAGTGGAAACACTCGGACCCTCATACAAGTGTGTGTGTGTGTGTGTGTGTGTGTGTGTGTGTGTGAACAGCATGTTAATACTTGCATCTCAGTGAGAAGGGATTTTGATGGTGTAAAGGGAGGATTCGAGATTCAGGTCACATGACCAGAACTAATGATGATGGATTGGTGTGAGCTGCAGGTGTGTGTGTGTGTGTGTGTGTGTGTGTGTGTGTGTGTGTGTGTGTGTGTCTGTGTGGGTGTGTGTGTGTGTGTGTCTGTGTGTCTGTGTGTGTGTGTGTGTGTCTGTGTGTTAGCTGTGCTTTGGTTCCTCCTGGGATCTGGCCCATTTTTATAATGAATGCAGCTGTGTCACATTTATGCTTCAGCGCAACACTCAGACACACACACAGACACACACACACACACACACACACACACACACACACACATACAGAAATACACAAACAAACCATCTTTTTTTCCTAGATCTACTTCTCACCAACTCTCATTCATCACTCTCATTCATTCACAGTGTGCCGGCTGTCTGTTACTCATTTACATTTACATTTAGGGCATTCAGCAGACACTTTTATCCAAAGCGACTTACAAGTACATTTGTCAGAAGAAGGGGAAACACTTTGCTGTTAATACAGTGAAGTAGAGAATGGATTTTATGCAGAGTTCAGGTGAACTCTATCTCACAGTCTCACTCACTCTCGTTCATTCATTCACTCTGTTCAGGCTGTCTGTTACTCACTGTCTCACTCACTCATTCATTCATTCATTCATTCATTCATTCACTCTGTTCAGACTGTCTGTTACTCACTGTCTCATGTACTCTCATTCATTCATTCATTCACTCTGTCCAGGCTGTCTGTTAATCACTGCCTCACTCACTCTCATTCATTCATTCACTCTGTTCAGGCTGTCTGTTACTCACTGTCTCACTTACTCTAATTCATTCATTCACTCTGTTCAGGCTGTCTGTTACTCACTGTCTCACTCACTCTCATTCATTCATTCACTCTGTTCAGGCTGTTACTCACTGTCTCACTCACTCACTCTCATTCATTCATTCATTCATTCATTCATTCATTCACTCTGTTCAGGCTGTCTGTTACTCACTGTTTCACTCACTCTCGTTCATTCATCTTTGTTTTCTTCCTGGCTCCCTAATTTATCACTTCACATTCGCCCAGAAAGGAATGGAGTGGATACGATAGGAGACGATTGAGTAAGAGGTAATGGGTGGAGAAGACAGGAGGAGATAATGGGTGGAGAAGAGGAGAACAGTTACCTAAGAAGAGGAGATAATCTGTGGAGAAGAGGAGAACAGTTAAAAGGAGGAGATAATGGGTGGAGAAGAGAGAAGAACAGTTAAGAGGAGGAGATAATGGGTGCAGAAGAGGAGAACAGTTAAGAGGAGGAGATAATGTGTGGAGAAGAGGAGAACAGTTAAGAGGAGGAGATAATGGGTGGAGAAGAGGAGAACAGTTAAGAGGAGGAGATAATGGGTAGAGAAGAGGAGAACAGTTCTCTAAGAGGAGGAGATAATGTGTGGAGAAGAGGAGAACAGTTAAGAGGAGGAGATAATGGGTAGAGAAGAGGAGAACAGTTATCTAAGAGGAGGAGATAATGTGTGGAGAAGAGGAGAACAGTTAAGAGGAGGAGATAATGGGTAGAGAAGAGGAGAACAGTTCTCTAAGAGGAGGAGATAATGTGTGGAGAAGAGGAAAACAGTTAAGAGGAGGAGATAATGGGTAGAGAAGAGGAGAACAGTTCTCTAAGAGGAGGAGATAATGGGTGGAGAAGAGAGGGGAACAGTTATCTAGGAGCAGCAGATAATGTGTGGAGAAGAGGAGAACAGTTGAGAGGAGGAGAGGAGGACATATTTTTCTCTTCAAGGTTGCGCATTTATTTTAACCCCTGTTTACATTCCAATAAACCTTTTCTGTGGTTGGGCAGTTTGATTACCTGTAGTTGGTGATGTGTTGTACAGTTGTTTGTACACTTGCCTGTAGAGGTACCTGTGCAGGTGGGTTACCTCTAGTGTGTTCACATGCGCAGGTAGTTCTAGGTATGTGTACATGTACCTTTAGAGGAAAGACCAAATCCAAACCCACCACCTTGAATGGAAGGAGCGTGTGTGTGTGTGTGTGTGTGAACAGTATGTTAATACTCGCTTCAGTGAGAAGTGATTTGGATTGTGTGACTTGGCTTAAAATCAGCTTTGTTTCATGAGTTGGGAATGATTGATTTTTTTTTAGCTGTCTGAAATTGTGTAGCTTGTTTGTTTCGGTGTGTGTGTGTGTGTGTGTGTGTGTGTGTGTGTGTGTGTTTGTGTGTGTGTGTGTGTGTGTGTGTGTGTGTGTGTGTGTGTGTGTGTGTGTGTGTGTGTGTGTGTGTGTGTGTGTGTGTGTGCGCGTGCGTGCGTGTGCATATGCATGCATGTGTGTGTGTGTATGCTTGTCTGCACTTGCATGCCTTCTTGGCTATTTTTACCACGTTTCTCTTCCCTGTCATTATCCTCCTGTCTGGCTGTGAGCACTCTGTTGCTTGTATTGAAAGCTGTTAAATGTTTGAGAGATTCAATGTCATTTTAAGTGAAGAAAATTGTAATGAATTCAAGTGTTAGTCGGTGCTGTTCTGTCTCATAGTCAAATATAATTCAATCTGCATATGGGGGAGGATATTTTGGTGGCTAGGGTACTGGATTCGATGCAAACCAGACAAAATATCCTGGATTTGATCTATAATGCCAGTGGTTCTCATGTAGGCATCCTTGAAGTAATCCTTGTGAAACCCTCAGCCCTACCTGCTCCTTAATGACAGCTATCTACGCTGCAGTTCCCTGTAGAGACGTGTCCACCAATACCTAAGGTAGTAAAATGGCATCCTTGTCACACTCAACCACAGTTTTATGAATTCTTGATGGCCGCCAGAGGCAGTGCTTAAAGCTAGTGTAGGCCACTCATTTTAGAAACATTTATGTCGTATTTGTTAACATTCTCTCTCACGTTGTGACATCACTAAAAGAAATGCTCAGAGAAGCATTTCTTTTCTTTGGGTGGGGGGGGGTTACATGTAACAGTCAGTTAGGGGTGGGGGACATATATAACAGTCAGTTAGGGGTCGGGGGTATATATAACAGTTAGGGGTGGGGGGTATATATAACAGTCATTTAGGGGTGGGGGGTATATATAACAGTTAGGGGTTATATATAACAGTCAGTTAGGGTGGGGGTTATATATAACAGGGGTGGGGTTTATATGTAACAGTTAGGGGTGGGGGTTATATATAACAGTCAGTTAGGGTGGGGGTTATATATAACAATCAGCTAGGGGTGGGGGGTATATATAACAGTTAGGGGTTATATATAACAGACAGTTAGGGTGGGGGTTATATATAACAGTCAGTTAGGGTGGGGGCTATATATAACAGTCAGTTAGGGTGGGGGTTATATATAACAGTCAGTTAGGGGTGGGGGTTATATATAACAGTCAGTTAGGGTGGGGGTTATATATAACAGGGGTGGGGGTTATATGTAACAGTTAGGGGTGGGGGTTATATAACAGATAGTTAGGGGTGGGGGTTATATATACCAGTCAGTCAGGGTGGGGGTTATATATAACAGGGGTGGGGGTTATATATATAACAGTCAGTTAGGGTGGGGGTTATATATAACAGTCAGTTAGGGGTGGGGGTTATATATAACAGTCAGTTAGGGGTGGGGTTTATATATACCAGTCAGTCAGGGTGGGGGTCATATATAACAGGGGTGGGGGTTATATGTAACAGTTAGGGGTGGGGGTTATATATAACAGTCAGTTAGGGGTGGGGGTTATATATAACAGGGGTGGGGGTTATATGTAACAGTTAGGGGTGGGGTTTATATATACCAGTCAGTCAGGGTGGGGGTTATATATAACAGGGGTGGGGGTTATATGTAACAGTTAGGGGTGGGGGTTATATATAACAGTCAGTTAGGGGTGGGGGTTATACGTAACAGTCAGTCAGGGTGGGGGTTAAATATAACAGGGGTTGGGGGAATATGTAACAGTTAGGGGTGGGGGTTGGGTGGGCCGTCCCACAGCATGCTTCTCACTGATGGGGGGCGTGGCTTGTGTGGGCCGTCCCACAGCATGCTACTCGCTGGTGGGGGGCGTGGCTTGTGTGGGCCGTCCCACAGCATGCTACTCACTGGTGGGGGTGGCAGCAGCTCAGTGGATAGAGCGGGTCGTCCATTACAGGTTCTTGAGATATTCACCTGTTTGTGTCTCAACATGTTTGTATTATCACATTTGCATAGGTCTACACTGGGATTTATGGTTTTTATTTGGATATTCCGCCTAACCCTACCTCTATAAAGACCTCTTTGCTTTACTTCACCTTATTGGTGTCAGATTTAGACCTGGTATCATCAGATGCTGTGCTTTGCTGCTGAGCACCTGATGATGATGCTGCTCACTCTAAAACATGACATTTATTTCAGCCAGACATCAAACCTTCCATTTCTAGCTTTATTCCCCTTCACCCTAACCCTGCCTGTCTAAGGGCTCTGAGGGCTCTGAGGGCTCTGAGGGCTCTGAGGGCTCTGAGGACTCTGAGGACTCTGAGGGCTCCCAGGACTCTGAGGGCTCTGAGGACTCTGAGGGCTCTGAGGACTCTGAGGGCTCTGAGGGCTCTGAGGGCTCTGAAGGCTCCCAGGACTCTGAGGGCTCTGAAGGCTCCCAGGACTCTGAGGGCTCTGAAGGCTCTGAGGACTGAGGGCTCCGAGGACTCTGAGGGCTCTGAGGGCTCCCAGGGCTCTGAGGACTCTGAGGGCTCTGAGGGCTCTGAGGGCGGTAGGGAGACGGCTGTGAACACCGTCCCACACGGTGGCCGTCTCCACGCTCGGAGGCCCTGAGTGTCCAGCTCTCTTGAAGGATGTGTTCAATTCCAACACTATGAAATAAAGGAAATGCATCTCAGAATGAGAGTTCTAAAAAGGAGGAGGGAGGTGTTATCTCCATGGTTACAGCCCGTGGCACCTTTGTTCTGCTTTCAGAGTGAGGGAGAGCTGGAGTAAGAGAGAAAGGTGAGAAGGAGAGGTTAGAGAGGGATTTGGCAAGAAGAGATGTTAGTTAGCGATCATTTGGAGAGAGAGGTTAGAGAGAGATAAGTCAGATAGAGAGCGAGACCTCGGTTACACTTGTCATTTCAATGAGACTTTTGTGATTGGATCCGCCAGATAGGAACACAGATCCTGATATGAACCGGCCAGAACGGCGGATATACTGAGACTCTGTTAGACTGGAAGGTGAGAGGGGGGGGGGCATGCGGTTAATGACCACAGACAGGAATCGAACCTGGTGACTGTCATAAGGACTGGGCCTGAAAGCGGCCTGCTCCCCAACATCACAGTTCACAGTGTTCCCGCGTGGTTCCCCTTCAGCTCATGGAACTGGAACACAGAACTATGTGAATCAAGTCCAAAAGTGTTTCAAATCAAAGTATTGTATGTATCAATGACATATTTATTATATATATCTACATCTTTCTAAATCTATGTATTAATTTATCTACAGGTCCATGTATGTATGTGTATGTGTATATTCGTATATACAGTACAGGGCTGTAGTACTCAAGTCCGGTCTTGGAGTCGAATCCGGCTTGTCTCGGTCTCTGCCACTGGTCTTGCCAAACATGGCTTTTGGTCTCGACTGAGTCTAGGTGTCTTTATTGTTTAGAGCACCGGTCACTCGATAACCAATCACACACTAGCTTATTCTCACATGCCCTGCATCTGCGTGCCCTGCCAAAGTAACATTATTGTCATTCTGTTTCATTGATTCACTCTGACAAACCATGTCCGCCAATTCTGCCAGAATAAAATACGACTTGTTTCTTCTGTCCTGGACTCGGTCTTGACTGGGACTCGAATATCTTTGGACTCGGTCGGGTCTTGGACTGGAACCTCTTTGCACTCTTTCTTGACTTGGTCTCAACTCGTCCTGGTCTTGGACTTGTCTTGAACTCAACAAAGATGGTCTTGACTACAGCCCTGTTACAGTATAAATGTATATATACTGTATTTGTGTGTGTGTGTGTGTGTGTGTGTGTGTATATATATATATGGCTCTGTGTCTATATATCTCCCTCTATATTTCCCTCTAGCTCTATAGAGCTGTCTTCTGTAGGTGTATTTTTAGGTCTGCTTCAGGCAGGTGTTGATGGGTGTTTTCTTGTGGGTGTGATGTGCAGTAGTTTGAGGACTGCTGGGAGAACCAGGGGAGAACTATCTATAGATGATATATGAATGGCACTGAACTCTGAAGGACCCTGCGTTCGTACCTCACCAAATCCAAACACCTTTTAAAGAATCAGTGCAAATCTTAACAGCTTGATGGAAACTGCGTGGTCAGTTTTAATAAATGTTAACAGATATGTCTTGTATATGCTTTTGAATACATTTGTATTGCTGAAGCCACAGTTATTTTGTTTTAAATATATTTGTAATGGTATTTCAGAATAGATCAGGAACTGTGAAGGGTTATATTTGTATAGCTGCTAAAAATTAAAAACGATCAAGTCTAGCGATGTTCAAATTGCTAGTAAGTTTTGTACAGGTCCAAGTGTGTCTGGGATGCTGCTTCTGGTCGTATGTGTTGTTGGTAAACAAATGGATTCATATCAATTGTCAGATAGTTTTAAGTGTATGAGAGCCATGAGCATGTTCAGCTTCTGCCTCTGAATGGCTCCATGGTCTGTGAATACAGCGAGTAGGTCTGAATGAGGCTCCATGGTCTGTGAATACAGCGAGCAGGTCTGAATGGGGCTCCATGGTCTGTGAATACAGCGAGTAGGTCTGAATGGGGCTCCATGGTCTGTGAATACAGCGAGTAGGTCTGAATGGGGCTCCATGGTCTGTGAATACAGCGAGTAGGTCTGAATGGGGCTCCATGGTCTGTGAATACAGCGAGTAGGTCTGAATGGGGCTCCATGGTCTGTGAATACAGCGAGCAGGTCTGAATGGGGCTCCATGGTCTGTGAATACAGCGAGCAGGTCTGAATGGGGCTCCATGGTCTGTGAATACAGCGAGTAGGTCTGAATGGGGCTCCATGGTCTGTGAATACAGCGAGTAGGTCTGAATGGGGCTCCATGGTCTGTGAATACAGCGAGTAGGTCTGAATGGGGCTCCATGGTCTGTGAATACAGCGAGTAGGTCTGAATGGGGCTCCATGGTCTGTGAATACAGCGAGTAGGTCTGAAAGCCCAGAGCACAGAGAGCAGGGATTTCGGTTCATATTTCTAGCATGACAAAAAATAAATAGGATCACAGTGTTTGAACGGAGAAAAGCCCACAGAATAATGTGGTCGTGATGTATTTGTTCTCCTAATTTCAGACAGGACTCAAGTCTGCTGTGGCCACACAAATTGGAAAACATTATTTTGTGTCTGTCCCATCATGGCCTGCATGACCTTCAGAGTGAGACGAAGAGGAGGTGTCTGTCTGTCTGTCAGATGTGTGTGCATACCCATGTGTGTGTGTGTGCAGATCTGAATGTGTATCATTGGTGTGTGTGTGTGTGTGTGTGTGTGTGTGTGTGTGCAGGTCCGAGTGTATCAG
This sequence comes from Urophycis tenuis, assembly GCA_036785325.1. Lineage (NCBI taxonomy): Eukaryota > Metazoa > Chordata > Actinopteri > Gadiformes > Phycidae > Urophycis > Urophycis tenuis. The sequence goes on from JAXIVH010000043.1 coordinate 582,369, forward strand.
TGGTGTGAGTGTGTGTGTGTGTGTGTGTGTGTGTGTGTGTGTTCAGGTCCGAGTGTATCAGTGGTGTGAGTGTGTGTGTGTGTGTGCAGGTCGAAGTGTATCAGTGGTGTGTGTGGGTGTGTGTGTGTGTACAGGTGGGAGTGTGTATGAGTGGTGTGTTTCTGATTATTTCAATGACTACAGTGGTTGGGCTGGGTTGCGTCCTCCATGTGAGTCTATGCTTATATGATGCCTGACTGCTGTATTCAGCATGTCTCACATGTTTCACCTCGTCTAAGAGACACCATGAGATAGAACTAGAGAGGGGAGGGGCTCACAGCTCGGAGACGATTTGGCCTCGTTTTTTAATCTCATGACCCGGTGCAACAATGCCCCCTATTGGTTGAACAGAGTTTCACCTTTCTTAGGTAACTACTGTTTCACCCACCTGTGGACCGTCACACCACCTCTGTGATCAAACCTCACATTATTACATTAGAGCCCTTATTTAAATACTACAGTATATCGGGTTTGGCCGAAGGATGCAAAGGAAACATCCAATGCATGTGCTGCTTGAGAAGCGATGAGTTCTGTGTGTTTCTTCATGTTGAAGCCCAGTGAGTCATGGCTGACCAGTGTGTCGGTGGGGGGTGAGGCTTCATCAGCAGGCCTCATGTCAAAAGTCACGCCCACCGCTGCTGTGCATTCATGTGTGTGTGGGGGGCCGTGTGTAGCAATTAGCCAATCAGAGGTCGTTATTTAAAGAGGCGGCCGTTGTCGTGGCCATGTTGTGGTAATTAACAGAGCAAGGAACCAGTTGAAAGTGTTGTTCTCACCGCCCATCTCCTCCGTTTAAAAGATGCATACTTGCTATGAGGAAGCAGGGAAAGGTGTCTCATTGAGTTTGTGATTTGCACAGATTTACATCAGAAGTACATGTTGTACATGTTTTATCCTAAGCTAGGGCAATTTGGAGAAACCAGCCAGAGTGAGATTTTAAGTTTAAATGTTAAGTGCAATGTTTTAAGTATCAAACTCAAAGAATCCCACCCCTCACTTTCGGCCTCCCTCCAAAGCCACTCCCCCAAAACACATGATTAGCTGGCTAGCTATAGCACAGTGCTGCCTAGCCTTGTGGAAGACTGCAGGTGTGTACACAGAGTGCGTGCAGGTAGCCAGGCATCACATCATTTCCTGTACAGAAACCTGAAGTCACCTCCACCAATGAGCTCCTGGCATCAAACCGCTTGAGTCCGTTGACCAGTGGACTCAATGGAGGGGTTGATTCCCAGCAGAAGGTTCTGGGTTTGATCCCCAATGTATGCAGTCTGCTTGTTGGCATCCTTAAACAAGATGCCCTTGCCACTGCCTGCTGGTTCTCCTACCAATAGTTAGCCTGTCATCACATGGCAGGTAGGGGATCATCTTGCTACAGGATGCTGACAAATAGGGGACATTGGGCCTATTTATTCCGGCACTATTTATGTCCTTAGTGACATGGTTCCTGACACAAGTCTTCTATTTCCAAATGATCAGGTCAAACCAGTCCAAATCCTTCTGCCTGTCTGTCTCCCTGCCTCCCTCCATCCATATGTCTGTCTGTCCACCCTGCCAGGTACTACAGCGCAACCATCCTTCAGATGTCTGGTATCCGTGACGACCGCATGGCCATCTGGCTGTCGTGGCTGACCGCACTCACCAACTTCCTGTTCACGCTGCTGGGGGTGTGGCTTGTGGAGCGCGTGGGCCGCAGGAAGCTGACCTTGGGCAGCCTGATGGGTAAGACGCAACTCTTGGTGATGTGATTATTGATCATTGATTGTACTGCAACTGGGAAATACACCTATGGAGAAAAACACTTGGAGCTAGAGAAATACAACTGTATATAATAAATTAGATATGGATTGTATACTTTTGTATGTATATCTTAAAAATTGATTCAAGGTTTGCATTGATTTCTGTAGCTATGTTAGCTTTGAATTGTAGGAATTGAGTGATTGCTACGCAGTAGCTCCCTGAGACTGTTGATGTCCCTGGATTATATGATGAGATTTTTGATTGATGGTTATTGATTATTGATCGTACAGCAACTAAGAAACACGCTTCTGAGTTATGATGTCACATCCATCAGTGTTGCGTTTACTTCCAGTTAAACAGTTAAATTTGTCTGGAAAACACCACCATTACATTGGTCTGATGGCTCCAAACAATAGTCAAGCTACAATTCTTTATGGTGGACATCAGTGTCAACTCACCACTCAGTAGTGTTCTGTCTGGGGTTAGGTACTAAACAGCTGGTGTTCTGTCTGGGGTTAGGTACTAAACAGCTGGTGTTCTGTCTGGGGTTAGATATGACATAGCTGACGTTCTGTTGGCAGGAACATGCGTAAGCTTGGTTCTGCTGGCAGTGGGCTTCCTCCTCTCAGCCCAACACACGCCCCCCGTGACCTTTCACCCCTCTGACCCCGCCTTGGCCAACTCCACCTGCGTCAAGTACCAGTGAGTAGAGCTCGCCATGCTCGCCGCTGTCTGGTTTTCCTGTCCTGTCTTCACCTAATACACCTTCATCCACATGAGAGGAATCATAGCAGAACTTCATCATAGCAGAGCGTAGACAATATATTGGCTCTCATTTAAATGCATATTTGATTTGGACACTGATAAAGAGTCTTTATTAAAAATGTTATTCAGACTGAGAGTGCAAGATGGTCTTGTCATTTCACATGCTCTGATACCAAGCAGCACTTTCAGCTGTGACTCAGGTGTGAAAACACCCTAAAGCTCCGAGGAGGCAGTGACAGGCTTTGCTTGTAAGCCATCGCGCGGCTAGGCCATCAAGACAGCTGCTAACCAGTGGCCATGTCAAAGCCACGTTAGCATATTGCTCGCTATCTTCCTTCACATCCCATTGACTGGTGATAGGGATCATGTCTTTACTTGTTTGGGATACATACGCTGATATTTGTATCACAATGCAACACGCCTTGAATGTGTACAATTGATGTACAATTGGCATTACATTGATTGCATATATCATTGTGATTCCTCATGTCATTTGTATGTTTCCATTTTTTATGTACATTGACGTGTGTTGAAGGATTTAAGTTCAGTAGAATTCCTAGCGATGCAGAAGCCTGAGAATGAAGGCTTAAAGAATTGGGTCTAACATTTTTAATATCAGTGACTTAAGGTTAGCTGCTGAAGAGTAACAGATTTGTAAGTGTTTTTCGGGTGAATTATTCCTTTGTTGATGTCACACTACAGAACAGTACAGGGCAAAACATGATTGTTTGGTTGGGACTGACAGGCCCCAGCTCTGTTGATTGATTAAATGACTGAATGAATGATTTGTTGGTTGACCGTTGGGTGAGTGTATTGATCCAGCACACAGACAAACCATCTCTTACCAGCTATGTCTGTCATAGAGGACATCAGTTCAACAAGCTCTCTCTCGCTCGCACACACACGCACAATTAGTGACTCACATCTCTTCCTGTTTTTCAAAACAGCACGATTAAAACTCAATCACTGCCTGTCTGCGTGTCTGTCTCGCTGCCTGTGTCATTTCTACCAATGTGTGTCTGTTTCTGTCTCTTTCTCATTCTAAAACTAATACTTAGACTAAATAATTAGAGACAGATAAGAATTGTGTCCCAGCCTCATCTGTCCATTCTGTATAGCAGTGGGTGGGCTCAAGCCTGGCCAATCACAAAGGGACAACACTAATCTCTTCTCCCCTCTACCTGCAGGATGTGTGAGCAGTGCATGCTGGATCCCGGCTGTGGCTTCTGTTACCGTGACAACAGCTCCACACTCTTCGCCTCCTCCTGCGTGCCAGTCAACATGGTGTCCACTGAGCGAGCTGCATGGGGCAGGCAAGTCACATGGTGGGGGGGCGGAGTCAGGGCAGGTGACTCACATGGGGGGGTGGGGGAGTCAGGGCAGGTGACTCACATGGGGGGGTGGGGGAGTCAGGGCAGGTGACTCACATGGGGGGGTGGGGGAGTCAGGGCAGGTGACTCACATGGGGGGGGGGGGGGGGTTTGAGTCAGGGCAGGCGAGACACATGGTGGGGGGGCGGAGTCAAGGTAGATGACTCACATGGTGGGGGGGTGGAGTCAAGGTAGATGACTCACATGGTGGGGGGGTGGAGTCAGGGCAGATGACTCATGGTGGGGGGGCGGAGTCAGGGCAGATGACTCACATGGTGGGGGGGTGGAGTCAGGGCAGATGACTCACATGATGGGGGGGTGGAGTCAGGGCAGATGACTCACATGGTGTGGGGGGGGGCGGAGTCAGGGCAGAATACTCACATGGTGGGGGGGCAGAGTCATGGCCACTGAGTCACATGATGGAGAACAGAGTCAGGGCAGCTGAGTCACATGGTGGGAGGGGAGTCAGTGTAGGTGAGTCACATGGTGGGAGGCGAGTCAGTGTAGGTGAGTCACATGGTGGGAGGCGAGTCAGTGTAGGTGAGTCACATGGTGGGGGTGGAGTCAGTGTAGGTGAGACACATGGTGGGGGTGGAGTCAGTGTAGGTGAGTCACATGGTGGGGTGGAGTCAGTGTAGGTGAGTCACATGGTGGGGTGGAGTCAGTGTAGGTGAGTCACATGGTGGGGTGGAGTCAGTGTAGGTGAGTCTCATGGTGGGGTGGAGTCAGTGTAGGTGAGTCACATGGTGGGAGGGGAGTCAACCTGCTTTATTGTGTAATTTAGGGAATTCATTTCAAATACATCCTATATGTAAAAAAAGTATTGCATGTGCCGGAAGGTAGTGACGGTGGTGTGGTGGATCAGTATGTGAACTGCACGCCAGCGACCGGTGTTCATATCTTGCCTGTCCATCATCATGCCTTTTAACCCATCTAGATTGGGTGCTAGCACGACCGTCCGAACATGGGTACAAGTAAGAAATAAGCACACACAAAAAAAACATAATTTCCCAGCTTGAGAACAATAAATTTCTATTCTATTCTATTATATTCCAAAAACATAATTCAATGTGGTAAGTTTAAAGCATACATTTAAATAATTTCAGGTGAATGTAGCCTATGATTTGCAATAGGCTAGGCTCTAACCTTTCATCTGATGGTGATTACCTGTAGCAAATAAGAAAAAAACTCGCAAAACACCACTAGGAGGCGGCGCTCAGCTTTAAGTAGCTGATCTAATGGGAAAGTTAGCTGAAAACCTCCTCCCGACCAGGTTTGGTTGCGAGCATAAGTTACCATGGTGATATAGCGACGCTAAAAGAGAGCCACTTTCGTATGACAGGCTTTGAGCGCAACATACCTGGCTAACTCTCTAATGGAGGTTGGTAGTACACCCCCCAGGTCTGGAGAACAGTGTGTTGTCAGTACTGTCACGTCCGTGCCCCACCGAGTTGACCATAAAGCACACACTCCTCCTCTGCTCCTGCCTGGTTCCTGGCTCCTGTGGTGCCGGTGGGTAGTGAATCCCGTCTGGTGTGGTCGTATGGAGCCGTGTCTCAGGGAACGCCAGGACGCAGCAGCTACCGTGGGGCTGATCGCTGATCCCAGCGTGTAGTTCACCTAGCTCGTTGTCTGAAGGCTGGACGCTAGCCAGGAGGATACTGGGGAGAGGTGGTTTGAAGTACCGTCTCCGAGTTCTGCAGAGTGTCCTGGCTTATGTGCCTTGTTGGTTCTTCCGGCAGTGTCTGTAAACAGTGGTGTGTTTGTAAACAGTGGTGAGTTTGTAAACAGCTGTGTGTTTGTAAACAGTGGTGTGTTTGTAAACATTGGTGTGTTTGTAAACAGCGGTGTGTTTGTAAACAGGGGTGAGTTTGTAAACAGTGGTGTGTTTGTAAACAGCGGTGTGTTTGTAAACAGGGGTGAGTTTGTAAACAGCGGTGTGTTTGTAAACAGCGGTGAGTTTGTAAACAAAGCGGCGGCAGAACAAAGGGGGCACCGCGCAGACTTTGGGACGTAGAAAGACGTCCACAGTCCGAGTCAAACTATTCCAATGGGAGACGTAGCGGTGTGTCCCGGTCAGTATGGTGCAGTATCCATCACAAAGACCTTTCAACAACAGACCTTTGACGTAGGAGCCGAGCCCTGGTCAGTGTGGCCGTACTCGGCGCACCAGAAGAAGAAACTAAACGTACATCATGTTTGATGGCCCTGAGTCCACTCCCACCAACCGTGTGTATTTCCTTCCCAGGTGCTCCAACTCCAGCCAGGGGAGAGAGCAGACCTACTGGGCCTACAACTACTGCCCCACTCCCTACTCCTGGCTGGTGCTGCTGGGGCTGCTGCTCTACCTGGCTGCCTTCGCCCCCGGTGGGTCCTCACACACACCGACACACACCTGCACACACACACACACACACACACACACACACACACACACACACACCTGCACACACACACACACACACACACACACCTGCACACACACACACACACACACCTGCACACACAGACACACACACACACACACACACACACACACACACACACACACACACACACACACACACACACACCTGCACACACAGACACATACACACACACACACACACCTGCACACACACACACACACACACACACACCTGCACACACACACACACACACACACACACCTGCACACACACACACACCTGCACACACACACACACACACACACACACACCTGCACACACACACACACACACACACACACACCTGCACACACACACACACACACACACCTGCACACACAGACACACACACACACACACACACACACACACACACACACACACCTGCACACACAGACACATACACACACACACACACACCTGCACACACACACACACACACACACACACCTGCACACACACACACACACACACACCTGCACACACACACACACCTGCACACACACACACACACACACACACACCTGCACACACACACACACACACACACACACACACCTGCACACACGGACACATACACACACACACACCTGCACACACGGACACATACACACACACACACACACACACACCTGCACACACACACACACACACACACCTGCACACACACACACACACACACCTGCACACACGGACACATACACACACACACACACACACACACACACACACCTGCACACACACACACACACACCTGCACACACACACACACCTGCACACACAGACACACACACCTGCACACACGGACACATACACACACACACACACACACACACACACACACACACCTGCACACACAGACACATACACACACACACACACACCTGCACACACACACACACACACACACACACACACCTGCACACACACACACACACACACACACACACACACACACACACACACCTGCACACACACACACACACACACACACACACACACACACACACCTGCACACACACACACACACACACACCTGCACACACACACACACACACCTGCACACACACACACACACACACCTGCACACACACACACACACACACACACACACCTGCACACACGGACACATACACACACACACACACACACACACACACACACACCTGCACACACACACACACCTGCACACACACACACACACACACACACACACACACACACACACACCTGCACACACACACACACACACACACACCTGCACACACGGACACATACACACACACACACACACCTGCACACACACACACACACACACACACACACACACACACACACACACACACCTGCACACACACACACACACACCTGCACACACACACACACACACACACACACCTGCACACACAGACACATACACCTGCACACCAGGACACTGTGCATGCTCGGTTCACCTTTTTGAGAGTCTGAGTATTATGAGGAAAAAAAAACTATTTGTGTTATTGTGTCCTTACACCCTTCCTCGCTCTCATGTAGTCTCCTCTCTCTCTCCCTCTCCCTCTCTCTCCCTCCCTCTCCCTCCCTCTCAGGCATGGGCCCGATGCCCTGGACCATAAACTCAGAGATCTATCCTCTGTGGGCGCGTGGCACAGGAAACGCCTGCTCAGCAGGGGTCAACTGGTCCTTCAATGTCCTCGTCTCCCTCACCTTCCTGCACACCGCCCAGCTCCTCACCTACTACGGTACAGCAGAACTGCATTTCCCATCATGCACTAGGATTGGTTATGTTGTGTTGGTAGTCCAAGGGTAGGCCAGTTAACCCTCGAGGTAGAACCTTAACTATCAATCACGCTAAAGTGGACCAGAATTAAATGATTTCTATATCAAAATCCCTCAGAGGGATGTCTTGTAGATGGGCTGGTTTCGTAAGCAACTTGAGAAATGTTTTGATGGACTAAATCGCTGAAGTAATAAGTTACATAGTGCAGGTTTAAGGGATTGAGGTATTGCTCTAAGTGTGGCTAACCCAAGGTATAGAGTTAAAGTTACATTTGGTTAAGGCTAGTTACTGGTCTAAGTGTGGCTAACTCAAGGTATAGAGTTAAAGTTAAATATGGTTAAGGCTAGTTACTGGTCTAAGTGTGGCTAACTCAAGGTATAGAGTTAAAGTTAAATATGGTTAAGGCTAGTTACTGGTCTAAGTGTGGCTAACTCAAGGTATAGAGTTAAAGTTACATATGGTTAAGGCTAGTTACTGGTCTAAGTGTGGCTAACTCAAGGTATAGAGTTAAAGTTACATATGGTTAAGGCTAGTTACTGGTCTAAGTGTGGCTAACTCAAGGTATAGAGTTAAAGTTAAATATGGTTAAGGCTAGTTACTGGTCTAAGTGTGGCTAACTCAAGGTATAGAGTTAAAGTTACATATGGTTAAGGCTAGTTACTGGTCTAAGTGTGGCTAACTCAAGGTATAGAGTTAAAGTTACATATGGTTAAGGCTAGTTACTGGTCTAAGTGTGGCTAACTCAAGGTATAGAGTTAAAGTTACATATGGTTAAGGCTAGTTACTGGTCTAAGTGTGGCTAACTCAAGGTATAGAGTTAAAGTTACATATGGTTAAGGCTAGTTACTGGTCTAAGTGTGGCTAACTCAAGGTATAGAGTTAAAGTTACATATGGTTAAGGCTAGTTACTGGTCTAAGTGTGGCTAACTCAAGGTATAGAGTTAAAGTTACATATGGTTAAGGCTAGTTACTGGTCTAAGTGTGGCTAACTCAAGGTATAGAGTTAAAGTTACATATGGTTAAGGCTAGTTACTGGTCTAAGTGTGGCTAACTCAAGGTATAGAGTTAAAGTTACATATGGTTAAGGCTAGTTACTGGTCTAAGTGTGGCTAACTCAAGGTATAGAGTTAAAGTTACATATGGTTAAGGCTAGTTACTGGTCTAAGTGTGGCTAACCCAAGGTATAGAGTTAAAGTTACATATGGTTAAGGCTAGTTACTGGTCTAAGTGTGGCTAACCCAAGGTATAGAGTTAAAGTTACATATGGTTAAGGCTAGTTACTGGTCTAAGTGTGGCTAACTCAAGGTATAGAGTTAAAGTTACATATGGTTAAGGCTAGTTACTGGTCTAAGTGTGGCTAACTCAAGGTATAGAGTTAAAGTTACAGTTATAGTTTCCCACCCTGGTTGTGTGGTTTATACACAGACGGAACAGAAGGAGGGAGATCAAGTCACTTTTCTTTGTCTGATATGAGCATGAGGTATTTTGTGTTGTCATCTGGTATGGATCAGGACTTTAGTTACCTATTGAGGCCTAATTTAGTTCTTAATAATAACTTTGAGAAATGCTTATGATGGTCTTTAAGGCTTAACATTTTTACAGTACAGTGTGTCCAAATCTGTGTGAGCATGTTCTCCTGGTATGAGTACTGCAGAATGATGACAGTGTACCTGGGCTTCAGCTGGGTGTTAGTGTCCAGAGTACTGTCTCTCCATCTGAACATGTAAACCTTCCTGTTGAATTACCCTGTACTGTCTCTCCATTTGAGCATGTAAACCTTCCTGTTGAATTACCCTGTACTGTCTCTCCATTTGAACATGTAAACCTTCCTGTTGAATTACCCTGTACTGTCTCTCCATTTGAGCATGTAAACCTTCCTGTTGAATTACCCTGTACTGTCTCTCCATTTGAGCATGTAAACCTTCCTGTTGAATTACCCTGTACTGTCTCTCCATTTGAGCATGTAAACCTTCCTGTTGGATTACCCTGTACTGTCTCTCCATTTGAGCATGTAAACCTTCCTGTTGGATTACCCTGTACTGTCTCTCCATTTGAGCATGTAAACCTTCCTGTTGAATTACCCTGTACTGTCTCTCCATTTAAGCATGTAAACCTTCCTGTTGAATTACCCTGTACTGTCTCTCCATTTAAGCATGTAAACCTTCCTGTTGAATTACCCTGTACTGTCTCTCCATTTGAGCATGTAAACCTTCCTGTTGAATTACCCTGAGCGCCAAGAGCAAACGGATCTTGTTTGCTCTGTCTGACCCCACATATAAAATACAATAAATAATAAATAAGGCATAACACCAAGAAGGATCGATATGCTGGCCGTTCAACACCATTGTTTTGTTAATGCAAACACCAGCTGACATTTAAACAGGTTCTTAGATTCAAATAGATTGCTGTTATTATTATTCGATTTTTAATGAACTTGTGTATTGATAGTAAGTTACACTACCCGCCCCCCCGCCTCATTTTTCTCTCTCTCTCTCTTCTCTCCCTCTCTCTCTCTCTCTTTCTCTCTCTCTCTCTCTCTCTCTCTCTCTCTCTCTCTCTCTCTCTCTCTCTCTCTCTCTCTCTCTCTCTCTCTCTCTCTCTCCCTCTCTGTCTCTCTCCCCCTCCTCTCCACAGGGGTCTTCTTCCTCTATGCCTGCACTGCGTCTCTGGGCGTGGTGTTTGTGTATGCGGTGGTCCCAGAGACGAAGGGCCGGCGCCTGGAGGAGGTGGAGGCTCTGTTCGAGGCCCGCCTCTGCTCCTGTGGCGCCACCGAGTCGGACCAGGGCCGACAGGTGGAGTACATCCGGGTCAAGGGGTCAAACTACCACCTGTCGGACAACGAGGCCTCGGACGTGGATTAGCGCGCCCGTTTGTTTTTGTTTTTTTAGGGTCACAAAGGAGGTGTGTGGGGTCCACTTTCTTCTGAACCATGTATTCACCTGTGGGTTCTTTATTTATCAGCAGAAAGCACTGAGCCAGTGAGAGGCCAGAGGGGGAGAGACAGAGAGAAACATAGATACGTATTGGACCGATCCTGTATTGTTTGGTGAGTGTTTTTGCCACACAACATGGTTTTAATCAAGTGACTGTGATTTCAGAGCCAGTTGTGATATCATAAATGAATCACCTCCTTATAAAGGCCATATCTGTGTACCAACGAGTGGCCATCATCAAAGAGTCAGCTTCGTCGACATGGTTTGTGTGTAGTCAGACAGCGTTAACAATCTCACAGCTATGTGGAACAGCCAGAGACTTGAGAGTTGCTTGCATCGATAATCCATCAATTCGATCATGTTTTATATTAAATTCTGAATAAATAAATGAAATAGATGACTTCATGACTCTGAAGTCGACTCCACACAACAGCTTGAATCTGTAATTATGCGAGGGGCACAGAAAAGACAGAATACTCGTATTAGTTTGATACATACCATGATAACATGAGCATACTACTGCCTGGTGTGGTTTGTGTGGTTGCAGCAGTCTAGAAACCAATGCTTCTTCTGTCCTCCCTCTCTGAAAACGATCATGGCTGAACCAACAGACAGAATGAACAGAGGCCAGGCTTATCTTTCAATATGTTCACAGTAAGGTGGTGAAGGGATTACAAGAGCAGGAGTCCAACTAGTGATTGTGAACGCAACAGTCCTATATTTACAGACCAACAGAACTATAAGTGCTTTAAAGTGAAAGTGGACCTACTGTTGTAGAGTTAATACAGGGTGAGTTGGACCACGGCAGCGTTGTGATGCTGTGGTAGGACCGTCTTGTGAGGAGCCTTCCAGTGATGTGTCTCTGAATGGCTCCTCACACCGTAAAGGCTGGGTTATGCTTCATTTATGCTTCCACGGCGACGCAACGCTGGGGGGTTGCGGACCCTTTACGTCCTTGACGTGCACCTCCCAAAAATCCTAGACGCGCGTCGAGGCGATGCAACCCCAACACAGCGGCTTTGGCTGTGATTGGTCCGCGAACTACATTCACTGGAGATCGCTTTTACGGTTTCCACTCATAAACACTGCCACGGTGTGATAAATGCTCCGACTGATTGGCGACAACATATATATATATAACTTTTGCCTTCATTTCTGTAAACTTTTTTTTTACTCGCTAGTAATCCGTATGTAATGACCAGAATGGTCATTCTGGTCCCTCTACCGGTGTGACAATGAATTGCATTTTGACATGTAAACCCCACGTAGAACCATCACGGGCTCATGACTGCGTCCGAGCAACTGCGTGGCCATTGCGTGATCACTACGTAATCCCTACGCAGAAGCATAACCCAGCCTTTAGTGTCCATGAAGACCAAGCCTCTCTCGGACACGGACATCAAAATTAACCACTGCTAAGACGGAGCTCCACACACACCCATACACATCCACACTCACACCCATACACATCCACCCATACACATCCACACTCACACACTCACACACACCCATATACATCCACACTCACACACCCATACACACACTCACACACCCATACACATCCACCCATACACATCCACACTCACACATCCATACACATCCACACTCACACACCCACACACATCCACACTCACACACCCATACACATCCACACCCACACACACCCATACACATCCACACACACAGCTTGGCGTTGTACTGTACGTGTCCCAGAAGCCTAATCCTCAAAAGTAGGACTTTACTGCTGTTTTCTCTCACCGATGGTCTTATTTTAGCAACAGTGATGAAATGGCATAGAGCACTGTGTTGATGATCGTATACCACGTTTATGAAACAAAAGAAAAGGTTTTGGCGTTCACTGGCTCTTTAAAATATATCTTCGATGATTTTACCAGTCTTTGTAGCATTTGACGGGAATTTATTTATTTTACAAATTGATCAATTTCTGGATTGCTTGATCACTGACAGATTACGTCAATGATTGATTGATTTCAGATATTTTTACAGTATATGAAGTATTATTACAAGTTACTGAATACTGAATATATATATATGTATATATATATACGCATATATGTGTTTATTTATACATATATATATATACAGTATATACAATTTGATTGACATTATATATGATTGTTTATATAAACTGGTTGTAGTAATATGATAGATAGAGAATGGTAGATTGATATGAAGTGACTCTGTATATTCCCAATGTTTTGCCTTCTTATTTGAATGTGACCATGTTAGTGCCTGTGTATTGTATGACTTTACCAAATGTCCGGGATACAGTCCAGCTAGGCTGTGTACCAGAGATTTCTAAAGGTTCAAAATGACTAGTGGCCCTACAGACTATTACACAGACCCCTGTCCACTGAAACGCACAAACACTCATATTTTACCATGTTGTGTTCTTCAGATCATTGTCAATGTATGTACAGATTTCTAGCATAACAAGTGATGAAATTTTTATTTTTATATTATCGTTTCACATGTGGTTTTATTTATTTCTGCTTTTCCATGGCCTCATGTACAAACGACACAGCCTCTGATTTCCAACCTCGTTGTTCCTAAAGGTTGCATAATAGCCTAGCGTGATTTGCGGTGTTGTTTTGTAGAGTAAAAGCGTGACCTTATAAGCAACATACACGTAGTTTGGTGTAGTAAAATCTATTTGAGAGTGGACAGAAGGTTAACATTGCTGAAGGTTTGTGCTTAAATGTTGTGACACAAATTTAGTCTGAAACACCAAGAAGTGGATCATTAGTCCCAACATAGCAAATCCACGCAGAAGTTCAGATTTCAGACGTTTGTATTTTGAAAGGAATTTCAAAGTAAAAGTAATACCTCGACATTTTAAACTGTAGTTTGATTGTTGATATTTAGATTTTATTATTTGTGTATTGTACTATTTTCGGTTCTCTGGCCATCACTGAACAGAACATAATTTGACATGATTATATTAAAGTAAGGTGAAGTCACAAAAGGGACATTTCAAAATGTCAAGGTATTCTTTTGAAAAGTATTTTGATTAAACAGCAACAAACTAGTTTTGTATGGAGAATGGTATAGTTTTGAGACTCACATTAATGTCACACCAACATAACTGTGCAATGAATGTTTGATCAGATACAATGTTCTCGTTACGTTGGAGTGTTTCGGTTCCAATAGGACGTACTCTGGTGTCCACTCTTTTCTAAATGTGTGTGTGTGTTCATAGTGGCCATTTTGTTTTTCTATGTAAAACAAAAGTGTTTCTACTGTTTGAGTTTTTACAGACAAATATGTTGCTGTACTGTATATTTCATTCTTGTTAAAGCTGTACAAGTTTTTGCTATTGTTTATAGTATATAAAACGTAATATATATTCATGGACACACTTGAATAAATATATGAGGAAATGAATAAACTTTAAATATACAACCCAAAAACATGACGTTTTATTTTACTTACTGCATAAAGAACGATGAGCACACAAACCACAAGACCTATTTGAAGACTCTAACAGAGTTTCAACACACCAGCATCAAATCCTGTGAACAGAGCCTTTCCACTGACCACTAACTCTCTCTCTTCCTCTGCCTCAACATGAGCAGGATGTCAGCAATCTCTTGGAGGGTCTCCACCTCCTCCGACAGACTGTTGACTCCTCCCACTGTCACCTCCTTCTGGGGCAGTCCTGCATGCTCCACCACACAGTCAGGCCTCCACCCTTCTCCTCTGAGCCCCCCTCTGTCCTCTGGAAGAGGAGCACAGGCAGGAGGGCACTTTGTAGCTGTTGGGAACAGAGAGGAGCCACAGAACGAACACTACATACACCTGGTCGTCTTTCTGTTGTCCTATACCTTCTTTTTACAACATTTCAAATACAAGATGTCCTTCAACTCATCGCTCTTATGTTGGAGCTCATTTTATACTCATTTTACAACACTCCATCACACATAAATACTAAACTCCATCCCACATATTAAAACATTGAATACAACACAAATAACAGGTGAATTCATGTTTCTAATCTCTAAACTGTCCCAGCTACCAATCCATACAGGACCAAACCAGGCCTTGAACTGCTGCCCGGCTGATTGCTTTTGATTCCTCATACAAATACTTATTCCAATGAAGAGAGGAAGTGAATGAATGAAAGAATGAATGAATGAATCCGGCCTATGGATACCTTGTCCGTCCTCCATGGCGGGTGCAGTGAGAGGGGGCTGAGCCCTGTCCTGTCTGTCCTCCATTCCCTCTGTGTGCAAAGTGTCGTAGTACGTAGCTTTAGGGCTAGCGTAGTGTCCACGCCCTTCCTCTGTGCTGCCTCTCCTCCAGGGCCCGTGGTCTCCTCCTCTCTGGAAGCCCTCTGATAACAAGGCAGGGGGGCCGCTCCCGTCTCCGGGGTCAGCCTGCCCCCCGGTGCCTCCAGGAGGTAGTGCAGCGTGGCGCCAGGCCCACGCTGCGCACGCCTCCGACTGGGTCCAGGCGTCACGCGTCTGGCATTGGGCGACATCACACGTCTGTGTGGCTGAGTCTCTGGTGTGGGGGGGTCTGAAGGGGGGGGGGCTCTGGGCTGGGGGCCCGGCCCCGCACACCGCGCCGCCCTGTGTGAGCGGGGCGCTGGGTGCAGGTTGTCTGCCGGCTGGCCCTCCCTCCTCTCCGGGGGGTTGTGTGTGTGCTGCGGGGGGCTGAGCCAGGCCTGGTGGGCTCCACTGGGAGCTCTTGGTCAGGGTGTCGACGCCAACACCGTCAGAGGAGCTGGACGACCCGCTGAGCAGACACAGCTGGCAGTCATCCTAAAACACAGTTTGACTTTTTAAAGCACTCATGTCACACACAAGGAGATGGACTACATGTAAGGATGTCACCACCAGGGGTCCATCCCCTGGACTCTATCAGGGGCGTGAATCACTTAATATTTGAACCTACACTCTCCGAGTCTGGAGCGGAGTGGGCGGAGCGGCATTCCACGCATGCTGTAAGGTGTTGAAACAGAACAAGGTCACGGTCTGTAAAGTACCTCATACCACGCTGTTGAGGACGACGTCAACACTTACGAGAGCCCATGTTTGTGCACCTGGTGTCCTGAAAGTGTGAGGCAAGAAACAAAACACAACGTTGAGGTGGAGGTCACCTTTTTCTGTCATCATGAGGGCCAGTGTACCAAACCTTCTGTGCTTTTAACTTGTTGCATAAAGTTTGCTATTATTACCCTTTACTTTAATAACCAATAACCATCTGTTACTAAACTCCCCATTGACGTAGCCTGTTGTCTCAGAAGAACAGCCTTGTTTTAATACTTGAGTTAATTACTATGATTAGGTCCCCATCATAGGACTGGGGTTTTGCATTGCGCAGTGTTGTTGTAGTGCGTTTGTACGGCCGCGTGGTGGCAGCAGAGCTGCGTGAAGGGGCCTACCTGTGTTCTTTTTGTGTCCGTGCAGTCACCTGTCGGTGGATCTCTGGGGCTTCTGAACGACAATAATTAACGTTTAAACAGGAGATTAGACTTTATGCAGACAGGCTGGTTACATTGCAATGTTAAAAGATATCAGTTTGACACGTGAAGGTGAAAGAGCATACTGTAATCTTGAAACAGAGATAGGAGTTTCCTCAATCAGATTCCTTTTTGATCGCGACTTCAGGAAATGAGTGGCTGAAATAAAATGGTAGGGTTAGAAGAAACGGCAGAACATGAAGTTGTATTTTTAGAGACTATCCAGAGTAGTGACTACCTTCCCCGTCTAATCCACTGAAAAGCCCTTCCTCAAACGTCTCGGCTGTCTCTGATTGGTTCAGGGTGAAGCTAAGCGGGGGCTGCCTGTCATCGGATTGACTGATCGAAAAACTACAGAAAGCGTCTTGATCCCTGGCTTGGCCATCCCTACAAATAAAGATCAGAGAACCGACTCTCCCAGTTAGTCTCGCTGTAGCCTTCTTCATACTTTCCATGGATATGCATTCCCCACGTCTCTCATAGTGAGTAGAGAGTGAGAGTCTGACCTAAAGGTGAGGTCACGGAGCAGGAAGAGGTCACACTCACTGGGAGGGAGGGCTTCTGAAGAGGGCCCTGGCGACTGTTGGGGTGTCAGGGAGGTAGCGGGGCGTGTTGGGGGCCGAGGACCACTGGGTCACCTCCCTCGTTCTAGGCTGGGAGAATGGATGGAACTCAACACACAAAGCACCATTATGATCTTTCAGTTTGGGAAAATGTCACAGATCAAAACCAAGCTGTCACCAGTGACTTTAAAGTTGGAGTCACCAAGCAAATAATAGTGTCATGAATACAAACTTTACTGATATGTGGGTTCCATTGTATATATCAGGTTTGTTTGACTGAGAAAGAATAAGGAACAAATCAGGAAGGTATGCCTAAAGCAGTACTCCCATTCTATACATCAGATGAATCCCAAGTGTTGAAGGGCCCTTATCTTCTCAGCAGGTGGACTGTTGATTAGTCACTACAAGCAGATGTATCCATCTGTGGTCTGCGTGGACCTCCTACTTGAGATGTCCCTCACATTTTGAAATAGCTTGTAATGCCTATCAGCCTCAGGTGTCTCTAGTATAGGGCCTTGATTGTTCATTCATGTAGCTTTATTGTGTTAGCCTGGTACCTGGAATGGTGGCATAGATTGAGAGCAGGGATGAAGATGGGACAGGTTTCCATGCTGGATGTCTGGTTGCCCTGAAAACACTGCCGACAAACCCCCATCCATCACATCTCAGACTAGAGTCACGATATCAAGGGTACACCTGTAGACTGGTACAGTTGGGTATTAGTTGTTTAGTGTTTAATTATTATTATTGGCCCTTGGTATATTGAACTGTGTCTCTTTGTCTTACGGTTGTAGCCTGTGGCTGTCAGGCTCCCCTGGGGTGTACTGGGG
The DNA here is from genome assembly GCA_036785325.1 of Urophycis tenuis. Lineage (NCBI taxonomy): Eukaryota > Metazoa > Chordata > Actinopteri > Gadiformes > Phycidae > Urophycis > Urophycis tenuis. Next base: position 600,318 of record JAXIVH010000043.1, read on the forward strand.
CAGTGCCAGTCTTAGTGTTATCTGTTAGTTCAGTGTCGTCCCTCATTACCCATATTTACCCAAAGCTCCTGCCCATGACCAAATATTTGATGTGTTAGGGTTAGTTTTACATCATCATTTAAGGTCAAACAAGAGGCCCAGATATATTGTATACTGCACATTACTGTGTATAATCACAGTATAAATTCGCTTGTGATTGCAAACTCTGTCATTTGTCAACAAAACACATCCCATCATACAAAACCTACAGTTTATATTTATAAATTGGTTCCATAAGACAAACACGTGTCCAAACAGCTAAAGGAAATAGTGTCTAGTCAACATCTCTGGAGGAAGTGTTTCAGTTACTCCTGGACCTTGTCTGGAGGAGCCAGAGGAGGACGAGGGGAAGGGGCTGAGGTTGTGAGGGAGGAGGTGGTGGTGGAGCGGTTCTGAGGAGCTGTGGTCTGAGAAGGTGGACTCCAGCACCGTAGACAGCTGGGGGGGGGGGTTACACAACCAGGAGCATGAGTCTTGTACCTCCACATGTTTCATTCTCACGTTCCGTGAATGTACCACATATCAAGGAGACGTCAAACACAATGTATATGATGTGTACTAGAAGCTTTAATTACCAGCTGTGTACCAGACTCATGGTATAAGCATATATTTACACCACCAGAACGTTTATAGCAGCTAGTTTTGTTACAAACCAGATGCATACCAGGTATACTGCAGACATTTACCAGGTATATACTCATACTGTTACTCATACTCATACATACAGTATATACTCATACTGTTTACACTGTTTATATCATTTGTACATATTCGAGCCCCCTTTTTATTTAGATTTTTGTACTCATATTTTTATATATTTATATTTATATTTGCATGCATGTCTAGCACCTGGGATCGAGGGAAACGGTATTTCAGTTTTTGTGTATGTCCTGTACATTCATGAAAACTGACAATAAAGTTTACTTGACTTGACTTGATATAATATATATGTACTAAGTGTTTCATTTGCTAGATGTACCAGCCAGGAATATGTATCAGATATACAGCGTTGCATAGTGAATGTACCTGACATGAGGGTCACATGCTCACCTGCTGGCATTTAAAGCCATCCTGGATGGAGTACTTCCTCTTATTCACTCTCTGAACACTAGGAGAGGAGGGAGAAAGGAAGGAAGGAAATAGGGATTAAGGAAAGGGGTTAATGAGCAAGGAACAATCAACACAAGAATGGACGGGACAGAAAACAGAATATAAGAGGTTGATTTACATAGCTAGAGCTCGCATATAATTTTATCTTAATTAAGAGAAATCTATTTATTGTTTAGTGTCTTTACTCAGGTCTTCTATTGCACTCCTCTATCCCCTTGTACTGCTGGTCACTGTGAATTTCTCCTAAGCGGGATTAATAAAGGAATATCTTATCTTATCTTATCTTAGGTACAGCAGCCGGTGTACATTGGAGCATATAAGTTCATAGATAACATACTTTAAGAAGGAGAAAACTGCTTCATTAGTTCAGAAAACCCTTTGACCTCAACTAGGAGATCAAAGTCACATCGAAATCCAATATGATTTGCCACGTGAATATGGCTCATATCCAGTCAACTCTCCAATACCTGTAGTAAGGTTGGCTTTCTGACAGGCAGAGCTGAGAGGGAGAGCCTGGGCTCATGGGCAGCTCCAGCGGTCTGTTCTTCAGGGTTTTGGAAATTCCTTTACGGTCTCCCAGAACAGTCACATTCGGCTTATCTACAGTCACAGAACAAAAACAACAACAACCAACACCACCTACTCTCAATGTAGTGTACAGGGAAATGTGATCTTTAGTGGTTGTATCTGGGCCCATAAACATCTAAAAACCATGGATGTGTGCTGTATCCAGGCTACACTCATTCTCACCTTTAATTTCCTTCTTTGCAGCAATCTGGTTGACAATGAACAATGTAACCAGGTCCATACTACCTGAAGCGCTGCCTTTAGGAGGGGTGGGCACAGGGAGCCCCATAGTCTGTAACCTACGCTTCAGTTTCCTCTTCTCAAAGAACTCCTGAGGACCAACGCTGGTGTTACTGTTTGGCGATTCAAATTAGTCTCAAATATAAAAAATACTTTCATTTCCAGTGAGTTTATTTACCCTTTGTTTCTTGGTATCACATCTCATCATATACCGACTCCTGTACATTAGATGTGATTTTTATTAGAAAATGATGGAGTGAGGGTTAGGATGAGTGGAGTGAGTACAACTCAATTTCATCACAACTTGATTATAATGCACTACAATAGCCTATATATTATATAGAACTATTATGTTAGGCTTCAATTAACTTGACATGGCAACTGTGGCCTATTGCAACTATATTACATCATTACATTAAGGTATGTATCACATTACAGTACGGCTATATCACATTAAGGTACACCTATATCACATTACAGTACGACTATATCACATTAAGGTACACCTGTATCACATTAAGGTACACCTGTAATATATGACAACTATTACTTAAGCCGTTATAGCAAAACGTTATGTCATCTATCAGTCCTACCTTGAACCGCCGACCCAGTTCATTCTCAGCAAACAAACTTCTTTCTAGGCTAATGTAAATATACAGCTACTTCTTTACTTGTGAATATGGTTGATCTGGATGATTAAAGCATTAATATAAGATGATCGTTCAGTTCAATGAGTCCTCCTCGCAGCGTCATGTTATAGCTGCGCGCGCGAGCCAAACCAACGTCTGTTTGACGTCACTCTCCGTCCCGCCACGCGCCGCGCTTCAAATCATACACCGACTTTATTTTAAAATATACCTCCTTGGATTTTTATCTCTTTATCTTATTCTGTATTCAAACTGTTTCCGTCTTCTTGTGTCTAACTGCTGTGACTGTAAATGTCCCCGTTTGCGGGACAAAGAAAGGGTTTTCTTAATTTATCTCTTATCGTATTAAATGCCTGACAGAGCGGATACACAGAGTGAGGTCAGTGAACTTCACACTGTTCCCGGGGGACAGCGGCCCACGTGCTCACATGTCAGGAGACCTGCAGAAGACTGGGGGCGCTGTGCTGCCACGGTGAACTGACGAGAGCAAAGGGCATTGCTATTTTAATAAACACACCAAGCAAACACGGCTGAAATGGGAAATGCAATTGCTTGAGTTTAAAAAATTTTATCAAAATAATTAAACCCTAATTGAGGATTGCATATTGCATTTGTGCATTTTCAAAGTGCATGCCCAAACATGCACATTGAATTGCCAATTGCAAAATGCATGACCATTTGAATTAAGGGGCCGAAAACCTCCATATGTGTATTTGGATGGCATTGTGAATGGCATAAATTCAAATAAAATGGTTTTATTCATGTTGTATGGGCATTGGAAACACATAAACGTTAACATTACCCAAGCAGTTAGAAAATAAGATATGAAGCAATACAAAACACATGTACAGTGAAAGTTGGTTGGCACTGTTGGTTGACTTACATTATAAATATTGGGGTTGTCAATGTAAGTGATCTCTTTCGGAGTTATGTACAGTACAGTAGACACATTTGCATACGTTTTGTGTCCGCAGCCAATCAGCTGCCTCCGGGGGTGTCGCCCCAGCCAATGAAACGCCGCAACAGTGCGGCGCAGCAGCGCAGTGACGCTGGAAGCAGGATGTAGCGGTCCGCGTTTCAGGCCATCTTCAAGCGAAGACATCAAAAGGTATTCTCCCTTTCGTCGTATTTTTGTATGATTTCCTCATTTTTCGCGTATTCACGATTGCTACCACCGGGATTATCTGCGAGGACAACTAAACGTCGCTATATTTCTGCACAGGGAGGGGAAACATGTCCAACATTCTGGATGCGGCGTATAAAGTGAAATGGGACCGTACGAGCGCTGCGAAGCGAGCCGTGTTCGTGGCGGCCGCTGCCTACGGAGTGAAGACTCTGTACCCCATCATCTGGCAGCACGTCTGTCGGAGGAAAGGCTGTCAAAACAACACGCACGTTTCCAAAGTGGAAAATGGCTCGACAGCTTTGGCAAAGTCCTTTGCAGCGATCTCCGATCAGAAGAAGTCGTCCCCGGAGGTGAACGCTCGATTTTTTAGGCAAATCCTCGAACTTGCAAAAATCCTCTTCCCGAAGCTCGTGTCGAAAGAGCTCGGGTTGCTTTCGTTACACTCCGTCGCGTTGATGTCAAGGACGTTTCTGTCTATTTATGTCGCTAGCCTGGACGGAAAGATCGTCAAGTCGATCGTGGAGAAGAACCCGAGGAGCTTCATGCTACAGCTGATGAAATGGCTACTGATCGCCATCCCTGCGACCTTCGTCAACAGCGTGATCCGCTACCTCGAATGCAAGCTGGCTTTGGCATTCCGCACACGGCTGGTGGACCATGCCTACCGGACCTACTTCACCGACCAGACGTACTACCGGGTCAGCAACATGGACGGGCGGCTGGCCAACCCGGACCAGTCTCTCACCGAGGACGTCATGATGTTCTCCCAGTCCGTGGCGCATCTGTACTCCAACCTCACCAAGCCCATCCTGGACGTCATGCTGACCTCCTACACGCTGATCCAGACGGCCCGCTCCAGGGGGGCCAACGCATCCGCGCCGACCCTCCTCGCCGGCTTGGTGGTCTTCCTCACAGCGAAGGTGCTGCGGTCCTGCTCGCCCAAGTTTGGCAAGCTGGTGGCCGAGGAAGCTCATCGGAAAGGATACCTGCGTTACGTGCACTCCCGGATCATCGCTAATGCAGAGGAGATCGCTTTCTATGGCGGACACAATGTAAGCAGCACTCATCAGAACTATGCATTCTTAATAGCTTATTAAAGCATACGTAAACGTTTTGACATAGTGTCTTGGATAGTTTTTTAAGCCCGTAATCGTATCTAGTAACGCATTAGTGTGCATGAATGTAGTCCACTGTTTACCAATGGGTACACTTTGAGAAGCCATCAGTGACGTTGGTGGAGAGGCTGCAGAACAGGAGAGAATACCAGCCTCTCCGCCAGGAGTAGGTCGATCACTTATGCTGTCTTCAAAGTTTGTGTCCTTATTATTACATAAATAAATACAGAATGACAACTTTAATATAAGACATACCGATGAAGGGTTAGGGTTAGACTCCCAACTGAAAGTTACTGGGTTCAATCTCTAATGTCTGTATTGTAGTCATTCTTGAGCAAGATGCCCTAAGCCCGACTTGCGTTTTGCTAAATGACTTAATAGTAAATAGTTTAGTCATAATCGGATAATCAGTCCAGTGATGCATGTTGTTTACCTATTACTTCAGCTTCATTGACATGGGAGCCTTTCCAAAGCAAAGTAAACAATAAGTAATACAACAATACCTAGTAATACAACCACCCATGTAACAAAACCGTAACAACAGTAATGCAATTATACAAATATGAAAAAACAGCATAAATAGCATATGATTGTCTCTCCCTCTCTCTCCCCCTCTCTCCCCGCCCCTCTCTCTCTCCCCCTCTCTTCCCCTCTCTCCCCCTCTCTCCCTGCCCCTCTCTCTCTCCCTCTCTCTCCCCCTCTCTCCCTGCCCCTCCCTGCCAGGTGGAGATGCGTCAGCTGCAGAAGTGCTACGCGGCGCTGGCCGACCAGATGAACCTGATCCTGTCCAAGCGTCTGTGGTACATCATGGTGGAGCAGTTCCTCATGAAGTATGTGTGGAGCGCCGCCGGCCTCGTCATGGTGGCCGTGCCCATCATCACCGCCACCGGATTCGCCGACATGGGTGAGGGCTGGCGTCTGATTGGGCCGAGCGCCCCCTGAGACCAAAGAGGGGCGTGTGTTGTGTGGTAGCAGTCAGTGAGCCTGCTGAGGGCGGTGTGGGGGGGGGTGCTGGTCACTCAGAAGCATCTGGCTGTTACACATCCCATCATTTCACTTGGAAAGTAACTCCTCACACTGCGGAAGCAGGGTTTGACATCTAATTAGTTTATTTGTGTAATGCTTTAACGCTTTAACTTTGAGATCCAGAGAGGTCGCCTAAATGTCCATACATAGTCACTGCATTCAAGTCAAGTCAAATGTATGGATGCCCCTCATCACAGATAGATAAAGAGATACTTTATTCATCCCGAGGGAACTTTTTGACATCCAGTAGCTTATACAGTACATACACACACATACACACATATTGATTTACATATATGATTACAAGGCCTGATGGGGACTGAAACATGGTACAGTCTCAGGTACAGGTACAGTCTCAGGTATAGTCTCAGATACAGTCTCAGGTACGGGTACAGTCTCAGGTACAGTCTCAGGTACGGATACAGTCTCAGGTACAGTCTCAGATACAGTCTCAGGTACAGTCTCAGGTACAGTCTCAGGTACAGGTACAGTCTCAGGTATAGTCTCAGATACAGTCTCAGGTACAGTCTCAGGTACAGTCTCAGGTACAGGTACAGTCTCAGGTACAGATACAGTCTCAGGTACAGGTACAGTCTCAGGTACAGGTACAGTCTCAGGTACAGTCTCAGGTACAGTCTCAGGTACAGGTACAGTCTCAGGTACAGTCTCAGGTATAGTCTCAGGTACGGATACAGTCTCAGGTACAGGTACAGTCTCAGGTACAGTCTCAGGTACAGTCTCAGGTACAGGTACAGTCTCAGGTACAGGTACAGTCTCAGGTACAGTCTCAGGTACAGGTACAGTCTCAGGTACAGTCTCAGGTATAGTCTCAGGTACGGATACAGTCTCAGGTACAGGTACAGTCTCAGGTACAGTCTCAGGTATAGTCTCAGGTACGGATACAGTCTCAGGTACAGGTACAGTCTCAGGTACAGTCTCAGGTACAGTCTCAGGTACAGGTACAGTCTCAGGTACAGGTACAGTCTCAGGTACAGTCTCAGGTACAGTCTCAGGTACAGGTACAGTCTCAGGTACAGGTACAGTCTCAGGTACAGTCTCAGGTACAGTCTCAGGTACAGGTACAGTCTCAGGTACAGGTACAGTCTCAGGTACAGATACAGTCTCAGGTACAGTCTCAGGTACAGGTACAGTCTCAGGTACAGGTACAGTCTCAGGTACAGTCTCAGGTACAGGTACAGTCTCAGGTACAGATACAGTCTCAGGTACAAGTACAGTCTCAACGGGCTTTACACGCCAACATTACGCGACACCTTAACTATCATGTAACCCTCAGCCCTCTGAAGGAACATCTCCTGAAGCACAGGGGGGATTCACCTCAGGAGGAACACCGCAGAGGAAGCCCTCCTTCTAGGGACAGCTAGGAGTGCTGTGGACATACTGGCTGTCTATCCCACCCTCATACTCACTTCACTGTAGCGTTCAGACATTGTTATTTGGTTAGCCTTTCCTGTGCAGAGTAGAGGTCAGTGTTGTGATCTATTAAACAAACACATTCAAATGATTTGATCTGTTTAATCAGAGAGAAGGATACACAGGCGGCCATGGGGTAAGGTTATAAATATAACCTAAGTATAACCTAGACTTCTGTTATTCAGAGCTTCATGGATATTCACCACATATACACAGTAATATAATACACATAGGGCTGTAAACAGCTACAGCGGACTGTGAAATGTGTGCATGCCCCTGCTGTAGTCTGTTCAGTCATATGATACCCGCAGACATAGTAAATGCCTCAAATATAAATAAATGAAACCAATGTACATAATCTGCAGGATGCTAAACTGTAAGCGGTAAAGTTGGACAAACGCTCCTGAGCTTTGTTAGGTTAGATTTAGGTTTTCTGGTAGCATATTACATGCACACTACACAATCATTGAGTAATAGGTAAGCACAATGTTTCCAACATCTGATGGATACATTTTACTCGTGCACCTGAACTCTTTGTAAGTTGCTTTAGATAAAAGGGTCTGCTAAATAGTGATGCCATCTGAACTCATTTCCAGAACTAAACACATTCCTCAGCTCCTCAGGGTGATGATGGTACTTTAACACACTGCCCCCCAGGACCTTTTAGATAAGGCCAGCGGGTCAACGACCAGACTTGTTTTGCTGCCTGTCATGCTGCAGACCCAAGAGTGCAGTCATCAGCAAAGCCGTTGTCTCTCTGTGTCGTTTGCAGCAGTCGGTGTTTAGATGGATAGCAGTGTCTGAGAAGACTGTTCATGTACAGTACAGAGAGATGTAATGTCATCGGGGGGTATGTAATGACTCCCAGGCGAGAGCAGGATGTGTTAACCTGCTGTGTCTGTCTGTCTGTGTGTCTCTCTGTCTGTAGAGGTGGTCGACGGGCCGGTCCAGGTGATGGTGAGCGAGCGCACCGAGGCGTTCACCACGGCACGCAACCTGCTGGCGTCCGGCGCCGACGCCATCGAGAGGATCATGTCCTCCTATAAAGAGGTCGGTGGCGGCCATGTTTGAGCCAAATACAATACAATACAATAAGACTATGACATTTACAGTATTATAAGGGGATGACAAATATAACCCATTCCTAAATGGGGAAATGATGGGGGAAGGTGGTTCAAAGCAGTGAAAGCCATGCTTATGTTTTGGGTGTCCACATGCACAACATGAGTTCCACCCATAGGAAATACAGTGAGAGGGGCTTTGGTTGGTTGAAATATCTGCTGACGTTTGCAAAAAGGGTTTTAAATTGACACAGTAGCAGTATGAATACTACATACTACGAGTGTGTATTCAGAGAGTTTATATATATATATATATATATATATATATATATATATATATATATATATATATATATATATATATATATGTGTGTGTATGTGTGTGTATATGTGTATATATGTACAGGGTTCAGGGTGACAAAGTGGGGGCTTGTGCATTGTGGTCCACTATAATGTTTTCGGTGTACTACATAGTCCATTTAGGTAGTTCACAGCAACATTAGATTTGATTAAATATAATTCAGTTATAACTATTTCACATCTCATTTAATCAAATGATATTTCACACACAAACAGAACAGCATTGCTCTGAACCTGTCTAATGCCATCAGAATAGACCTTTTGTCTCTCTCTGGTGAGCGCGGTAAGAGGATTTGGTTGTGAAAGGGGTTCTCTTCTGTCTTTCTTGAAGTGCATTAGTGCATTAGTGCATGCGTGAGTGTGTACATTGTTCTTGTTGCTGAAACTGAAAAAACCCTGTGGATTGGATGGTAATTCACTTCCATGACTCACTTTAAGGTGGCCTTGCCTGAGTACAGGCAGCTTCATGTTCTCCCATGATGGGTTGAGAAGGGTTAAGTTGAGGCCTTACAATACATTTAGGTAAAGTTAAGGTCAGGGGTGAGGTAATGCATCATGGGAATAAGCACCCAGAAGTCTATGTAGTCAATGGGCAGGATGTTTGCATTTCCTGTACATTTCCATACATGTAGGACAAGACAGGATAGTGTGTTGGCTAGGTTGAATGATTCCCAGCTGAAAGGCCCTGGGTTCCTACCTACATGACCTGTTTCTGAAGTCACATTTAGCCTCACTGCCGCGGTGGCTCTGAGTGGGTTAGTCAGTGTTGCATGTGATTTTATTGATGGTTGATGCAGGAGACATCCGACCTGTTCAGTCACTTCTCTGCCGTTCTTCCAAGACTCACGATGCAAAACACTGTAGCCCGGGGTGCTAAGGGGGCGGGGCTTACTGTGTGATGAGGTGTGAGCATGCTCAGTGGCCTGCTGTAACCATAGACTGGGCAGGCCCGGCCGTATCACGTGCCTGCGGCAGCAGAGTTAAGCACAAGGAGCAGAGAAACACATTCCTGAAGCAATGTGTTTCTGCACCTTCACATGCCTGTATGCTGAGTGTCTGTCCTGTGTATGAAATGCACTGTGGTCGGGGTGTGTTTGTGATTGTTATGCTGTGTGTGTATGTGCGTATGTGTCTGTGGGGTTGTTATGCTTTGTGTGTGTGTGTGTGTGTGTGTGTCTCTCTCTCTCTCTGGGATTGTTATGCAACGTGGTAAGTTGCTCATGTCTGTGCAGTTGTTGTTTTTATGTATGTGTGTATGTGTCTATTAAATGTCAGTGTGTATGGTAGTGACACCTGTTCCAGCGAGGGTGTGCGTGTGCGTGCGTCTGTGTGTGTGTGTGTGCGCGTGTGCGTGTGTGCGTGTGTGTGTGTGCGTGTGTGCGTGTGCGTGTTGGTGACTAACACTAACTTGTCCGGTCGGGACACAGCTCCACCCTGGCCCCAACACATTATATCCTTGTGTATTGACTAGAAAAACATTGTGATCTCTCCACATAAGTGATTGGCCTTTGTGTCTCTGTGTACACGACAGTCACAAGACAGAGGGCAAGCTTTACTTGCTCAGCTGGATTTGCTATAGAAGTTAACTTTGTGTGTGTGTGTGTGTGTGTGCACGTCTTTCCTTAGGGCTTGACCAAGCTGTGATTAACATCTACATCTGTTGATCTTTAATTCGCCCCCTACTCTCTCTCTCTCTCACACACACACACACACACACACACACACACACACACACACACACACACACACACACACACACACTGGACAGAGAACCAGTTGAACAAACAAGAACTCGTTTACTAGACACAGGTGGTTGGCTACACGATGGTCATGTAGAGAGAACGCTTGGTGTCCTCTGCCCGCATAATGTTCATGTAGGCTTCAGACATCCCTCTCATCCTCTGGGACTGGCCAGACTGTGAGTGAGTTCAACATTTCAACCACTTTATTCCTCACATACAGGATGAAAGTCGGGGGACAATGGAAAATGGCAACATGAACAGGATTGTGCACTAACAACCAGAGTAACAGTATTTACAATACAAATGAGCAGCTATTTTTAGATCTACCCCTAGCCATTGATATAGATAAGGATCTGTAAACAATTTTTCTGGAAATATCGTGTGTGTGTGTGCGTATGCGTGGGTGTGAGCGTGTGCGTGCATGTGTGTATGTGTGTATGTGTGTATGTGTGTGTGTGTGTGTGTGTGTGTGTGTGTGTGTGTGTGTGTGTGTGTGCGTGCCATGGGGACCTTGAGAGAGTAGTGCTCACAGGTCTGATGGCCTTGGTAAAGATACTCTCGTCTCAGTCTGTTTTGCTGCGAGAATGTGGAGGAGCCTGCCTGGCCGTAGCAGCGCTACGGTCCGTTGTCGGGGTGCTGGATCCTTCATGACATCCTACAGCCTCTGGTTCTGTACCTCCTGCTATGTAAGTCCTGCAGGGAGGAGAGTGTCGCTCCAATGAGTGCACTGCTCTCTGCAGAGCCCCCCTATCCAGGTCAGGGTGCTCTGTAGAGCAGGACTGGAGGATCCTCAGGAGACCTGGTGAAGAAGCCTTGCAGAGAGCCTCTGGTGTTCCACATCATGTTCACACAGTGCTCCACCTCACGCAGTGTTCCACCTCACGCACTGTTCCACCTCACGCAGTGTTCCACCTCACGCAGTGTTCCACCTCACGCAGTGTTCCACCTCACGCTCATGTTTGTTGTTCCTCATGAGAACAGGTGTACAGCCTGTGGCCCATTTTGATTTGTTCCCTCTTTCAGTTTGCTCTTTGTCTGTCGTGTGTTTGTTTGTACACTATAATGATAATAATAATAATACATTTTATTTGTTAAGCGCCTTTCGAGACCTCAAGGTCGCTTTACATAACACATTTACAAATATATACATATATAAAATCAACAATAACAACAATAACAAACAATGAAAAACATTTAAAAATACAAGTAAAAAATAAATAGATTAATTGTAAAAAGTAAAAAAAAAATAGCCGTTGGTGGGAGTGAGTGATTTATGTCTAGAGATGGGGGTAGGCCAGGGTGAAGAGGTGAGTCTTTATGGCAGTTTTGAATTGGGTGGCGGTGGGGATGTTCCTGATGTGGGGGGTAGGGAGTTCCAGAGGCGAGGGGCTGAACAGCTGAAGGAGAGATGACCGAATGATGTGAGGTGGGCAGCAGGAACGGATAGTGAAAGTGATGAGGAGGAGTGGAGGGAGCGGGGAGGGACATGGATGTGGAGGAGATCAGAGATGTAGGGGGGGGCAAGGTGGTGCAGGGCTTTGAAGGTGAGCAGAAGTATTTTGAAGGTGATGCGGTGACGGATGGGGAGCCAGTGGAGACGGTGGAGGACAGGAGTGATGTGGCAGGAGGTGGGGGTTTTGGAGATGATCCGGGCTGCAGCATTCTGGACAAGTTGCAGTTTACAGAGGGTTTTGACTGGGAGACCGGAGAAGATCCTTAAAGGATCCCGATTCCATGCAATGGTATTAGTTTTATAAATGTGATGTGTATCGTGTTTCTGGGCTTGAAAGGAATCTTCATGTGAGATTGGTGGCAGGTTTCATAAGGCGTTAGCGTTAGGGTGAGTAGTCGAGGTATAAGAGTGGTGTACTTATCCCAAATGTTAAGGTTTCCAACAATGTTCAAACCCAGACCAACGTGGTTGTATTAAGATAACGGTCCATTACATTTCAATCATCTCTCTATCAAGCGATCCAGCCAAGTAGAGCCCTAATGTATTGATATAATATTTAAACATGTATCTAGCTTGCTACAATGTGCTATTTTGTGCAGAAGGTAACATTCTAATGCTCAACCCGCTCACACAGTTTGTCTTAGTAGGGTTTACTGACCACGGAAGTCAGCCAGGGATACCCCACGAGCTAACGTTAGCTTCAGCCGTTACGCTACTCATTTCATGGTCAGTTAGCATGCTAATGTTGCCTTGGCTCACTTTACCTGCGGCTATTTCATGAACTTCAACGAAACATAACGTCAAGTTAATACATTTATACATACTCCTCCATGAACAAGAGGGGGATGCCCAAAAACTTAACCAGATATATATAATATATATCTGCTTATTACAGCCTCAGTAATATTAAAATAATGACAGAATAATGACAGATTACACAATAGTGTGGAATCCCAAACAGCAGAACAAAAAAAACCCAAAGTAAAACAATATCAATAATTATCAGTCCAACTGAACCTTAGACCATCAGCTGTTTGTCATGTTATTTTTCTCTCTGTCTCTCAAGTCAACAGTGCTGTTCTTAGTTGTCTCTCTCTCTGTCTCGCTGTCTCTGTCTTAATAAGTATGAATGTTATTTGTAACATTGTTAATAATATAACATTCTCTCTCTCTCTCTCTCTCTCTCTCTCTCTCTCTCTCTCTCTCTCTCTCTCTCTCTCTCTCTCTCTCTCTCTCTCTCTCTCTCTCTCTCTCTCTCTCTCTCTCTCTCTCTCTCTCTCTCTCTCTCTCTCTCTCTCTCTCTCTCTCTCTCTCTCTCTCTCTCTCTCTCTCTCTCTTAAAAACATGTTATCTTGACCCGTGTGTTCGATCCCATCGGGGGTCACGTTAAGCTGCTTGACGGTCATGTTGTCATGGGGATGACCTTTGACCCTGTGTGTGTGTTCAGGTGACGGAGCTGGCGGGCTACACGGCGCGTGTGCACAACATGTTCCTGGTGTTTGACGAGGTGCAGCGCGGCGTCTACAAGCGTGCGCTGGTGACCGGGGCCAGCGCCCCCGGGGCGGACAAGAAGAGCAAGCCCTCGCTGCACATCGACGGGCCGCTGGAGATCAAAGGTAGCGTGAGCGTTAGCATGAGCGTTAGCGTGAGCATGACCGTTAGCGTGAGCGTTAGAGTGAGTGTTAGCGTGAGCATTTGAGTGAGCGTTAGCGTGAGCAGACCCGGAGATAACCAAACAATAGAGCCACGCACAAGGATTACGCACGCATTAGCATCCGACAGAGATCTCTCTCACACACACACACACACACACACACACACACACACATCACAAATACATTCATTTGCATTATCCGCAGTGTTTATTTGCATTACCAGATTCTGTGTGTGTATGCAGACAAGATGCCGTGTTGAAGAGTAGAGAGAAGTATAGGATAGTGGTTAGGATGTTTGACAAAGTCCACACAGCCCACTCCTAATGTCTACTGTTGTTTGAAACCACCACAGTGATGTGTGTGTGTGTGTGTGTGTGTCTTCAGGTAACGTGATTGACGTGGACAAGGGCATCGTGTGTGAGGACGTCCCCATCATCACCCCCAATGGAGACGTGGTCGTCTCCTGCCTCAACTTCAAGGTGGAGCTTCTGATTAGCCTCCTCCACCTCCTCCTTACCCCTCCACCTCCCTCACTTCCTCAACAATCGCTTACTCCGCCTTACCACCCTGTGTGTGTGTGTGTGTGTGTGTGTGTGTGTGTGTGTGTGTGTGTGTGTGTGTGTGTGTGTGTGTGTGTGTGTGTGTGCAGGTGGAGGAGGGCATGCACCTGTTGATCACCGGTCCTAACGGCTGTGGGAAGAGCTCTCTGTTCCGCATCCTCAGTGGTCTCTGGCCCGTCTACGGTGGTCTGCTCCACAAACCCTCCCCCAAACACATGTTCTACATCCCCCAGAGGTACATGCACACACACACACACACACATGTGCACACACACACACACACACACACATATGGGGGGCTGTTTGATGTGGTCTTCTAAGATTCCATCAAGAAGCCGACAGCACGTTCACCAGGTGCATCGGTCAGGTGTGTTCACCAGGTGCACCGGTCAGGTGTGTTCACCGGGTGCATCGGTCAGGTGTGTTCACCAGGTGTGTTCACCAAGTGCACCGGTCAGGTGTGTTCACCGGGTGCACCGGTCAGGTGTGTTCACCGGGTGCACCGGTCAGGTGTGTTCAGCAGGTGCATCGGTCAGGTGTGTTCACCGGGTGCATCGGTCAGGTGTGTTCACCGGGTGCACCGGTCAGGTGTGTTCACCGGGTGCATCGGTCAGGTGTGTTCACCGGGTGCACCGGTCAGGTGTGTTCACCAGGTGTGTTCACCGGGTGCACCGGTCAGGTGTGTTCACCAGGTGTGTTCACCGGGTGCATCGGTCAGGTGTGTTCACCGGGTGCATCGGTCAGGTGTGTTCACCAGGTGTGTTCACCAGGTGCACCGGTCAGGTGTGTTCACCAGGTGCACCGGTCAGGTGTGTTCACCAGGTGATCTCCTGGCAGACGCCGTGTGGACTTAAGGTGTACTTGAGGTGTACCCAGTGTGATGATGTCATGGATTTGTTGTTTGTTGTATGAGACAGATTTTATAAGTTGCATTCTACGTATTCTGAATGTGGCTCTCGAGGAGATGATTTTTAATAATTTTGTCAAACTTATTTTGAACCAATCACAGGACACAAGGAGGGCTTCATTCTCCAGCAGCGATGATTAGATATTACTAGATGTTACTTTCACCTTTAATGTTTTTATTGACTTGAAAATGAAAATACTGTTCGGCTGAAATGAAAGTATTGCTCTCTGGCACTTTGAGGGTAATGTTTTCACGTTGTCTTAGAAACACACAAAAAACATAATGAAATCAATTTGCACGTCAAGCACACGTGGCTGTGAAGGGATGCGTGTCACATGTTAAAATGTTTGTGTAACATATGACGCAAGCTGTTTACACACACACACACACACACACACACACACACACACACACACACACACACACACACACACACACGCACACACTGTATACACTCAGAGATACACAAACACATATACATAATATATGTAAACAGCCCATAACAAACATCAGATGGTGTTGTACTGTAAGGTTTCAGACGCGGGTCACAGCGGGTCATAGAGCTGCTCAGTTGGACCCAGAAGTGATTGCTGCTCTGTTCTCACTTCTCCATTTGTGAACACAACAGTGTGATAAAAGTGGTGGTCCGTTCCACAGCCTTGGGAGGAACAGAGGACAGAGATACGTGGTTTTAATGTTACAATGATTAACTCTTCCTTCCACTATGGTGAAGAGTTTAGGTTGTTTAGCTTGGTTAGGTTGTTTAACACCCAGCCATAAGGTTCTGGGTTCGATCCCCAGTGGCCGCTGCCTAACATGTATCTGCATTCACTCTAAGTCACTCTGATAAAGGCTTTGGATAAATTACTCTGTAGTACAGAAGGAGTGAACCGGTCCTGAACTTTAAAGAGTAACATGACCCAGACTGAGCTATCATAGCTTCCTGCTGTGTGTGCATATTTTATTGGAACTCACATTGCACATCCCATACACACACACACTTGCCAACTCACTCACTCACTCTTGAGACACAGTATACACATTACACACAACACACACTGTGCACACACTGCTTACAGTATAAACACAATCCACACAGCGGAGATTCAAAACCAACATGTGGTCGTGGTGCCAACTGCTTTCGGCTGTAAGAAAGAAAGCATCGCAGGCATGCAATCACAACAGGAACATAGTTCTGCTGCAGGGCTGCTCCACCTGAGGGCTCTGAAGCTGCACACTATACTGCTACACTAACTGTGTTGTGAAAGGACCCCAGACTACAGCAGCGGGGTTCCTTTGGTAAACACATGTAGGTTCTATAGGTGCACCTACCTCCAGCACCTTACCAGATGTCCCTCAACAGAGAGCGCACTAAAGACCTCCCTCCCCCAGACATTACCTGGAGACTCTACAGAGCTGCCTGCATTTACACATTCACATCATGTAAACGTGCACACAGGCGGGCAGCGTGGCGATTCCTACCCCTAGTGTACATGAACCAACAAGCAACTCAGGAAGCAGCAGTTAAAGTCTCCTTATGTCAATGATTCTGGTGCTGTGTGTGTTCTATCCTTACATGTCTATTGGCTCCTTGCTGGCCAAGATGATCTAGCGTGTGTGTGTGCGCGTGTGTGTGTGTGTGTGTGTGTGTGTGTGTGTGTGTGCGTGTGCCTGTGCGTGTGTCTGTGTGTGTGTGTGTCCAGGCCCTACATGTCTATTGGCTCCCTGAGGGACCAGGTGATCTACCCGGACTCTGTGGAGGACATGGCCGCCAGGGGTCTCCAGGACCCCCACCTGGAGGCCATCTTGGACATCGTCAACCTGAACCACATCGTCACCCGGGAGGGAGGTAGGAGGAGCAGGGGGGAGAGGAGGGGAGGCGCGGGTGAGTTGGGAAGGAGGGATGAAGGGAAAGGAGAGGAGAGGAGGAGGAGCTGGGGAGGGGAGGGAATGGGAGAAGAAGCTCCTCCCTCCCATGGCTCCTAAAGGTAAAGGAGCTCCTGAATAGAATTAACTGAGGCTTTGGACTTATCCTGACCATCCCTCTTTGAAAACCGCTGTTAAGCATTGACTATAGGGGCCCAACTCTCCCATAACTCATTCATTTGGTTGGATCTACCTGAGAGACATAATCTAATCCATCCCAACTTTGTCTGCAGACATTAGGGTTCCTATGACAGAGAGTCAAACCCCCTCACCACTGTCATGATTATCACTGACTATCCTACCCCCTCACTAGGGGCCGTACCTTGGCTCTGCCTACAGAGCAGAGTATGTAGGTCCCTGTGGCTCCGTGTAGGGCGGGTCTGTGTAGGGCCACCACTGAGCTGTCTTGTGGAAGATGCAAGATGCCGTCTCTCTCTGAAACACCAAAGTGTTTTCTTAATACTACTTGTTTGACTGTGTGGCAGTGTTAAGGTTGAGTTATACTTCTGCGTAGGGATTATGTAGTGATCACACAATGGCCACGCAGTTGCTTGGATGCAGTCATGAGACTGTGATGGTTCTGCGTGGGGTTTACGTATCGAAATGCAAGTCAATGCCACTCCAGTAGAGGGACCAGAATGACCATTCTGGTCATTACATACGGATTACTAGCGAGTAAAAAAAAAAAGTTTACAGAAATGAAGGCAAAAGTTATATATATATATATGTCGTCGCCAATCAGTCGAAGCATTTATCACACCGTAGCGGTGTTTATGAATGGAAACCGGTAAAGTGATCTCCAGTGAAATGTAGTTCGCGGACCAATCACAGCCAATGCCGCTGCGTTGGTGTTGCGTCGCCTTGACGCACGTCTAGGATTTTTGGGAGGTGCACGTCAGGCCCTTGCGGTGGACGCAAGGGGGGGTCCGCAAGGACGTAATGTGTCCGTAAGCCCCCCAGCGTTGCGTCAACACGGAAGAATAAAATTAAGCATAACCCAGCCTTTAATCTCTCTGTCTCTCAAGTCAACAGCGCAGTTCTTAGTTATCTCTCTCTCTGTCTCGCTGTCTCTGTCTTAATAAGTATGAATGTTATTTGTAACATTGTTAATAATATAACATCTCTCTCTCTCTCTCTCTCTCTCTCTCTCTCTCTCTCCTCTCTCTCTCTCTCTCTCTCTCTCTCTCTCTCCTCTCTCTCTCTCTCTCTCTCTCTCTCTCTCTCTCTCTCTCTCTCTCTCTCTCTCTCTCTCTCTCTCTCTGCAGGCTGGGACACAGAGATGGACTGGAAGGATGTTCTTTCAGGGGGGGAGAAGCAGAGGATGGGCATGGCCCGCATGTTCTACACAGGCAAGAAACACACACGTACACACTACACACCACGTACACACTCACACACACACACGTACACACTCTCACACGTACACACTCTCACAACGTACACACTCACACACGTACACACTCACACACGTACACACTCTCACACACACACGTACACACTCACACACGTACACACTCACACACGTACACACTCACACACACACACACGTACACACATACACATACTCACACACACACACGTAAGGGTGGGCTAAGGTTGTTGGGGGGAAATCGTACTGTCAACATGCAGTCTCACGAATCAGAAGGCAGAAGAGCTAAATATCTTCAGCTTCAATCAGGCTTCAGAGGCCAGTCAGTAGTGTTCTTCATCAACATCTCCTCTAACAAATCAGAAGGGTGTAACCCGGCCCTTTAAGTGGTTATCAGCCGGTAACCAGCCCAGGCATGCTGCCGTCTGACCCACAGGTGAGAACATGGTAGGACTGCTGGATCCCAGATAAGCCATTACCTAATAAATTATCATGGAGGAGTTTCGTGGTTCTCAACCATTTTTGAGCAAACACCCCCCCTGACCTTACTTTGATCTCTGCCCCCCCCCCCAACAATTAAAAACAGTTTCAGCTACATGCGTGGGTAGGCTGTCCATTACCAACCCCACTCACACTCATGCTATATTGCTTCAATAAAAAAAGAGCCAATTTCTGTGCTGTTTTGGTTTCTTCTGGAATAATAAGAAAATGTCCCAATATGAGCCTGTTTTTATTATTAAGCAGATTTAGCCCACTGTTATAAGCAATAGGAGGCTGGTTGGATAAAAAAAACACTACCACATCAGCATTGGTTGTAATGTTTTTTTTTTTTTTGTTAATCAATAGGAACATTAAAGGTAGGCAACAAGACGTGTCATTTTATCATGGACAAATATCACGTGCACATCACGTGAACAACATATGCACATCGCGTGAAAAATCAAGTGATTAACAGTTAACTATCAAAGCAATCACCAAACAGATGGCGCGGGTGAGGCCTATTTAGGCCTCTATATATATTTTGTATTGAGTAGCAACGTCGGCTTTACTATAGAGAATTTGAGTAGCAACGTCGGCTTTACTATAGAGACGATAAGGAACTCCAGCCGCTGAATCCAAATAGCCTATTTATTTCAGGTAGCCTATTTTTGCACCAAAGATGTTGAAAACTATGAAAGTTTAAAATGTAAAAAACCCCCTCTGACGTTCCCAGCGCCCCCAGTGCCCCCCTAGGTTGTAGGAATGCCCCCCAGGGGGCGGGACCCCCGTTGAGAAGCCCTCCCAGTACTGATGAGTGTGTGCAGGCGTGCCCCCTCCCCTCAGACTCTCAGTCATCTGCTCATGAAACGTGGTCCATCGGCCCTCGGCTGGGATCCCAGTGCCTTTCCTCCGTGGATGAAGTCTTTACAGTTTGCTGCTGCTGGCCGAGTGGAT
The DNA here is from genome assembly GCA_036785325.1 of Urophycis tenuis. Taxonomy (NCBI): domain Eukaryota; kingdom Metazoa; phylum Chordata; class Actinopteri; order Gadiformes; family Phycidae; genus Urophycis; species Urophycis tenuis. The sequence goes on from JAXIVH010000043.1 coordinate 620,086, forward strand.
GTTGCTAATGACACGTTGGCAGGCCCTGCCTCCAGCAACAGGCTTGACGATATGGAGTGAAAGACTAGGAAACGCCCGGTTCACCCAGAGCCCAGCCGCCAGTCGTCTTTAATGTCAATCTAAAACCTGGTTTGTGAGACTAGCACAGCCCTGGTGCACCCATGCATGTGCACACACACGCACACGCACACACACACGCACACGCGCACACGCACACATATACACATGTATACACATGTCTGACAATGTTTTAGTCTTTGTTGTGTTGGTGCCCCCTACAGGCACTGCCTAAAACTTGCATAGGAAAAATACAGTAGCGATGACAGGAATTGTGATTACGCAGCATGTAATTAATTATGTGTGTGTGTCTTTCTGTGCGTGTGTGTGTGTGTGTTTGTGTGTGTGTCAGGCCTAAGTATGCACTGTTGGATGAGTGGCACCAGCGCGGTCAGCATAGACGTGGAGGGGAAGATCTTCCAGGCTGCCAAGGACTCTGGCATCTCCTGCTGTCCATCACACACAGACCCTCCCTCTGGTAACACCTCTCTCTCTCTCTCTCTCTATCTCTCTCTCTCTCTCTCTCTCTCTCTGTGTCTCTCTCCCTGCTGTCCATCACACACAGACCCTCCCTCTGGTAACACCTCTCTGTCTCTCTCTCTCTCTCTCTCTCTCTCTCTCTCTCTCTGTCTCTCTCCCTGCTGTCCATCACACTCAGACCCTCCCTCTGGTAACAACTCTCTGTCTCTCTGTGTATGTGTCTCTCTCCCTGCTGTCCATCACACACAGACCCTCCCTCTGGTATAGTGATAGACCGATACATCGTCCGGCCGATATTATCGGCCGATATTTGCGTTTTTACGTGTATCGGCATCGGCCGATTCGTGGGTGCGTTGACCGATAGTTTTTTCTGGCATGACTTACAGAAAGGCGTCCACAGGCAGCTAGCTCTGTGTTGCTGGAGACACTGCAGTCCACGTGCAGACCATGCATTGCCCCTCCCCCGAATTGAGACTTGTAACATTTGTTATCATCATTGTATCATTTTTATTATGTTAATTGAGGGAGCAAAAGCAGTATCGGCTCCAAATATCGGCTCAAGAAAATCGGGCAGCTCGTATCGGTCATCGGCTAAGGCCGATGAAAAAAAAATTGGTATCGGCATCGCCCTAAAAAATCCATATCGGTCGATCCCTACTCTGGTAACAGCTCTCTGTCTCTGTGTGTGTGTCTCTCTCCCCTGCTGTCCATCACACACAGACCCTCCCTCTGGTAACACCTCTCTCTCTCTCTCTCTCTCTCTCTCTCTGTGTCTCTCTCCCTGCTGTCCATCACACACAGACTCTGGTAACACCTCTCTCTCTCTCTCTCTCTCTGTGTCTCTCTCCCTGCTGTCCATCACACACAGACCCTCCCTCTGGTAACACCTCTCTCTCTCTTCCCATGCCCCTCGCTCTCTTTTTCCTTCTATTCTGCTCTGCTCAATTCTGGCCTTGTTCAGGTGTAGTAATCTAGAGCAGTGGTTCTCAACTGGTCTGGCTTCAGGACCCACCATCACCCCTAATGACAAGCCACCACCCAAATCAAGGAACATTTTCAACTTAACATAACAGAACATAACACTTCAGTAACTGTACTATTAAACTTTTCAGTCACTTATTCGGCCAATCAAAAATAGATGGCACTCCGCTGCATAAAAGATCCTCTTTAAAATAAAAGCATTTTTTCTTAACTTTTTTTTTTTTGCCAGACAAAGGTGGGTCGCGGGCCACCAGTTGAGAACCACTGCTCTATAAAACTGTGTTTGTGTACTAGTACATTGGACTGTGTAGTAACATGCAATATGTTTTAGTATATATTAAAATATAGAAGTGTGTTAGTTCAGTGGTCCCCAACCAGTGCGCTTGGCAAGACTAGGTGTGTTAGGACAGGGATTTAATAATGATATCACTAAGATATGTTTGGATGACACATCGGTACTATTTATGATTTGTTTTATTATGGATTCTCTGGAGTTCCATTTCAATACATATTTGACAAATAATAGTTTCTGTTCTAGTTCTGTGTAGTGTGCAGCACTTTGTATTGGCATGTCTGAGGTTGTTCTCCTCCTGACCTCACCTTTTCCCATGATGCCTCCCACCAGGAAGTACCACACCCACCTGCTGCAGTTTGACGGCGAGGGGGGCTGGCGCTTTGAGCAGCTGGACACGGCCACCCGCCTCTCCCTGACGGAGGAGAAGCAGCGGCTGGAGTCCCAGCTGGCCGGATCCCCAAGATGCAGCATCGGCTGGACGAGCTCTGCAACATCCTGGGGGAGGACTCGGTCCTGAAGACCGCCCGCGAGTGACCCCCCTCTGGTCCTCCTGCTCTCCTCTCTCTGTCGCTCCTCTCATCCTCTCTCCACCCCCGCTCCTCCCTCCATCATGGTTTGTTCTCCTCACAGGCCGAGGAGAAAGCTGAAGTATTACCCCCCCTTCACGTTTTGTGTGTGTTCTCCCGTCATGTTTCTGTCTCTTTCTCTCTCGGTAGGTTTTTTAGGTACAAAATACTTTATCTAGGATCCACAAATTGTTTCGTGATCGTTGTGATGACGTCCTTTTGTTTTTAGCACTTTACGTTTATTTTCCGTTCCCGGTGAGGTAGTTAGTACTGAGGTGGAACATGAGCTGTGTTTTAGCTGGACCTCGTGTTCTCAGTATCCACTCTACGGCCTCCAAAGCAGTATTTGTCGATTCCGATGTGAGAATGCAGACCAGTGGATCTAACATGTCTATTATGAATAGGATTTAGAATTTCTGAAAGCATTTCTGTTCCAAGTGCCTGATGTCCCCACGGTAACCACGGTAACCACGCAGCGAGCCTCCAGAGGTCCCAGGTGATGGAGGCCTAGAAACGACCTCTGACCTTGAGTCTTCTGAGTCGTACATTTAGCCCCATTTCTTTGTGGTCGTCGGCAGCACCTCACTCTTCGTAGATGGAATGTACTAGCCTAGACAAGCTCTTTTAACTAACAGCCGTGTACAATTTAAATATTTACTTATGTTAGATTGGTTGATTTAAATCTTGAAGCCACTTGGCCAGTTCCGGACAATATATATCCCTCCATGTATGACCGGAATGTATATCAGATTGATTTCAGATGTACAGAGAGCTGTACAATTAATTTCCTTAAAACTAATTGTACAATTGATTCATAAACCGTGTTACAATCAACCATTACAATCATTGGCTGATGTTATGGAACTATTTTAAACTTTAAATATTTAATCACATGTTGGTTTTTGTTGTGATGCAGATGGCAGTTTTGCCATCACCAGTGGAAGTCGATGACATAAAATAGTCAAATAGATACCATTGCTTTTCCATGTTGGGACAAATGGTTGCAGGTTCAGGTGTAGTCACCACTCAGCTGTGAGGACCATGTCACCACTGGCCTGTCAGACGCAGGGAGCCATTTTAGGTCCATGGCTGTAAGGGTTTGTGAAAGCCATATATTTCCCGATTGTTGAACGCATGCGATGAGCTGGGAGGGGCCACTATTTTTCTAGGAAGCTGGCAAGATGGCCCCTTTGAGCAACTTCTGTCAGTCTCTCTTTTTTTGCTCTCTATCTCCATCTTTAATTGTTGCTTTTTATTTTATTCTGCTCCCAGCTGCTGATGTTCTCTGTTATTGACAAGGGAAAATGGTCCTTGGTCCTTCTCTTCTGTTTCCGACAGCTGCTGTAACTGTCTGGGTAGCAGCTGTTAGATCTTTTAATTTAGTTATCCCGACCTCATACTGCTGGATATAGATATATAGGATATATTTTGTATATATGAATTTTGTGTTTCCTCCTTCATCAATACCAGTGTTTACTTGTAAACAAAGGTCAAAGGTCAGGGCTGAACGGCGAGTTCTCTTTGCTCAGCGGCATTTGGGCAGAGGCTGCGTTGGCTCCGTTAGTGAGTGTGAGAGCGTTGGGATGGCTTGGCGCTGGTTGTGTTCTGGTCGGCCTCCGATGGACCCTGCTGCTGCGGGGCAGGAGAGCCCTTTAGTTCTGCCTTGTTGAGCTTGGTTTCAAGCGGTCCTGAGATGGGCCCTGTGCTCTGAGACACCTTTCTTTTCTTCGGTCACACATTTCAAAATAGTGGCTCACTTTCTAGTGAACTGGGAACGGTGGCGCGTGTGAAGGCACTTACTCATCACGTCTCCTGGCGTGGCTCCTGCACGGTGGAACGTAGGAGAGGAGTGCTTCAACGCTGCGTGTGAAACAATCCGGTCTGCAGCATTGAACTCTTGTTTCTGCAGAAACATCACTGAAGGTCCGACCGCTGGACGCGTTCTCTGCCGGTCCCTCTCTGAAACATGAGGTCCCTCGGTCACTCTTCTCTCTGAGCTGTTGCAGGCCGCTGGCGTTCCCCACTTAGTTTTAGTTTTCATGAATAATAACTGTCTCCACCTCATGTTGGTTGAAACTTTCATAGACTGAATGATGATGTAAGAGTTTTAATGTACTGTTGTTTGACTTGTACTGTCGGTGAAGCTGTGTAATAATCACTAACAGCCAGTCAGTCGAGCGTCTGTCAGTGGTGACTCTGATGTCTGTCCAGCTGCGGCCAACGAGCCTGACGGTCAGGTGGACATCTGACCACGCTGCCACCAGAGGTCACCAACCACTAGCACAATCTGAGTGATTCTTTAAGACGATTCATTCTATGGTCACTTTTTTGCCTTTCTTTTAATTTTTTTCTCTTTGTTTTGTTTCCTGAATATGAACGTAAATGTCAGAAGAAATCCTAAAAACCTAAAATAAAAAAAAACAAGAAAAGCAACAGGTAACTGTGTACCACAATAAGCCCTTGATTTGAACTGAAACATGAATGTTTATATGAATTACAAGGCTGAATTGCATCTGTGTGGTGAAAACACAGACTGGTAAACACACCACATCTGGCCAGAGAGGAGAGGCTGGTGTCACACAGGTCAACTGTGACACTGCTGTAGTTTATCACCTTTCCATGACCACGAGCTCGGTACTTCTGACTGAGACTCATTGCCAAGAAACATTTTTAAATCTTTTTAATTGATGGGTTGAAGACTAAAGGCTGGATCTGGTTGAGTCTTTGTGCCCTGCTGTTAGTCCAATGAAGAGATGTGGCGGGGGCTAGATTCAGTGTGAACTGCTTCAAACAAGTCTGTATATTTTTCTACTTTTTCGGGGTTGATATTGGTTCTCTCTTTTAATCTAGATTCACGCGTTGAACGAAGTCTTTGTAGAAACCACAATTAGTTTTGTTCTAGTTTTGTGTGATCTGTTTTTTGAGAACCTAAATACAACAATAACGGAAGTGGCTCTGAAGCCGCCGTTTACCATGACATCCTTACCAACAGACACCGTGAGGCCGTGGTCGGTCTCCTAAAGTAAGCGATCGAATGTATCCATGTGTATATTAAACCATTAACCTCCTGCCCTCTGGGCGTACAGGACTTCCTTATTCTATGACTTTATTAACAATGCATGTTTTTTGTAAGTATGAGAGGTACAAATTATAGTTTGTGTGTTTGGATGTGTGTGTGTGTGAGGATGGGATTAGATATTAAGAAATGCCTGCAGGTTGATGACAAAAAAATAACATGGTATTGTAGTGTTTAAGAGTGGAAAGGACTAAAGCTAAACAAAAAACTGATAAATGAAGGAATGTAACTCGTTTTTGGCTAATTTGAATTAAAGAGATACAATTGCCTCTGCTGTAAGTGACTCCTGTGGCATCTCTTTCTATCTAGTTTGACCAGTTTGTAAGTATGGTTTATAAGAAATCTGAACCGAGGCGCGGTAACAGTGTGTCCACAGGGGGCTGCGGTGTTCTCCAGCGCGTTGCGTGACCAGGAACTCAACGCCAACTGGCTACGTCAGTGTCGGCGTGTTGAGGTCGCTCTTACTGTGAAAGATGTATTTTTGTGTTAAATTGATAAACAATACAGTGCAACTACTAAAACCAAAATTTTGTGTATTTTTCTTTGGTGGCCTCTGTCTAAGTCTAAGTCTTTTAAATTATAAAGTCACTGCTGATCTTTAAGTGTAACATATGTTGTAAGAGGATCTTGAGAAGCTGTTAAGTAGCAATAAGCATTACTTAGTTGTATTATTTTCTTTGTCGCAGCATTCTTTTTATTGATGGCTCTCGGGTTGTAAAGACAATTTCTAATAATTAATACTTTCTCCCCTCTTTAAAGTCCAGGTGTGATTACATAATATGACCACATGGTGGTGACATAATGTTCTTCCCGTGAATAAAACCGACCCCATTGTTACATAATGTCGAAATTGCTGCAAAACTTAAAATATCTATTTGTGTAAATGTATTACTTGATTACAACATGACAACACAAGACATCTGGCCAAGAAAGCAGCAAAACACACTCCAAACTAAACAACATCAAGGTTAGAGACAAGGACAAGGTGAAAAGGAGGACAAACACTCAACTCACTCGCTACTAAATCACACACAAAAAAAGTTAAGTTCTCTTTAAGTCACACACACACACACACACACTGTTCTGTTCTAACAGTAAGTTTTACTGCTGTGCTAAAAGAAGCAGTAGTAACGCTGACACTTTCCCATTAACAACAGATTTACACTCGCGTAAACTGTACAGAATATTGCTAGAAGACATGAACACAATATACTGTGAGGAGGGCTTTAGACTCAGTCACTCAGTCTCTTTGGCTCCTCCTCTGATTGGTGCTGCTCTGGGAGAGGGGCGGGGCTTGGTTACGTCAGTCTCGGGAGCCGTACGTCAGGATATGGTCAAGTGTACAACACCGCTACTCACATCTGAACCGGCGGTGCGATTCCCTTGGAAATGCACACGGCATGTGGGCCAACGGTGCGGGAAACCGATACGCACCTGAGAAACGTGAGCTGGTTCTAGAGCAGAGAGTCGGAACATGGCTCCAGTGTCTGTTCTCATGCTAGCGAGCGGCTGAGGGCTGCGTGGACGTCGGCGGTTCAGGGCAGGAGAGCCGCTCTCCTTCTCCGGGACTAACGGGCAGTAAGCCGATCAAGAGGAGGAGGAATCGAAGCTATTAAGCGGCGGCCCACCCGGGCTGGGCGGTGCCATGGCCAGCGGGCAGGACGACAGCAGTGTGCGGGTCGCGCTGAGGTAAGGTACCGCGGAGCCCCCTGGGTGAGGATGGAGGATGCTGGGGGTCCTCTCCACTCAACACACTGGTTGTCTTCCGCCTGGCTTGTTGTCCGACCACACCAAGACAATAACAACCTCACTTTTGTAAAAAAAAAAAAAAAAAAAAAAAATCACCCTTTGTTTTGCAGTGATATAGCCTATAGTAGCTTTTATTACAAAATATATTTCATTGTGTTCCCGTAATAATCCTCAAATATTGACATTACATTGTAAGCTTACCTTTGTGATTACAGGCCGACCTACTGAATGGCATGTTCACTGTGAAATATTAACTACGGTCATTATTTTAATGTCTTGGCCACAGCTCTCACAGTTATGAATGACGTGATGTGTGTGACGTGATTTATTGAGACGGTGTGTCTGACTCCTATACACACACCCCTGTGACACAGCATTGTACTACACACAATGAAAGGTTGAACAGAACAAATGAGTGATCTCAAAATAAACCATATTTATTCTACGTTTCAGTCTAAGAGCTTATGAGCTCAGTCACGATATATAACACTAATCAATACATAAATAAATAGGATTCCTGATAAACTGTTGCTCAAGCAAGCGTGCATGTGTGAGTGAAAGACTGTAATGTCAGGTGAGTGGATCAGTGACAGGACAGAGGCTGGATCAGTGACAGGACAGAGACTGCTCTCTCACCTTACCCTTCCTCCCTCTCAGTGCGTCCTCAGACTTTGACCCAGGGCTGTTGTGTTCTCTGTTGTGTCTTCATGCTGTTCAGTTAACCAGTTGGCCAACTAGCCGACTGGTTACATAGCTCACTCTCTCACTATCGCAGACAGAACTGTACCAGTGCATGGGATAATGTTTATGAAATTAGATGTCAGTAGTTTACTGCAAACTGCAAACTAGGTGTTATGTATACACTTCACCATCTAATAGGTAGGACGCTAAGGCAGCGCAGACAGGGGTGAACTGTTGGTAGTACAACAGGCCTGATGGTGTTGTGGAAACACCAGCCTCTACTAATATGAGGTGTCTGTCTACTTCCTTTCTTCTGCTACCTCAGGGTTTTTTCTGCCTTCAGTCTCTCTCTCTCTCTCTCTCTCTCTCTCTCTCTCTCTCTCTCTCTCTCTCTTCTCTCTCTCTCCTCTCATCTCTCTCTCTCTCTCTCTCTCTCTCTCTCTCTCTCTCTCCTCTCTCTCTCTCTCTCTCTCTCTTGTTAGTTATGTTGTTAGATGTCTCCTGACTTCTCTGTTGTTAGATCAATCATGGATCTAAATTCACTTGTCCTCCCTTTAATGAGACACACACACACACACACACACACACACACACTCCTGACGGGGTTCTGGAAATCCTGTCTTCAACAGGCTGGTTTAACAACAGACATTAGAGTCTGATCCAAACTGGCATCGTCTCTGTCTGTCTGCTTGTCTGTCCTCTGCCATGTGGCCCAACTATGTGTCTGTCTCCTTGCCTGCTTATCTGACTATCTATCTGTCTGTCTTCCTGTCTCCCAGAATTTATATCCCCAGGGGTGTCTGTATAGTTATATTTTCTTGGGATCCCATTCATCAACATCCAGCCTCAAAGTTCTGGAGATATAAGTCACAGGAGCATGTCGCTACCATTCATGAAAGCTGTCAGGACCTGCACCCTTTCATACACCATCACCCCTCCTCTCTGGATGCGTTCGAGGCACGTTAATCACCGTAGCAACATCTTAATTACCACAAAAGTGCTAGACAGGTGAGCTCATCACCTTTAGTGTCAAAACACCTGAAGTCCTTCAGGATGACAGCTCTCTCTCTCTCTCTCTCTCTCTCTCTCTCTCTCTCTTCTCTCTCTCTCTCTCTCTCTCTCTCTCTCTCTCTCTCTCGTCTCTCTCTCTCTCTCTCTCTCTCTCTCTCTCTCTCTCTCTCTCTCTCTCTCTCTCTCTCTCTCTCTCTCTCTCTCTCTCTCTCTCTCTCTCTCTCTCTCTCTCTCTCTCGCTCTCTCTCTCTCTCTCTCTCTCTCTCTCTCTCTCTCTCTCACCCTGTGTTTGTGTTAATAATCTCGCAGGTTGCTAGCCACACAGCCTGCCCCAGCCTGTTAGCCTAATGCTATTGGTTAGCGACTCCCATGGCTGTAAGGAGTTCCTCAAAGTGGGCAGGTTCTCCTGTCTCTGGTGTTCCTCTAGTGGGCTGGTTCTCTTGTCTCTGTGGTGTTCCTCTAGTGGGCTGGTTCTCCTGTCTCTGGTGTTCCTCTAGTGGGCTGGTTCTCTTGTCTCTGTGGTGTTCCTCTAGTGGCTGGTTCTCTAGTGGGCTGGTTCTCTTGTCTCTGTGGTGTTCCTGTAATGGGCTGGTTCTCTTGTCTCTGTGGTGTTCCTCTAGTGGGCTGGTTCTCTTGTCTCTGTGGTGTTCCTCTAGTGGCTGGTTCTCTAGTGGGCTGGTTCTCTTGTCTCTGTGGTGTTCCTCTAGTGGGCTGGTTCTCTTGTCTCTGTGGTGTTCCTGTAATGGGCTGGTTCTCTTGTCTCTGTGGTGTTCCTCTAGTGGGCTGGTTCTCTTGTCTCTGTGGTGTTTCCTCTAGTGGGCTGGTTCTCCTGTCTCTGTGGTGTTCCTCTAGTGGGCGGTTCTCTTGTCTCTGTGGTGTTCCTGTAATGGGCTGGTTCTCTTGTCTCTGTGGTGTTCCTGTAATGGGCTGGTTCTCTTGTCTCTGTGGTGTTCCTCTAGTGGGCTGGTTCTCCTGTCTCTGGTGTTCCTCTAGTGGCTGGTTCTCCTGTCTCTGGTGTTCCTCTAGTGGGCTGGTTCTCCTGTCTCTGTGGTGTTCCTCTAGTGGGCTGGTTCTCCTGTCTCTGGTGTTCCTCTAGTGGGGCTGGTTCTCCTGTCTCTGGTGTTCCTCTAGTGGGCTGGTTCTCCTGTCTCTGTGGTGTTCCTCTAGTGGGCTGGTTCTCTTGTCTCTGTGGTGTTCCTCTAGTGGGCTGGTTCTCCTGTCTCTGTGGTGGTTCCTCTAGTGGGCTGGTTCTCCTGTCTCTGTGGTGTTCCTCTAGTGGCTGGTTCTCTTGTCTCTGTGGTGTTCTTCTAGTGGGCTGGTTCTCTTATCTCTCTGTGTTGACAGCTGGAGGTAAACACAACGATGACGTCACCATTTTAAAACCTTATACATTCACATATTAACCAAACCATCACCATATACCTAAGCTAAACATTTGAACTACAAATGTTCGTAGTACTGTGGTACGCAATTCATGTACGTTAGGGTGCATTAGTTTCTTGCTTACAGGCCTGCTTAGCTCTTCTGTGTCTAAGTAGGCCTCCTGTTGGGTGGAGAGAGTGCGTGCAGCAATGGAAAGCTCTCCAATGTTGAAGGACATCTGTGCTCTCCATGAAGAGTTACATAACGCAGATGTATGTAAATGTATTGTGTGTTTTGAGTGTTCTTTTATGTTGTGGTTACTCTGAGCCACAGCCGTCCATTCATGTCTGATGTACTCTGTGGTGATTCCTTCACACATGACATAACTCAGATGGTGCACTGGAGACACACACACACACACACACACACACACACACACACACACACACACACACACGGACACAAATGTTTGCACACAGACACAGATGCGCACACACGCTTTGTGGTTTTTGAATGGATAACTTACTTTATTCTATTTAGATAACAGTCCACATGCATCTTCTCATAATGTTTAACACATTTTCTGCATTTTGTCTGAAATCCTTATGACTCCAGAGCTCATAAAGATAGGTGTCTCTGTCTCTGTCTCTCCCTCTGTCTTTGTCATCAAACAGGAGACAGCGCATATCAATGATGACGTGAATACAATTTTAAGACAATTACCAGAAAGAATCAAACAAGGTCAGCAAAAGAGAAAACCAACATGCTTTGGGTCAGATGTGTGCCCTGGACTTCCTGCACAACTAGTAACAAATGTATCAGGTTCACACCGGTAATGCAATATTGTTTTCTTTGCCTTCAGCAAATCCAGCATAATGAGATTAAACAAAGGGGTCTTTATGACTCAGCTCCTGAGCAAGGCATGCTCAGTGGTGTCTTCCCCACGGGAACAATTCCAGCGCCCGTAGTTTGTCTGTT